>CM031238.1:60559484-61031984 GCA_018340775.1 Taxus wallichiana var. yunnanensis | reverse complement strand
ACGCACACACGTACACACACACACACACGCGCGCACACGCACACACACATGCCCCCACCCACACACACCCACACGCCCCCACCCCCCCCACACCATGCACACATGCACGCACGCACGCACGCACACACACACACACGTGTTCTTGAGTTGTTTTACACTTGGATGGGAACTAAACATTTGGGTATGATCACCTTGTTTTAGGGCTTGCCTTGTTTTCATTATTCATGAATAAACATGTTATTGTGTTTTTTCAAATATTGTGTTATAGATATGGATTTAATGTTAAGGTAATTTAAATTGAATTTTAGACTGAAAGGTTAGAAGTAACCAAATTTTTCATATGGTAATGTTTGGGCCCTTGAACTGAAATCTTTCACAATCATATACTATAAAACAATTTTTTCCTATTCAAAATCAGACACCCTTTTTATTATGGTTTAAAATCTAACCATGTATTTCAATAAAATCTCATAATAAACATCCAAAAATTGTAACCACACGTGGTTTGAACCATTGACGTCCTATTTGCTTGTCGATTTCATTACCAATTGATGCAATGACACGTGACTTCACAACCAATCTTGCAAAGAAAAAAAGATATTGAAGTAGTAATAATCAATATCCACACCCCTTCCATGTATGTGTGACCATGAAGGGTCAAAAGAATAAATGCTTTGGTATTAATTTGTGTAGATTGTGAAATTTATGCAAACTTGGTTTGAATATGTATGTGATTTTTTCACAGGGGTTAGTGAAGATATATGAAGACATGCATTATGTGAATTCATGCATGACCTAAAGACATGCATAACATACCTTATTATGTGAAACTTTACAATGTTTTATGTGAGTTGGAAAAATATACAAAAAAAACTTTTCTTTTAGAAATCTTATGCAACCTTGTGAGTTGCCTTGTTTGCAAAGTCAAATATATTGTGAGTTTATATGAACCCTAGGGTCACTAGACATATTTGACATTGTGAAATTATGTTAGGATCAAATAAGATATGATTTTTTGATGTCTATAGTTAGTACACCAAATGTTGTGTATAAAGATCCTACAAAATTCTGTAAAGATGATCAATCCTACACAACCATGCAAGGATAAATCTCCAAATTTGAGAAATATTTGATGATGCACTATGTCTAGAAATGAGTAGAATGATGATTTTATTTTCAAAGAGCCTCACACATCAAGAAATGTGTAAAGTTAACACTCCACATTTAACCTATTGTTGTTGTGTGTAAATGCAATACATAGGGTAACACCCCTATCAACCTAAGGCATGAATTTGAAAGGGAAGCTAAAGAGTCACAAAGAGATGGCATTTATTGGATCAATGGAAGATCAACCATTTCAACTTTTGTAACATTTTCTTATTGATCTAGGGCCCAAAAGGAGACCCAATGGAAAACACTACAAATGTAAATCTTAACATGTCATATGTAGAAAACATATTATGTGGAATTACTCTTCTTAGACATGTTTGATGTAAACTAGTATATTTGTTATTAACTATCTTATTATGGAAGACACTTGAGATATACGATAGGGGTTAGATAATGTATACTATATCCTCTAATTGGTTACAACCACAATACCCTAACCCAAAGTTTTTATGCTCTACTATAACCACTCATTTAAAAAAATATTCGTAATTTTATGATGTTACACTAAATTTACCATTATCATACAAAGTGCAAAATTTATAGTACTTTTAATCATGGAAGGGATAGCTGAATATATTCCCTTCACATTAAAATTTGGACCAACCCTTTAAATTTGATCATTTATAGGTAGATAAATGCCTCAAGATTGATATCTCTAGGTGTGTTTTAGATAGCTATATTTAAGATATCTATCCTAGTTATGTTATACCTACATTAAACAAGAGGGGTGGCATTTAATTTTTACTTGCATTCCACTTAGCCTCGATTTAGATAGGAAAATAGGTAATTGTAGGCACTCAAATTTGATAACTCATCATTTAGAAATGACAAGTTTGGATATGTTTGCTTTGCTTTAAGACAAATACTCACATTCTAAGTCCAATCAATACATCTCCTCAACTATCTCTTCACTTGCTCATCTCCACACTTTTCTCTATCGTAGTCTTAGAAATTATGAATTGAAATGCGTAGTAAATCATCTTTTTGTATCATACAAGCACTTTTAATTTCGCATCACAAGTTGCTTTTCCAAACCATGTAGTCTGGTTAGGATAAGATGTACGACCTTGGCCAAATTATATGGTCCTACCCCTTTACATATTCTAACTCTAGATTTAATTTGAATCTCTTAAGTGTGTTATTTCATATTCTTAGGGTCGAACTTATCATAACATTTTACCTACGAAAGCTATATAAGAAAGTTAATATCACTTTATTACTCACCCGAAACTTTCACAAGATCCTATTATAATTGTCAATCAAAAAGAACTCAAGGCTATCTTAAATATTCCAAAATTAGTTGAACATCATTTAAAGAAGTTACTACTATAGGTTTGAAGCACTAAACCAGGTCAAATATTTTAGCTTCCTCCATTTCCAAGTTTGCAAAGGTCTTAAAGCCATGTCTTAGCAAGAGAAAAATCACTCCAAGAATTTTCAAAGTGCCCATGTTAGTGAAAATTCACAACACCCCCAAATGAGTTATGGATATGCTTTTCTAAGGCAATGTTATTTGGTGTGATTGCACAACATTGAGCTTTCCTAAAGTGTGGGACCTTTGCAAATGGGGAAATCTCTCTAGAGAAGGTTGGTTCCTCTTCCTAAACTACCTGCCACAAGCTATTCCAGTGCAGGCAAGCTAATCTAACCTAATCTAACTTCCAAGGAGACAAGGAGAGAAAGAAAACTAGAAAAAATAGAGCCTACACTAAAATGGTGATACACCAGAGAAGGAAAGTGTTGATTATCTATCAAAACTACCATGGAACAAGAAGAGGTGAGCAATGGAAAGGATGGACAAGTGCATCATAGACCAAAGATGGATTTCACACAAAAAATGTTCCAAAACTCCATGAACACAGCTCCAAAACCTGCAATGAACATCCAAACATGCACAAATACCTGCAATGAAGAGAGGCAAGAAGAAAACAACCAAAAAATGAGCAAGGATGGACAAATGCATCACAAAACACGTTTTTTATTACTCCAGAAGTTTGCACACAAAGCATCATTTCACGGGTAAGAGGAAAAAATGCCATTACAGAGTAGGGGAGGAGGTTCAAACTCCATTTTTGACCCTAGGGAAGAAAATAAGGGAGAGGCAGAGAAGAAGGATGAACAACCTTTTACAAATGAGCCAAAACTGGCTTTTATCGCTCGAACAGAATGAAGGAAATGAGAAAACACGGAAAATCAATTTTAAAACTCCAACCATTGACAAGATCCATTAAAACAGCAAGGGCACCCTTACAAATCCATTTTTCAATGCATTCGGCCATCTTTGCCGAGAGAAAAGCAGATGCCATACTTCATCAATTTTGGTGGTTGGGGGTTGGTTCGCATTTTTCCCGTGTCAGGGACATTTTCCCATTTTTCCCATAAATCTCCATAAAAATTTAAAATTGAAGGGTCCATCATGTAGAGGATTTCAAAATCTTTCTAATGACACCAAAATCATGAAAAAATGAGCTCTGGTTCGAAAGATATGGCCCTCTGAAGATTTAGGGAAAACTGGTAAAAACAAAGTCAAAATTGGGGTTGGAGAGTCAAACTTTAAATTTTTCCCTTTTGGAAAAATTTCCCAAAAATATCCATGCCCCTCAGGTCTACATGACACATGGCACCTTCTAGATGATCCGTGGCTTCAAAACAATCATTTTTCCCCTTTTCACAAATTGGAAAATTTTCCAAAAATCCTCTGTGGCCCCGCCGCTTCGAGACACGTGGCATCATCTGATTTGTTGCGGAGATACGGTTCAACTTTCACCTTTGCACTTTTATGATTTTGGCAAAAACCAAAAATTCTTCTAACCCCTCACTCTCGTTCTTTGGCTTGGACATGTGGCATCATTTCATTTCCTACGGGCCTTAACCATTTCTTTCTTCCATTCTCCTTTGCGGGCTTGCAAGGGCCGATTTTGAATTTAACCCTATTGCCCAAAAAGGTTAAGTGGTGAATTTCTCTCCGTGCCTCCACCAACTCACCAAATTCCTTGGTAAAAATTTCCTTCTCTGCTTTGCCGGCCCGAGCCTCTTTGGCACAAAACTCTCCCAAGCTCCGCGGGCCCGCCTAGGGAAAATTTCCCCTCCAAACTCCGCCGCGCCATAACTCAAAAAATACAAGGAGTTATGAGGACTTCTTTACCTTTATGGAAAGGGGAAGAAAAATACTATCTGATGAAGCCATTTCCAGAATCTTTTGAGTGCTTGCAATGTGTGAAAATTGAAGTTGAAGCACAAATAAGGAAAGAATGAAGGCAAGTTAGCCAAAATAAGTAGGGGCTCATTTTGGATAACGAGCCCTTAAGGATAAAAGGGGTTTAATCTAGTAGTTGAAGCATACTTCATCACACTACTAACCATTTGGGTACATTCTTTATTATAAAATTATCCCACTATATTTATGTCAAGTGACATAAAGGCACTTATAAGGGACTGACTTAGATCATGCTTACACTTGCATATGCACCTAGGAGATCTACATGAGGCTTGATTCCACTCAAGGGAATGTAGTAAAAAGCTTGGATTGGTTTAATTTTTCCTTTTGTTCTCTAATGATTTGGTGAAGGGTATTGCATGTATCTAGGGTTTCTACTTTGTTGTAGTTCATTACAAGTTATGCCTAGCACTTTGCAAACAATATTGACATAAAATGAAACACATTTATAAGTAAGCGAAGCACACATAAAGTTATATAATCCAGCTAAAAAGGGTCCATGAATATACAATACCAATCATGACTATACATAATCAAGGCAAGATCATACAACAATTGTATGGTCTTGTACCATGTCATTTTTAGTTTTGGTCTAAAATCAAAGCATCTTCAAGTTCATATCTTATTATTCCCCCGAGTCTACACATCTAGATCTCGGTTATTCTACTATGTGGAACTAAGTATTCATCTCCTCTTTTGTATTTGAACTATTTGTTATATCATTTATAATTATTGCAAGTATTATTGTGTTTTTTGATTATGTATGGTTAGTTGTAAATTAGTTAATTTAGAATAGCCTCGTATAACGAACCTTTACATCCTACATATTTTGTGCACATCACAATTACGTCACTTTATGTTTTTATGGTGTAAACTTTTTAATGAACCTAACTTTTGAATCAAACCTATTGTGGCCCTAGGGTTTCCTATTCTTTTTATGTAAATTCTAACTTGAGGATTATTATTTTTGTGTATCATAATGAATTATTATCTCTTTCGTCATATTTTTCTCAAGCCCGAGGGCTCCCACCCTTTCTCTAGTATGAGCTACTATCCATCTCATTAGGTCCATCATTCTTTATGTGAGGTCGGGACCTATATGTTTATTCTACATGAGTTTCTATACATTGACAAAATGGTCCCTAACTCTTGTGAGCATGTATACTCTACCCGATATTTTTCTCATTTTTTCTTTAGTATTATCAATTCCAATATATAAGGTGAAGGTTCTACTAATACATATGATACTCAATACCTACCTAAAGATGAGGAACAATAGTTTACACGTTTGTTGCTAGAAAATTATGATAATATTGATGTTCTTCTTTATGCTACCACGGAAAAACTTAATAATATTGTCATATCCTCAATAACTAATCTCAATCCTCCATCCTATAATGTGCATACATCTACTATTCCTATTTCAATGGGGTTATGAGTCCAAAAATGACCCATTTATACAAGATTTGACATTCTTTTTCCTTGCATACATAAATTGGATCTAAGTGTCATTTTTGAACTTATGGTTTATTTATGATAAAAATAGAGTATATATCATGGTTATTTCTTTAGAATTCATTTTGATATTTCATTAGCTATTTCTAATGATTATTGGGAAAAAGATGTCAATTTGTGCATATGCAGTTCATACTTTGCTATAATTTTTGAATAAGGGATTTTGAGCACTAAGCATCGGTATAACCAACCTTGGAGGATCTTCAAAATCTCTCATATCATCTCCAAAGATTGTTATGTCAACACTACATTATCTCTAGATGTTCCCGTTATCACCAAATCACAACACCCTATTATTTTGCACAAGTGTGTGTGCTTGAGCTCACAGTGTGATTGGATAACATGGGTATTATCTCCAAGTTGTGGGACTTGCTACTTGAGATAGACCTCCAGAGAAAGCTGGTTCTTGCTCCTAAACTACCTGCCACAATATACTCTAATGCAGGCAAAAATATCTTTCCTAATCTAACTTTCCAAGGGACCAAGGAGAGAGAGTGCATGAAAACAAAGCCTACACTAAAATGGTGATACACCAGAAAAGGAGGGTGTGAGAATAGTATCCAATGTGTGAAAACAGAAACAAAGTGCATACTAGAAGGGGTGATAACAATTCTCCACAATCTAGCAACCGCATTCACAAAAATATTTCATGCACACACAATGATAATGAATCCTGCAACATCATAAAATAGACACAATATATTTGCAATGAGTTTGAAAGGGCAAGAAGAATGCAAACAAAAACAACGGGGAAGATACATCCACAAACTTGCATCTATTACTTCATAGATATGCACAATTCAATCTATTACAAGATAAGGGCCGGATCACCATGCAAGGAGTCCACTACAAGGGCTTGCATTACATTGGCTTCAAAAAAATTTTGATAGAGTTTTACTACTCCAAAACTATCTCTCCTTTGATGAGCCCAAGACTCTTATTTATAAAATTATGAGAAGAGAGAGAGAGAGGGAAAATGAAAATCCTGAAATCTGATTTCCCACCACTTGAAAGATGCCATAAATGAAGTGAAATGATGTCTTGTTGCTTGCAAAAGGCTCCCCATATTGTCCCATAACTTGCAGCGGTGAAATATGTCAACACATGTTTTGTTAATGCATCCCAGATACCAAATAAAACATTGTTAACCTAGCCATGTTTCCCAAAAAATCACTATCGATTACTCATAAAATTCCATATGTCTTGATTTCTATACATTAGGCTCGGAACCACGATTCCAACGGTATCGGTTTTGTGCATTTTTGTTGAGAAATGCAAAAGTTATGGCCTTCTGAATGTAGACAACTGTTTTGGGCCTACCATGCATTTCTGTCTTTTAATGGGAATGAGCATTTAATTTATTAGAGCTGGAGACGTTTCCTTTATTTTCACATAGCTACCCTCATTAAAATTAATAAATCTAGTTTCGTGGCGTAGAAGACGTCGTCGTGCTCATTCCAGAAAGTCAAATTTCATGAAAATCGGAGCTCGGGGTCAAAAGTTATGGCCGTTTGAAGTTCGGGATCTGATTTGCACTGTTTTCCCTTACATGCGGACATGTCGGCTATTTTGAGTCCTTGTGTCCCGACTGTCCCATGTGCAACTTGGGCCAAAACCTCCGCTTCATCCGCACCACTCTCGACCCACCTTGCAAATCAGACAAGTCGGAAAAATCAGGTTTTCAGGGAACTCATGTCCTGCTTGTTCCCTCGTTGACCGGGCCATGAGGGCCATTAACTTCCGCTTTACCCAATTTGCACTGTTATTAGTGATTTCAGCTTTTCGGTGAATTCGTGTCCCAATGTCCCACTTGCCAGGCCAATTTATTCGACTTCATCGATTCCTTCGCCTGAGGTGATTTTGGCCATGCGGGTCCCGCATCTCCCAATGTCTCGTGGACCGTTTGGGACAAAAATACCGACTTTTTGATTCCTTCTTCTTTGACCATTTCTGACCAAATCGAGGTTTTGGGTCGTGATCGTCCCGATTGAACATGTGCGGTCCGGGCCCAAAAAAACCTGACTTTGCCGCATTTCACTACCTTCTTAGCATTTTAGGCCCGAATTTGGTACGATGAACCCTGGTACAATCCGCCTTGGTTCCATCCATAACTCTCAGACCGATTTGCATTAAAATAGGCCAGCGACCTCGTTTTTTCAGATTTTAACAATTTTTACTAACTCCTTGGATTTTCTTGGACAAGGGAGTTAGAGAAAAGAGGAGAGGTACCTCAAAATCCAAATTTTGGCCCTCAAACCATTTCAACTTGTTTGAGCTTGAAGAATCATGTAAGTTATCCAATTCACCTTGAGGGTGAATTGGGAACAACAATTCCTTTACTAGCTCCAAAAATGTTCAATAGTTCTATGAGTGGCTCCTTAGTACAAGTTTGGGGAAAAGTTAAAAAAATTCATCAAGAATATACCTTAACATGAACCTGATTTTATATTTAGTTTCCTCTCAAAAAATTATACAAGTTAAAAAAATCATCTTGATTCGAGTTCATATGCAAAAGTTATATCCATTTTAGCTTAGCTTTGGAGTCTAACATGTTTGTTCAATGTCTAACATGTTTGCTTTCCGTAGTCTACCAAGTTTTCTTAAAATTCTAACATATTTTTTAGATTTTAACACTTTTTCTTCAAATTCTAAAACTTTTTCTTCGGAGTCCAATACTTTTCCTCGAGTCTACCTTTTTCTTGAGTCTATCTTTTACTTTGGAGTCTACCTTTTTGGCTTTAGAGTTTACCAATATGGCTTGAGTCTACCAATATAGCTTCAGAGTTGGATATTAGAGCTTTAGAGATGAATACTAGAGTTTCAGAGAGATCATAATTCCAAGGGTGGTTTGAGAAACATTGTTATCTATTTTTGGAAGTCATTCTAAATATATATATTTCCATAAGTATTTTATTATTTGTAAATAAAGAAGAATCAATATTCATTTTGATTCTTAAAAATAAAATACTAGAGTTAGATTGTTAGTTAGAAATAGATAAGTCAGTCTTTATATTTTGTGGAGATTGATGCTTTTTAGATAGATTGAAATCTTAGTTGATAAATATGTATGCCTTAAAATAAGGAGTTGGTTGGAAGCATGGAATTATAAATGCAACCTCCCATACCAAATAATGTAATCTCCATTTTTTTGATCAATTCATTTTGAGGTTCCATTCCATCCAATTGTAAATAGTCTTTATTAAAATCCTCTTCTGAGGAATGAGCTGACCACTCATTCCAAGGAAGATGGATATGTATGTTTATGTTTATTTTTCCATTATGTAATTATATTTTTGTTGTCTTTTGCTTCATGCTATCTAAGTATTCATTTGTTGTAAACCTACAAGTGTATTATGTGTTTATCCTTTCTTTCCAATTCAACAATTTCCTTGGAAGTTTAATTTTCTTTCTCGAATGTGATTTAAATTTCTTGCAATGTGTGATTTAAATTTCCTATAATGTGTGATTTAAATTTCCTATAATGCATGTTTCAATTTCATGCAAGTGTGTTTTCCTTTCATGCAAGTGTGCTTTAATTTCATGCAAGTGTGACATTTAATTTTCTGCAAAGTGTGTTTCTAATTCTTACAAATGTGCTTTTTAATTCATGCAAGTGTGGATTTTGGGTAGTGTGAATTGTTTCCAAACATCTATTTCTCCTTTTGCATACTTGCCATGGACACTAGACCTGGATTGAATTATTAATGTTGAGGATTGACAACCCTCATTAAGGGGAACCTAATCTTCCACTTCACAATGTTACTATGATTATTCCTATGAACACTACTATTCCTACATATCTTATTTATACTCATTGTGGTTTTCGATTTTCTTCTTATAGAATGTAGGATCTTAAGACCCTTGTTCGTATGTTGCAATCTCAAATCTTACAATTACAAATAGGTATATTTGATTCTTATCATTTTATGGATTCTACTCAATCGCTTTCGTAACCCACTTTCACCAAAAGTGGCCTCCTAGCCATTTCATATCATTTTTGTTTCTATGAAAATATATATCTATGATGGAAAGGGTGATCTTTGAAGAGTGCCTTTGTACATTCCTGTTGTTTTCTTGGATTATTCGTACAACACTACAAGGGTTTTATTATCTCCTATAGATTTTGTTTTGAATTTCACTCCCTTAGCCAATAAATTTCTTGAACCATTCTCTATCAATATTAGGAATTTTTTTGCTACACTCAAATGGATAAAATACAACAAGGTTCTAATGAGCACATCAATGATTATGTTTTACACTACAAGAATACGCTTACCAAGATGAACAATGTTTTGGCCAATAAAGGTATTCAAGGTATCTTTACATAAAGTCTTCATACTCCTTTGTAAGAATCAATTATCTTTGACAAGTTTCATTCATTTGATCATCTATGTCATACATTGAAAGAGTGTGAGGCTAATATCCTTAATATCAATAATATTAAATATGGTGCTACCGATCCTAACATGTCTAATCATAATTTTCAAGGAAAATATACTTTAAAAAACAATCATAATGGTGATAAATATGAGGTTAACACCATTTTCAATGTCAGTATCTTAATCCACGAAGCTAAAATTGTAAGCTCCTCGAAAAAAAATCATATGTTTTCCTTTTGCACCATATCTTGTGCTTAAATAATTACTTGAGTGCAACCTTGTATCTCTCCTCCACTACTTGAGGTCAATGAAAGTGTGTCTCATGGTAAATTTATTTATGCTATTTCCTTTGTCACTATCATAGATGCATTGGTCATATTACTAATTGATTTCTTAAGCTTCACCATGTTATACAATATATTTTCGATGTTAGTGCTATTGAACGAGATGCTCCTATTGAATCTAATCATCTTTGTAGACATTAAAATTAGGTCACACTCCCCTTTGGTCCCTTGACATATAAGTACCCTTTATTACATTTACCTAGCCATGGCCCCCTTCACCCCATTAATATTAATTTAATTAATTTAATTAAATTAATGCATTATCCTCACTATATTTATTATTTAAATAATATCCACACGTACAATTCACTTAGACACCTCACCAAGCCAACTCAACCTAAGACCTATTCTTAGCAAGTTGCCATAACTAACTAAGACTTACCCACACTCTAAAAATCAATGCCTACATTCCCTTTAACCACATTCCCGCATGCTCACAAGAAGCTCCTAGTCTAATCCATAGGATAACGACACGAGATCCAAGGAAATCAAGAGGATCTCCCTAGTTTAGTAAACCTAGGAAATCCCGCCTTGACCGACGTCTGGTTACCCCCTAATTGTCACCGGCTTTTAACGCCGTCAGTTACCCCTTTTAACCCCTAAACTACCTTATTCTCAAGGTTGGCAAACATTGGGAGAAAGTTGACGAGAAAGAACACATCTCAGAGATAACACATCTTCAGAGAGAAAATTCTAGAGAAAACTTGCATGCAAGGAAGGAGATTGAGCATCTTCTCCTGCACAACCATCCCAGCCATGATCTGATCCATCCAAGCAAAGAGGAGTGTACATGCAGTCCATGCAAAATATTTTCTTCAGTTGGTGATCACTTGTAGCCTTCAAACCCCTCATCAACACCTCCATCCCTCACACATAGGCATTCAGGACCAGAATCCAAGTAAGTATAACATCATACTTTCTTGGTTTATTTCATTTTATCATCATTTTATCATCTATTGTTTACTTTGCCCCCTATTGACCTTATCCAACGTTTTCACCTCCATATACCCATTAAAACCTCACCAAAGCCTACTCCAGTCACCCAATACCTCATCTTGACCCACCAAAGTCCTTTGTGCAATCAAAAAGGAGATGAAAGCTTGTTTTGTGATATTTTAGATCTCACATGAATCGGCACCAATTACACCGCTAACCACCGTCGATCACCCTTGACCAACACTCGGGTCTCTCGTATTTTCCCACACACGGCTAGAAACAGAGAGACTTACCCACCAAATTTCATCTTACCCTCATTCACCTGCGATCTATCCATGACCTCTGTCAAACTTGCAGAACCCAGAACCAATCATTTGACCTTTGGATTCTATTCTAGCTTAGCATGTTAAATTAGATCTATTTCTTAATGTGTTTTTAAGTGAGATACCTAAATCATTTCAAACTACAATAGGATTTACTTTGTTTACAACATTAAATTGTTTAAAACATTGGACTGACAGCCATCTAGGAAGTATCACACTTCCCGAATCTAGCATATGCTTTGGGCGGTTCACTTTGCCCATATTGTTTAATTCCTTCTGGTGGTTTTATTTTTATTATAGGTAGTTCCTCCTAGCCAAAAGGAAGCTCTCACGATTAGCGGTGGATCCGAAAGTCATACGCGCGCAATAACCCATCAACCAACATTTGAACATGTATTCCTCCTATGCCCGTTACCCTATTTGTTTCATCAACACTTCAAAGAAACGATCTAAGAATCAGTGAAACACATACTAATAATAATGAAAAGATCAAAAAGTTAATTACCCACTTCTTAATCATAATAAAACTAACTCTACTTGGAGGTGCACCATGATCATCATGTTGTACCACCTCCACCTTCTTATGATTACCCATTAGATGTTATGATTGGTACTATTACTACTAATTAAATAGAGATTAAATCTTAATGAAAGAACCAATAATCAATCGGATATATAAAAAATACACAAATATAAACATGTGATTATAAACAAGTATAAGCAAAAAGAGGATGAGAGCAACTTAGCTGATATTTGGATGTCTGTACTGAATTTGGGCCAGAGTGATTGTTGAATATGCTCAATCTATATTGTGCATGCTTTGTCTAGAGATAGCAATGCACAAGTGTGCTAGATAGTAACACACAGGTATGGATAGAATCGCATGGGGTGCTAATGTATGATCTGGGTACTAGTGTCCCGATGAAGAGTGCATATCTAATTCTTTTAGTATATGATAGTGTCACCTTCATTTTGTTCTGTGTCGCATCTACTTCACTTTAGGGTTTTCATGTTGTACATGTAACTGCAAAACAAACCCTACCCACATGCACAAGACTCAAACACACATTAGATGAAATAAACTATGTATATTCTTTATTTAGACCAACGTCAATTGTCACCCGAATGTGATTATCATTGAGCATTGCACTACATTTCAGACTCAATGTACTTCTGGTGTGTGTGTGTGTGTGTGTGTGTGTGTGTGTGTGTGCGTGTGTTTGTGATAAAAGTGTTCCCCTTGAAGCTAGGTTACCCTTGTGTAAGTTGCACCAAGATAGCGGTCTATAACTACTTTTCCCCAAGATAATGTGTGTGATGGAATTTAAAATTTCCCTTCCTATGTAGTGAATAATGCAGCCCAAATGTAGTCTTCAAGTGTTCCTTTTTCCCAAGTAGTAGATAGAAAATAGTGATCCAGTTGCCTCTTAGAATATTTAATAGGTTGTGTATATATATGACTCATTTGTTTGAATTTTGATACTTAGTGACACCAAAGGATGACCCCAAATATGAAATAAGAATTAGAAAAGATCTAAAATCAGGCACCAAGTGATAATTTAAAATATAAGCAAGAATGTAAAAAAGTGATAGGAAGGGACACTAACGCCCAAGTGCTACGGTCCTTATTGGGTGCTATTATCCCTAGGACAAGAAACATAAACTATACCATTGATAGAGACATGGATCCCTGTGACATGCCTAGAAAGTATAAGAAAACGTCACAATCAAAATCAATCAAAATTAATAAAAGGAATAGGAGAGGTTTCACTAGTGTCTAATCTTCTCACTTAAGAATCGTGCATATAACGACATACTACTAGAGGTATAATGTAATAGTAACAAGTACATAATTTCATGTCTACATTTTCCTCCCTTATGATATTTGGATGAAATTCAACAATATAAAGGATATAAGAAAGACATACCTGTAAAGGGTTGAAGAAGCTATAACCAAAGGCATGCCAGAATAATAATCGTAGTGTGGTGAATCATGGGTCATCGCTTTGACCCATGCCGAGTAACTCTATCATCACAAAAGGCATAACCAAATGAAAATATGCCATAGGGATATATAAAATTTCAAACCTTGGAAATGGTAGGAGGGGTTGGGCGCGATCAAGTCTTAAACCGATGTGAATAATCTTAGGATTTGGGAATCTTGATGCTAGAGGGAGAGTGTTAAGAGAGTGGTCAACTTCTTTATCCGTCATGATGCTTCTCCAAAAGGTTCTATCACTATAAGTGGAAATGAACTAATTTTTACCTTACCTACTAGTCACGAAACCCACGTAAAGTGGATAGGTGAAGGCAATGGCATCTCATTGCTCCCACTTTACGTTATATGGGTAAAAACTTGTCAAATAGAAGAAATGGTTGATTAGATATCTTATAGAACTAGAAACATTTCACATGGGAGACAAGTTGATATTGTTCAAATAGAACTAGAAACAATGTATATTGTGTCAAACATTTCAATGACCGATCAAGCTCTATGATTGAGTGATTATTGATTCTAAATGATCAAGCTAGCCTTTGACCATGTTAATGAGCATTTAAGTCATTTAATCTAATATTATCTACTCCATTTACATTGGAGGATTTGAATGGATAAAGGTTAGTGTTGATTATTAAATGATTGAATTATTATCCAAATCCATTAACATGACAACCATGTTAAGGATGGTTTTGAGTGATTAAGGACCAGGGTAATACACGTGATATTGTTTGAGTTTTTAATAGTCCTAACTACACTTCTTTAACATTGGATTATTAAAATATCCAAGGTCATATTTGGTTGGAATTATAATTATTGTGGGTTTCGACCATACATCATTTGCTTTAAGAGTGATATCGTCTTCGACTATACTTTGTTTCTATGGATTTTTTGATAATCATGGAATGCCTTGTTCAATTGGTCAACTGACCACACCATGCAAATATAGTTAGTATGTAATCTAGGACTATTCTTAAACACCTCCATGCAAAGTATGGTGGGTAAAATGGAAAAAGCGGTTTTTTTGGGAAAACACGAAGCTTCTTGGAGAAGCTAACCCACATGAAACTTGGAGTTTATTCTTCATTTTTGTCATTGTGTGGGTTGATCTCCTCTTTCGACTGTGCATGGGAGGTTTGCAAGGTATTTGCAGCAGAGCCATTTTGGGCCTTCCTTGCTAAATTTAAATGCTTTTGTTTGAGCTTAAGGACGTTTTAAATATGTTAAAACGGGGAAAGAAATTGAGACTTCTAGAATGTGCGAATTTCTCGAGTTTCTCTGGTTAACTTGGTTGCAGAGTTGCAAGGAAAATAGGGAAGAAGTTGCAGAAACTTCATAACCTATAAGGCACAAATATCCAACTTTTAGTCTGTTGTATTTATTTGAAATAATGTGATATCATCTGGTTTATTGTTCTGGTCTCGAATCTGGAATTTTTAATGCACATATATCTGCTCAATTAGTTGATAATATTAGTAGTAAACTGGTGCAATAAGTGGGTATTATGGTATTTAGTTGCTTTTTGTAATTTGGATATGGGTGTACGTTTACTTTCCCATTATGAAGATAGTATTGGGTGCATAGGGGAAAAAATTAAAAAAGGAAGAGACCTACCTGATCGTAAACCCTTCTAGGTTGATAGGAAGTTAGTTAGTTCTTGAAATAATCTGTGAAATGATATTCAGCTTGGTCTTAGAATGATATTTCAATAATAAAAATGATGACTTCGATCTGTTTTGTTAAAGGTATTTGAATTTCTCATTAACAAGTATGATAACTCTATATAATCGTGTTCGAATATTCTGAGTTCATTTCTATGAGATGCATGGCAGGATTGTAATTTGTTTGGTTGTTGTAAACCACTATTAACCTGGCCTATGTATGATAGGCTGTAATAGGATGAAAGCCTACCCAGGTTGTTAGGAAGTTAGGAAACAATCTTAGTCGATTCAAATAAGATTAAACTGGTTTCATTTGGGTATAGAGTTGTCCAAGTTCATTCGAGATTTTGTAAGGAGTTATAATGATTTCCTAACAATAACATGGACCGTATAATTTCATTCTTGAATGGAATCAGTTTCCTATTCTGTAAATAGAAGTAGGGTTGGTTGTATGTGACCATTCTAAAAGTTATAGAAATGGCCCCTTGTTTGAGTAAAGACCCCGACTGTATAGGCGGTATAGGCGGAAAGTGGTTAACCACCGTGAAGGTTTGATGATTAACATAGATGCCTTGCTTGCTTTTGGTCTTGTGAAAGGATTATCTTCATTTCCTAGGAAGATGTAAATCGTGTAAGTATTAACTTAAGTCAGGAAGATGATGAATATCCTATTACTTGTGCTTGATCTTGAATGGTCTGTGAATTTGATACTTCGAGTAAAATGGTACCATAGGATGAGGACTTGATCATGATTAATTAGGTAACCTTGCCTTACAAGCATTTTGTCTTGAATTTACCTACTAAGTAATTGATGTCTGTTAGAAAAAAGTTACCCTATGTGATTGTTGTTGTATTAATTGATTTTAATGAACATGAAGGGAAGAATAGTTAACCTTATAATATTCTTTATTTTAAAATAATACAACAAGAATAAGAGTTGGTGACTCTGCCAGATTCTATGGAACTAACCATGTATGTGTTATTATCTTTCTTCATTTTTCACGGTTGAGAGGAATTTCAAGTTGATTAAAGAAGGATGTCATGACATGCATTGATATTGTACCACTTTATATGAATGAAATGAGTGTATTTGCACTTGATTAAAAGTGAAAGATTTCCTTTGTAATTTTATAAGGCCATTGGGCATAATGTATATTTGGATATCTTTCCGGACTATGTACCAATGTATTGATTATGAAGTTATCAATTAATGGTATGATCATTACGATCATGTTGCGAGTCTTGCATGTATTGTTAAAAAACCATAAGCTATTATTATGAATTATAGAATAAAACAAGGAAGTATGATTAAATAACTTGTATGAAAATAGAAACTTAATGCAATACAAAGTAAAGTTAAGTATGACTAATAGATATAACTGTTCTTCATAAGCAACAAGATTATGTATAATAGTTATAAGTATGAAATAATGTGAATAATATCACTTTGCCTTTTTACTAACAACATCCCGAATGGTTACAATTAAATACATTGTTAAGAAATATATTATTTTTTCTACTTAACCTAGTGGGAAACAATTACAATGATATGGACATGTACGAAAGTACATTGTAATCATCATGAGATAGAGTACCCTTACTCAACTGACTTAAGTGAACTAAAATATACCAAGTCCTTATGAATGATAATTAATTAATGTTATGAAATGATTCAACTCTAATACTTGATTAAACCCAATCATAGATCATAAAATGATGTAGTTGACTTATATGTGGAAAGAGGTACATATAATATTCAATGACTCGATGAGATAACTGTATACCTCTATAATTAATTGGATAACCTTTTGAAACTATGATAATATGTTATTAAAATGAAAGTAATATGGATGGTAAATAAAGGAAGGCATCATGACACAATGTCATGTCATATGGGTCATGCCATACCGCTTAGGGATGGCTACATGGAGAGGAATGAACGTGCAATGAATTGGGTCATTACGTGAACGTATCTTTTTCTGTATGGATCCCAAAGTGGTGCTGACATGAACCATATGACTTGAATGTCAAGTTTTGATATTTGTAGCTTCGACACTTGATCTTATTACTTATTAAACATGAATAATTAATATGATTAACTGTAAAATTAATCAATGGAAACTAATGATGAGACAGATGCATGGTGAATGGAAGACATCTTTCGAAGGCTTGTGTGTAGTCTCGTGAATCGGATTATTAACGCAAATCCAAATAATTATGGCCATAGTAGTATAAATGATTGATTGTATTGTTTGTTCACCAAGTCTTCTTGTTAGTGGTGTCTAAATTTAGATAGATATCACTCTAGTGACTTTTCAATTGATGATAAGAAGACTCACATGTTCTCTTAGCCTATAATAAGGCTTAACCAAATGGTATACAAAGTATACTAGCTCATTTAGAGTGTTTGAGGGGGATCGGGTAGATCCAAATGACCCTTGCAGTTGCACATGGTTATCATAGGTTGTCTAGATGGATTCGAATATTAAGTAATGTTGGAATAATTTAGCAGTGGTTGAATTATGATTTAATTCATTGCAACATTATATGAACTTAAGGGATTTTGTAAACTCTAGATAGAATAATAGGTTATTTCTAATACATGTTGATAATCATTGAAGACATCAAGTTAATTAACGATTTATAATTTTTCCCTTAGTTTGTTGAAGCATAACATTGGGTGTTACATATTGATTGAATAATAATATTTTATTTAATTTGATTGATTCAAATTTTCTTTATAAAATTGAATTTCCCCCAAATTAGGTCATTTGAGGGTGTATTTTGTAGTGATTAATAATCATAGATAATATTGCGCTTGAAATAGTTTGAGACTTACAATTTTGAGTGATTACTTTGTAGGATTTGAATTTTGTTCTATGATTGATTGAAGATATAGTAGTGGTATATAGTATGATTGCATATGTTGTCTTGGAGATTTTCTTGGTTTGTACTAGGAGGGGTGATAGGATGACCCCGAATGTTTCCCCCTTCAATAGAAGGGTGAGAAGAGAATCATTGAACCATGAGCCAAAATAAAATAAGAAGATTTCTCAGATATGAATCAAAGATGTGTATAGTAGGATAGATAAATATGAGAGAATCATAAGAAAAGTGTGTAACAAAACATATATATGTGTACAAGTGATACTCAACATGGTAGATATGGAAAACACAATTCTAACACCATTAACAATATTGAAAAATGATGAACAAGGCTCAAGATTATGATCGCATGGTGTCAACGTATTAGTTTCTATATGAGGAACTATACAAACTTAAGAATTGTGTGGATAATAGAAATTAATGTATATAGTAAGTAGGAAAAAGTGAATATTACTTTCATTTGTAAATGGAGTGATTAGTGATTTGAGCTCTGGGTTGTAACCATGCCACGTGCACGAGAAGTTATCCTTATGAGATTCGAGAGGGTTGTGGAGGCTACATTAACGTAGATGATGAATCAACTGCAGTAGCAAGATGATTATGAAGTTAGCATAGGTCATATTATAAGATTTTTGGATTTTTTTAGTAATTTTGTAGTTTTTGAGAATTTTGGTGTTTTTGATTGAGACAAACCGTGGGGCCAATTTTATCCTTGGGATGGTACCGTTTCGGTTTCAAGCGCTATTGTTCATTACCCTGGGTAGTGTTTTGCTACTAGACATTTATGTTTTGAATGTGATTTTTTGTAGTATTCTTTTACAAGGAGTTTTTCTTGTATAATACACTAATGCGTGACTTTGTGTATTGTTTGTGCTATGTATAAGGATGTTCATTCTCGTGAGTTTCATGTGAGGATACATTTTCCAAATTTGTTGGGGTTGGCTTTACAGATGATGAGTGGGATTTGTCGGATCGAGTTGGGCTATGACATGTGACTAGATTGGGGGAGGTACCCCATAATATGCACTTTATCATGATTCTTTGTGAGATATGGCATGCTTTGAAACATGCACATTTTAGTTCCATACGAGGGAGATAACAGTGACCCTAGAGGTTGTGTATCACATCTTGTGGATCGCAATAATAGGGAGTGGGTTTGTATTGTTTGAGAATCTTGGTGTTTTTGACTAATACGGAACCAACGGGGCCAATTTTTTTCCTTGGGATGGTACCGTTCAGTTTGCGCTATTGTCTAGTATCCGGAGGTAGTTTCTGTGCTTCTGAGACATTTATGTTCTAAATGTGAATTTTTTTGTAGTATTCTTTTGCAAGGAATTTTTCTTGTATGATACACTAATGCATGACTTTATGTATTGTTTATGCTATGCATAAGGATGTTCATTCTCGTGAGTTTCACGTCGAGGATAAACTTTCCAAATTTTTTGGGGTTGGGTTTATAGGAGGATGAGTGGGATTTGCTAGATCGGGTTGGGCTATGACATGTGACCAGATTGGGGGAGGTACCCTATAGTATGCACTTTATCATGACACTTTGTGAGAGATGGTGTGCTAACACATGCACATTTTAGCTCCCTACGAGGGAGATGATGGTGACCATAGAGGATGTATATCACATTTTGTGACTACCAATAGTAGGGAAGCGGGTACATGTGATTCTCCCAAGAGATACATGGTGGTAGATGATAGAAACAAGGAGCTAATTCATAGGTTCTCGTGTACATATAAAGTCTATAATGACTATGGACGATATAGTGAGATCTAGTGTTCAAAGTTTGTAAAAATTTATCCCATTGGTTATAGCTTCTTTTGTGGATGTGGTTGAGGTGGTGTAGTCACATCCTATTGCATGCATGAGATATGTGATATCATTGAGTATTATGGGACCTAGTATTCATGGAGTCACTGTGTATTGGCATATTTATACAAGGACCTTTATATATTCACACAAGAGGACCACAAAGGTGGTATTGGTGTGATCACCTCATTGCATGAATGGGAATATGAGAACATTATAGTGGTGAGGCATCTAAGTGGGTTTTAAGTGGATTGGGCATGCCCAAAGATCTTTACTGAGGAGGTGGGTTGGTCTAAGGAGTTGATGGTTTGATACTATGAAATATAGATTGATCATAGATGGATGGGCTAGGTGCGATTATATGGAGGTTGTATAGAGATTATGGTGGATGGGAAGAGGACCAGGTAGAGATTCTTTATATTTGTCGTATCGTGTGGTTAGATGATAGGTTTCTAGGAGTGGCCAAGCTCTTCCAGTGTGAGTGAGTTTTACGATAGTTTGGGGTATCATAGGATTTTACCCATGATCCATACATATGGAAGTGATCGATTCATGTGGCGAGGAGAGTGGGAGTGAGGCTAGGTCCCACAGGATCCCAGTTACTCCCACCATCCGTGGATGAGGTGGATCCTGACATAGTGCCTATCTAGGTGGATGATACGGGGTGCACACCAACCTATACTTAGTGGTGGGCCAAGCACCAATGGGTGATTTTTTTCCATTGGTGGTGGATGCAACATGAGAGTCACCGATAAGATTAAAACATGAGGAAAGGGAGAAGGAGGCTAGAAACCTACCCCTAAGGGTGATACAACAACGGTAGTTGTAGCATGACGTAAGTATTACATAATATGATTCATAATTTATATAATGACATGATGAGGATGTGATAATATGATTTATATCTTGTAGGTGAAGCGTATTGCATCTTGATTGTGGACACGCCATTACACATATTGATCCATAATGTGCCTCCATACGTTCTTGTTGGAAGGGGACTATTGGAGAGGGTTGATCATATAGTGTGTGAGCATCCTTATCTGCTTTATCCCATACTGGTAATTTCTGCAGCCACATGTGTGGTATTGCAATAAAATCATGACTAGGTTTAAGCCGAGATAGCTCATGAAAGGGAGGCCATAGGAAGAGAAACCATAGTGCAATATATGTTTTCACGATACAGAGAGATCCAGGGTCGATATACATAGGTGGTGGTGAGGCTATGCCATTAAAAATCTCGGCTAGAGGAGCAACACTCTCAAGCATAGAGACAAAGGTTGAGTGATGAAGCCATGTGTTCAAGAGCTCCCATAGTGGTATTTAGTAACATTTATGATGATGTATTTTGTATAGGGTGTCACCCCTAGCTTTGTATAGTAAAACATTTAGTGTATAAATATGATGCGATCATTTTTGTGTACTATATGATGACATCTACTTTGTATGTGCAAGCTTTGGATGATTTGATGAGTATGACATTTGTCAAGTTGATTATTGTGGATGGTTATATAATTTTCTTTGTGATGATGTCATGGATTAGATTATACATGATGATAACATAGTTACGATAGTACTATAATTAGGATTATTACATAGTGATGATGATAGAAATATATGAATGAATGTGGTATGCTTATTGAATTGTGCACATAACATAGATAATAGCAAGAGTGATGATAGCTAGATAATGATTGACTTTCTATGTTGAAAGTGTATAGACATAAAATAAATAGTGGCACACATTTATAGAATAGGTATGGAATCATATAACATTGAAGATAATATACTATCTATTGATAAAGAAGGTGACCACTATGCATAGGTGGCTCAAGTGATGTGAATATAATATCATGAGAAGAAGTGCCAAATGATAAACATGAAGTGATTTTAATAACACTAGGAGTATGTGAATCATGTAGTGGTGAGTGATGATCCTTTAGGACCCATTTATTCTTGGGTTAAATTATAATTTGGGTATTCGTCTCATGCGTAGTCTAAGGTGAGGGATGAGTAGATAAAATGACCTTAGGAGGAAGAGAGGTATTTAAAGTAATGAGACTCTAGTGTCTAATGTCACGACACATGAGAATGCGATTGATCGAAGGGCATGCACAAAAAGTTCGATACCCTTTTCCTTAAGAAACCGAATCCTATTATGGAGTACATAACAAAAATTATCTCCGTGGCAATTAATCCTATGTGTTGGTGCCCATTTTGATCCTCTGTTATATTGTCATCTTTCCCCTTTGGTTTGCATTCTCTAAAACATTTTTCTTTGAATTTGGTGGTCTGCAAGTTTCCCGATCTAGATTGAATTCTTTGAAACACTCACAAACTTATTATTTTGCCCCAACTTGAAAGAAAAATACATGCATGCCTTGTTTTGTGCCCTAAATTTCCAAATCCACGGGCCTCTGTCATTTTTTCTACTTTTCCCGGCCTTTGGAGCTCGAAGTTATTCGTTTCATGCATATTTCCCCAAAAAATCTATCCCCATGGTCGAAAATTGCCTAAAATTACTTTCCATTTGTTTTTTGACCAAAAAATCCTTTACCCACAAAGAAAAAATCAAATTTGGGCATCCTTGGAAAATTCTCGTATACGGGTGTCATTTGCCGTCAAAATTAATCCTAAAAATCTCCTCCTACATGGCTGCTTGTGGTTGGACAAGGTTTAGCGGGTTTCTTTGAAAACTTAACGTTTTTTTGGTTTTGGAAAAAATTGCAAAATTCTCCCACAACTCCACAGGTCCCAGAGGAGGACACGTGTCATGTTCTCATTCAATGGTGGGATGGAAGGCTGGCGGGGAACTTAGAAGATTTTTTCCCTTTTTGCGAAAGGGATGAAAGTTGAAAAAGGGCCGCGGGTCCGCAATGGAGCGAAGGGAGACACATGGTGGCTTCAGGGCATGGAGCGGGTCGGCGGGCCGTTAGAGGCAAAAGGGAATTTTTTCCCTTTTTCACAAAATGAGTCAGAGTGAGAATTTGAACTATTGGCCCACAAATGAACCATAGGGAGACACGTGGTGGGTGTAGAAGAAAGTGCGGGCCAAAGGAAAAGGGAATTTTTTCCCTTTTAGCAAAAATGAGTTATAGTAAAAACTTAACCGTGGCTTTGCGACGAAGGAGAAGAAGACACGTGGTAGGAAGGAATTGAAGGCGTGGGCCATGGGAAAAAAGTCAAAAATTTCCAAATTTCCAAAAAGGGTGGAAATGTGTAGAATTGAGCCACGGTCCCAATGGGACCCACCATATGCCACGTGTCAACACCAAATTTCAAGGGCGGAGGGGCGGAGAAAAAAGTCAAAATTTTACATTTTTCCAAAGATGTTAAAAAGTTAAAAATGATCCCAAATCCATTCCTAATCGTATTTTGACACATGGAGGGCTCAGATTGAAGGAAAAAGGGAAAATCAATGGTAACTGTGCATTTTTCATTTTGGCCACCATTTTTGCTCCAGGAAGTGTGGAAATGCAAATTTTGCATCAATTTTCATCAAATTTTTGGCAAATTCATGTCGTTTGTGCCTGCAAGGACCAATGCAAGTGGTTTTAGGGATCAATTTGTAGATTTGAGGTGTTTTTGAAATAATTTTTGCCCCAACCCGTCCAAAACGTGAAATATCAAATCAAGAAGTTGCAGAATCAAATTTTGGAGGGATAAGGATGAAATAATGAAATGAAAGGGTCTGCATGCTTGGAGAATGAAAAACGTGCCTCCACAATGGATAATGATGAAGGATTTGTAATGATTTTCCTTTTTTGAAACACCTAGCAACTTTTGTTGCAAATTTGTTAAATGTCCCTATCTGCGAATCATGTCAGAATTTTGTAACAAACTTGATGCTAGGCATATTCTTTTCTTGGGAAAGAAGGATCAAATGTAATAGAATGTTATATAATGCATGTTCTTTGACATGTAAAAGGTCGAGAAACTTAGAATTTCATGGGAAAATCTAGGAAGAAGCCCATTCTCTGAGAAACCGCCTGAGAACCATTTCTAATTCCTTTTTGCATCGATTTGTATCATGTTGAGTTGGTTTTAGTTGTAAAGCCATCAATAAGCTCTGAGATTTTTCTTATAACATTCCCCTACTACTAAATTTGGTATTTCTAGATTATTTTGTGTTGTCTCTTGGCAAAATTTGCATGCACTTATGTTTCAGAATGTTTTCAATTTGTGTTTCTTGCTCCTGTTGTAGTCTTGTGTCTAAAATATCTCTTGATCATACATGGTCTCATTTCTTGTTGATCATTTAGTGGCATTTGTAATCTCACATTTAGAAGAGCTTTCATATGATAAAGAGATAAACAGATTTAAAATCACTTTAACTTCCTTGAATTTAGAGATTGTTTATAAACCTTTGGGTGCACCTTAGGTCATGATAAAATAGATATTTCTAGATGCTTTGTTGGTTCATCTGATTCAATATTTTGTGGTAGGTTGTCAAAGATTGTGTGGAAGAGTGCAGATTTGGGCCTCCATTTGGTGCACATATCCTGGTTGAAGGAGTACCTTAACCCCTTTGAAGCATTCTACTGTTTAGGTCTTACAAATTCCTGCAAAGGTCCTCAAAGAATTTGGAAAATTCTGGTTAGTCTTGTCTAAAATCTCCCACCAAAAATTCATTCAAACAAACTAATCCTACCCATACTACCCCTACATTGCATTGTGTGTCAAAAAAGAATTCAATCCATTTACAAAAATGCACAAAGAAAATCAGATCATACAATGTCTTCAGTAACCCTTGCCTTGCTTTGAAAATATCTCCATAATCTGGAAGTGACAACTTGTGAAATTCAGATTTGGAGTGTTGATCATATTTTCCCAAGGCCCTTTCCATACTATTTACACAAATTGAGGGATATCTTCATCTCCTTCACCATTTGAGGGTTACAAAATAGGTCCTCTTACCTTGGTTGAAAGGCACAACCTAAAATAGTTAGGACAAGATCAAGTCCTATTTGAGTGCTATCCATCTCTCCACAAATTTGAGTGCCAGTTAGATCACATCCCCAGCTACAAAATGACACACATCATGATCTATCTGACTTCAAGCTTCATGCCATATCTTTGATGTTGCTCAGACTGAAAAGGAGAAAAATTTGGTTACCAACACTATGGAATTTACAAAATGGTTGGTTCTGATTACTTTTTTAACCGATGAGGAGGATGATGCTCATTAGAAGGTACCCAAATCAATTTATCATCAATAAAAGTGTGTAAGATATCATAAGGCATAGAGAAATGTAAAATTATAATGTATGACTCTTAAAGGAGGGAGTAAAGCATGGTAGAGGTCTATGTGGAGGTGGATGAAAATGGGGTGAATTACTACGAGCATGTATATGTGGAGATGGGGAACATGAAAGTGGTGCAATAGGAGGAATAAGATATGTAGTAGTAGAAGATCTAGAATCATGTGTAACAAAATGTTCAATAATCATCTCTTACTCTAAGTGAATAACTTTAAGACAAAAAACTATAAAAGATTCACATGTGTCATACAATATATTTTCTTTTAGAGGAAAAATAAAATGGCAACAAAGATATATTACATTTCTAAATCAATAGGTTGACAAAGTAAATGATACATGTAAGATTTAAAACATAAAATATAATCAGAAACATGTTCATTTTTTCCTTGATGTAAAGAAGGTAAATGTTCAAATGTAACTTTAAGACCATTGTTAAAAATAAAAAATCTAAGAAATGCTTCTTCCATATCAAGGTAAGTACTAATAGATCCACTAGGTAAATGATTAACTAAAATTAAATAAACTATGTAGTGTGGGGATAGTTAATATAAGCTATGAACAACTATAAATAAAGTAAATAAATGTTGTAAATAAATGTAAACATGACACAAACAACTATGAAAAAGGAAATGCTAACCCTAATGTGTAAGAAGGAAGAGGAAAAACTTAGTTGAATAGAAGATGCTTGCAGGATAGTGTCATAGTGATGACTGGAAAAATCAAAAGTAGGAACAACTGTGCAAAAGTTCTGAAAAGGATGGATCTGGAGGATCTAGCTAGACTGGAGCACCTGGAGAGGAATTGGGAGGCACCTACGGTGCTGCGCATGCAAATTGGGTGCCTTGGTTTTTGCGCAAAATCTCTAAAATTGAATCTTACAGGGATGGGGGTAGTCTGAAACCCTCTTTGTGTGTTACATCAGATTATTGTCTTGTGATGAGTGTCGACGATATTTCAAGATGATGAGAAGATTTGCAAAAGACCAAAAGAAGTATAAAACCTAAAAAAATAAATATGCAAATGAATGGGTTGGGTGACCTCAACTGCCACAATATTAGGCTTACTAACTGAGCATGCACTACATTTCAGAACCAAATGTAGTTTTGGTGAGTGTGCGCATGACGTGCCCTAGGTGCTCTTGTGCCAATCGCACTTTGTGAAGTAGTGAACAATAGATAAATGTAGAAAATGTAATAACCTGTGTGTAAGGAATAGAATAAAAGCCCTCCCCCTATGAAGTGTGTGATGCATATGTCCTAGTATTTTACCTTGATGATGGAGCTATTGTTGGACCTTTGTCATTGTCATATGTTTTGTCATTGATGTCAAGCTGCATTGTTGGCAAAAAGGGTTAATTGGTAAAGTGAGCAAGTGAGAAATATAAAGGTTGATTGGTAGTATCAACTCACAAAGGCTTTAGGATGATCAAGGATAGGTTCTAGGGACCTAATCAACTTTGTGCAAGATGTGGATATGAGGAGATATCCGTGAAAGTTTTTAGGAAGCCATGCAAAGCTTTAGAATAAGCCGTAGAAGCTTAGTGAAGGCCGCGGATAAAGGGATGAAGCTAAAACGCTAAAAGAAGCTAAAGAATGCACAGCGGGTGAGAATGGTAAGGTCGTGGATGTGAAGGAAGAGCTACGGAAGTAAGAATAGTATGAAGGAAAATCCACGGGAGTAAGGAAGTCTGGAGGAAGCCCTGTATAAGGGGAAAAGTCACAAAGAACTAAAAATTTTGCTAAGGATGGAAGATAGCTGCGAAGAACAATAAAATCCGTAGGTAAAAGGATAGAGTCACGAACATGAAACAAAGTCATGGAAAGGCAACATAAAAGAAGGAAAACCACGTAACATTGCAAAATCAAAAAGTAAAGAAAAGTTACGGATAACTAAAAAGCCACTAAGTAAGGAGAAAATCTACATATTAAGGATATTATGCGATATAAAGGAGAAAGTCAGAAAAGCTAAGGAAAGCTAGGAATTGAATAAATATGAACTGGATAGGGCTCGAGGACAATCAAATTGATTTAAACATGGACAAGTGAGATTTTTTTCTCCAAAATCGATGGTGATTCGATTATCTGGTGATTGCGACTAAGTATATGACTTGAGCTCCACGAAGAATGAAGAAATCTACTATTCCAGGATATCATCAATATTTAATGCTTATTGACTTTGTGGAAATATAGTTGTAGTTCTCTATGTGATTCCTGATTTCAAGGAAAAATTAAATATCAAGAGAAGAAAATGGATCGCTCATCTTGATCATGTTGGAAATCCTAGAAAGATGAGAAATCTATTTTTAGGTATCGGCTAATAAATATTTTCTGGTGAATGCATAGAAAAAGGTGAAATCAAGCTGAATATAGCAAGAGAAAAATATGGAGTTAGTTGTATTCATTTAATGGACCAGATTTTTAGGTGAAAAAGTAGGAAGATTACACAACACACAAAAGGAAGCATTGGAATGGGTTGATAAAATATATAGAGAAATTCAATACCAATATGAATGTTGCTCAAGTGAGAAGATGATGCATTCAAGATAAAGGAGCTACGAAAGAAAAGAGAGAGGAAGGAGCAGAGCAAAAGATGAAGTGAAGAAGATATATCGATGAGAATATCTTCAATGCGGAAGATTGATTGAGTAAGAGGGTGATTCAAATGAGAAGAAGAGAGTGACAAAGAGAACACAAACATATACAAAAGAGTGATCATAATCTATTGTATAAGCAATTTTTGTAACTAGATGATCAAAATTTGTATGTAAAATAAGTCTAAGTTGTAGCTTAACATTTTTAGGGGTTATAACCTCCTTGTGGGTGGGTGCTGCAAAAGATCAATTTTAGTTGATTAAATTAGGGGTTGGTGCTCCTTGCAAGTTGGTGCTTGCTAAAATTCACTGAGTGGGTGCTCAAAAAATATTTGAGTGGGTGCTTGAAGTTGTGAAGTGGGTGCTTCACAGGTTGATTGGGTACTCAACCGAAACATTGTAAGCTTTGGAATTGTTGTTTCTAATAAAGACTTGGTTTTAAGTGGGCTTTTCTCCTGAAAGGGTTTCCCACTATAAATTCTTTGTTTGGTGTTTTTTTTCTTTGATATATGTTTAAGGAAATGTACATGATATAATACTCAAATTTAAGAAATTTTGGATTAAGTATAACTCTGTAAATTAATTTTAATCCACACTGATTCACCCCCCTCAAGTGCTTGTGATCTCTAACAATTGGTATCATAGTTGGTCCTTCTATCATAAGCTTAACATCTTCAAGGAGATCCTCTTTTCACAAGCATGGCAAAAAATCAAGCACAAGGTGGTTTATCATTGTCAAGATCACCTCTCTTCACTAGAATGAATTATGCATTTTGGAGAATAAGGATGAAAACATATCTGATGTCACTTGGCTTTGATATATGGGAATGTGTTGAGAAAGGATACAATCCTCTAGCCACACCAATCACTTCTTCAATAGATAAAGTAGAATATGAATGCAACTCAAGAGCCATGAATGCCATCCTATGTGGCTTGATTGAAACAAAATTTGTAAAAGTTATGCATTGCACAAAAAGGATATTTGGACCAAAATTTAGGGTATTTATGAAGGGGATGAAAAATTCAAGCTATCAAAGTTGCGACTACCTATAGAGTTCAGTTCAAGAATCTAAAGATGAAGGATGATGAGAGCATAACAACCTACATGCAAAGAATAGATGAAGTTATAAATATGATCAAAGGATTAGGTGAGAAACTAGAAGAATCTATTATAGTTCAAAATATTATGAGATCTTTGATTGACAAGTATGATGTAAAGGTTTCAGCTATAGAAGAAGCCAAAGACATGAAGACTCTCACAATGGATGAATTACAAATCATTCTTTTAGCATACGAGATGAGGACGATTGGAACCAATACTACTAAGAAAGAGGTAGCATTTAAGGTCAAGAAAGAAACCCAACCAAGAAGAAGAAGAAGAAGAATCAAATTCAGAGGATGAATTAGATGATGAAAATATTGAAGCAATGTTCGTAAGAAGACTGAAAAGAGGTTCAAGTAAGTATAAAATAAAACTTCCTTTCAAATGCTTCACATGTGGACAAGTAGGTCATTTTGCTATTAAATGTCCAAACAAAAATAAAGAAGCTCAGTCTGAACATGAAGAGGACAATCATAAACACAATAAGAGAGAAACTAGATATAAAAAGAAAAATAACAAGAAGAAGTTCTTTAAGAACAAAAGGAACTTCTATTCAAAAGAAGATTCAAGTGAATCTGATTCAAGAAACCCAGACAACTCTGAAAATGAAAATGATGAAGATCAATCTGAATGTTTGTTTATGGCCATGGATGCATCTGAAGAATGCAGCTCTAAAGGAAAGAATACAGTTGACTTTGAAGAATCTGATGAAGAAGAAGTGAAGTAAACCTTGAAGTTGAATTAGTATGTGCTCTTGAAGAATTGAGACTATGTAGAAGAAAGAATCAAAATATGAGATGCACATTAAAATATTATGAAGAAAAAATCCACATCTTTGAGGAAAGACAAACTCTAAGAGAAGAAGAAGAGGCTAATGAGCTCAAAGAGCTTGAAACTCAGCTGGAAAAGATCTCAAACTCTTACAAATCAAAGGAGGATGAATGCACAAAACTGAACTCAAAATTGGAGCAACTAAAAATTGAGATGGAAAAAATGAGCAACAAGCTGATTATGTATGAAAAGATAGAGAAGAGTTCAAATGTTTTGACTAGTATATTAAGTGGCCAACGTGATACAAATGATAAGTCTGGATTGGTTTCAAGGAAGAAAGTAAGGAAAAGAGTCTTAGAAAGAATGAAGGAAACAAGATTGCATCAATTCCAAGCACATCTTCTGCTATAAATAAAGAGTTCAACAAATCCACCAAGAGAAGGACTACTGCTCCCATAATCACCTATGTTATGAGGTACACACATTATTTCTATGGTTATTGTTATTCATGTAATCAGTTTGGACATAAGGCTGCTAAGTGTAGAAAATTCTCTAGAGGCTATAGAGAAAAATTTTGGCCCATCTTACACTAGACTGAACTATAATGATGTCCACTACAATTATTACAAGAAAATAAATGAAGCATCAACAAGTAAACAAGAACCTCCTAAACAAAATAAATGGGTGTATGTTGTAAAGAAAGATGACAACAAGAGAAAAGAGTCTTTCTCAATAGTACAAACCACATTTCATGTACAAAATGAAGATAAAATATGGTATCTAGATAGTGGATGCTCTAGCCATATGACAGGTGACAAAAAGTAAATTTATTTCTCTACAAACAATGCATCAGGAGCTATTAGATTTGGTGATAACAACTCAACAAACATAGTTGGAAAAGGAACTCTAAGTCTAGATAATGGTAAAACAATCACAGAAAATTTCCTATATGTTGAAGGCCTCAAACACAATCTATTAAGTGTGAGTCAAATGTGCAAGAAAGGATATAATGTGATCTTCCATGACAAAGGCTATGATATTATCAATGGAAAAATAGGAAAGAAAGTTGTAAAAGCCAAAAGGACAAAGAATAACATGTATATTTTAAATGAAATAAATAACAAAAAAATGCTTCACAAGTAAGGTTGATTACAGCTGTTGTGGCTATGGCACAGAAGGTTGGGACATATGAGATTTGAAAATCTTGTGAAACTAAGTGATAAAGGATGTGTGAAACATATGCCAAAGATTATAAAACTAGCAGATACACTTTGCAAAGCATGCTTTCATGGTAAACAAACAAGGAGATCATTCAAATCAAAATTATACTCCATAACTAGACCTCTGGAGTTAATTCATACAGATCTTTCTATCCTTCCAACTAAAAGTATACAAGGTGAGGTGTATTTCATGTTGCTTTGATAGATGATTACACCAGAATGACATGGGTAGCGTGTTTAAAGAAAAATTCAAAAGCCTTAGATAGATTCAAGAAATTAAAAAAACTAGTGGAGAATGAGAAGGATAAAAAGATCAAATGCTTAAGATTATATAGAGGCAGAGAATTATGGTCTAATGAATTTGATGAATTTTGTGAAGAAAATGGGATTAGAAGACAATTCTCAACTACTAGAACACCTCAACAAAACAAAGTTGTTGAAAGGAAAAATAAGACTGTGTAAGAAATGGTGAGAACAATGTTGAATGAATCCAAATTACCAGATGGATATTGGAGTGAAACGGTATACATAGTGGTGTACATTCTTAATAGAGACCACTTAAGAGTAAACAATGACAAGACACCTTATGAACTCTGGAATAACAACCTACAAATGTGAAACATATAAGAGTTTTTGAAGTAAGTGTTACATCAAAAAGAGATGAAGATAATTTGGGAAAATTTGACTCTAGGTGTGATGAAGGCATATTTCTTGGATACTCAATAGTGAGCATGGATTACATGTGCTACAGAAAAATGTTGTAGAAAGAACAAAATGTGAAGGTGGATGAAACTCTCAATTCCAACACTCAACATTGTAGTGGTCATGAAGAACAATAAGATGATGAAGAAATGGATAGTCCACGTGAAGAAGAGAAGAAGAAAGACCAGACACTAAGACACCCTCAAGACAAGTTAAGAGGGATCATCCATCAAATCAGATAATTGGAAACAGAGAAGGTGACATTCTTATAAGAAGACTAAGAGAGCAACAAAACCATGAATATATAACACTCCTGTTAATGATAGAACCCAAGAATGTTGTAGAAGAAAGCAAAGATCAACATTGGGTGGATGAAATGAATGAAGAATTGGATCATATATAAAAGAATGAAACGTGGAGCTTATACCCAGACCACATGACAAAAAAAATGTGATTGGAACAAAGTGGATCTTCATAAATCAAGTTGAATGAAAAAGGAGAAGTAATGAGAAACAAGGGTAGACTTGTGTGCAAAGGCTATGTGCAAATGGAAGGAATCGATTTTGATGAAACATTTGCACCTATCAAGGATGAAAGCAATAAGACTATTCCTAGATTACGTGGCTTACAAGAAAATCAAATTATTTCAGATGGATGTGAAATCAACTTTCCTAAATGGTTTTTTGAATGAAGAGGTATATATTGAACAACCTAATGGATTTTCACTAACTGAAGACAAAGACTATGTGTGTAGGTTGAAAAAGGATTTGTATGGACTTAAACAAGCTCCTAGAGCTTGGTACAATAGATTGGATTCATACCTCATTGAACAAGGTTTTAGAAAAGGTGTTGTTGATAATAATCTCTACATCAAGGAAGAAGAAGATCATTTGCTTATTGTCATTGTATATGTGGATGATATCATTTTTAGAGGAGATTATGATAAAATGACATATGAATTTGCTAATATGATGAAAGAATAATTTGAAATGTCCATGTTGGGAGATCTTTCATTCTTTCTGGGATTACAAATCAGTCAATTAGATCAAGGTATATTCATATCCCAAACCAAGTACATCAAAGAAATGCTAAAAAGGTTTAGGATGGAAGATTACAAACCTATAGGAACACCAATGGAAGTTGGATGCAAGATGATCGAGAGAGGAAACTCACCTAAAGTAGACAAAACTCTATATAGATCAATGATAGGAAGTCTGTTGTACAGCTTCCAACATCAAGACCAGATATCATGTAGGTGGTAGGTCTAGTTGGAAGATTCCAAGAAGATCCAAGGGAAACACACTTCAAAGAAGTCAAAAGGATACTGATATGTCTCATGGGAACACTTGATTAGGGAATATGGTACCCCAAAAATAATGACTTAAGCATAAGAGCTTATATAGATGCCGATTGTGCAAGAAGTGTTGATGATAGGAAAATTACCAATAACAGAGCATTCTTTGTGGAAAATTGTTTAGTATCTTGGCTAAGAAAGAAGCAATCATCAATGACACTTTCAACATGTGAATTAAAATATATAGTTGTTGCAATGTGTTACACTTAAGCTCTATGGATGAAGTAGACACTGGAAGACTACAAAGTAAAATCTGATAGTCTAATTCCCTTATTTTGTGATAGCACAAGTGTAATAAGTGTTTCTAAGAACCCCGTGTTCCACTCAAAGAATAAACATATTCCAATTAGATATCATTTCTTGAGGGAACAAGTGAATGAAAAGAAAATCAATCTAGAATATGTGAGCATAAAATAAGAAATTGCAGACATTATGACTAAGCCACTGCTAAAAGCTACTTTTGAACACTTAAGGAATGAATTAGGGGTCATTCCTGATCCCACCAACAACTAGAAGGTGTGAAGATAAGGAAAGGGAGCATTATTAGGTAATATTAGCTCCTAATCAGTGTCAAACAATATTTGTGATAGGGGGAGCTAGTATGCTAGCTCAAGATTATCAAAGTATGCATCAACTCAAGGGGAGCATTGCTGAAACATATAAAGTCATATGGATTAGAAACATGTGCCAAGGGGGAGCTTCATGAGGTAGAACATGCAGTATCTAGCTTACCTATATTTTCAGCTTTATGTGGCATAAAATTTCCTTTGTCATTGTTATCAAAGGGGAGAGAAGATGAAATAAGAAGTTCTTATAGAAAGGGGAGAGATGCCGAAACCAACCAAATAATATCAAAAGGAGAAAGAAGCTGAAAACAAAAATCCGCATGAGGAGAGTTAAAGAGTGTTTTCAGACACCAAGTATGTACGTATTTTTCCATCAAAATTTTATAGGTTTATGCGGTATTGAAGTGTTGAGGTGTTGCCATCAATGATAAAGGGGGAGATTGTTGTACCTTTTCATTGTCATATGTGTTGTCATTAATGTCAATCTTCATTTTGACAAAAAGGGTTAATTGGTAAAGTGAGCAAGTGAGAAAGATAAAGGTTGATTGGTAGTGTCAGCTCACAAAGGCTTCAAGATGATCAAGGATAAGTTCTAAGGGACTTAATAAATTTTTGTGCAAGCCATGGATATGAGGAGATAGCCTCCAAAGTCTGTAGGAAGGAGCATAGCTTTCAAAGAAGCTGCATAGCATAAGCTTAGTGAAGGCCGCAGTAAAATGATGAAGCCGTAATGCTAAAAGAAGCTAAAGAATGAGCCATGGGTGAGAATGGTAAGGTTGTGGATGTGAAGGAAGAGCCGTGGAAGTAAGAATAGTTTGAAGGAAAATATGTGGGAGTAAGGAAGTCTAGAGGAAGCCTCTCATAAGGGGAAAATCCGCGAAGAACTAGAAAAGCCACTAAGGACGGAAGATAGTCTTGAAGAACGATAAAAATTACAGGTAAAAGGGTAGAGTCGCGAACATGAAACAAAGTCATGGGAAGGAAACATACAAGAAGGAAAACCATGTAGCATTGCAAAAGATGTAAAGTAAAGAAAATTTGGGGATAACTAAAAATCCATCAAGTAAGGAGAAAAGCCGCATAACCGAGGATATTGCTGCGATATAAAGGAGAAATTTAAAAAAGCTAAGGAAAGTCATGAATTGAATAAATATGAACTGGACAGGGCTCAAGGATAATCAAATTGATTTAAACATGGAACACGTGAGATTTTTTTTTCCTAAATTGATGGTGATTTGATTGTCTGGTGATTGTGGTTAAGTATACAACTTGAGCTCCACGAAGAAAGAATAAATCTATAGTTCTAGTTGTCAACATTTAATGCTCATTGAATTTGTGTAAATACAGTTGCAATTCTCTATGTGATTCTTGATTTCAAGGAAAAATTAAATATCAGAGAAGAAAATGGCTCGCTCATCTTGATCACGTTGGAAATCCTAAAAAGATGAGAAATCTATTTTAGGTATCGCTAATAAATATTTTTGGTGAATGCATAGAAAAAGGTGAAATCAAGCTAAATATAGTAAGAGAAAAATATGGAGTTAGTGTATTCATTTAATGGACCAGATTTTTAGGTGAAAAAGTAGGAATATTGCATGACACACAAAAGGAAGCATTGGAATGGGTTGATGAAAAATATAGAGGAAATTCAATACCAAGAAGAATGTTGCTCAAGTGAGAAGACGATGCATTCAAGCTAAAGGAGCTACGAAAGAAAATATAGAGAGGAAGGAGTGGAGCAAAAGATGATGTGAAGAAAATATATCATATGAGAAGAGCATTAATGTGGCAGATTGATTGAGCAAGAGGGGTCGATTCAAATGAGAAGAAGAGAGTGACAGAGAGAACATAGACATATACAAAAGAGTGATCATAATCTATTGTGTAAGCAATTTTTGTAACTAGATGATCAAAATTTGTATGTAAAATAATTCTAAGTTGTAGCTTAGCATTTTCGGGGGTTATAGCCTCCTTATGGGTGGGTGCCTACAAAAGATCAGTTATAGTTGATTAAATTAGGGGTTGGTGCTCCTTGCAAGTTGGTGCTTGCTAAAATTTGTTGAGTGGGTGCTCAGAAAATATTCGAGTGGGTGCTTGAAGTTGTGAAGTGGGTGCTTCACAGGTTGAGTGGGTGCTCAACCAAAACCATTATAAGCTTTGGAATTGGTGTTCCTAATAAAGCCTTGGTTTCAAGTGGGTTTTTCTCCCGAAAGGGTTTCCCACTATAAATTCTATGTTCGGTGTTTTTTGTCTAATATATGTTTGATGAAATGCACATGATATAGTACTGCTCAAATTTAAGAAATTGTGGATTAAGTATAACTCTGGAAATTAATTTTAATCCGCACTAATTCACCCCCCTCTTAGTGCTTGTGATCTCTAACAACTATGTAGATGTAAGTGATGTCCAACGCAATAGATGGATACAACTCTAGATGAGTGATAGTAGTAAGTGATGCTAGGTCCCTCATTATGGTCTCATAACTTTATATTTATAGGGTTCTCTTGGTCTAATTTCGTAATTAACCCCGAAAAGGTTGACCACAAGAAAGATAAAGACCTCAAACGACTAGAAAGAGCCCAAAAAAGTGCAAAGGACTGGGTGCCCAAGATTAATTTGGGCACCCCACTCAAGGCTAAAATGATGTGGGATGATAGAAGCTAACTAGGCATATGGGTGCAAGAGGTTGGTAATGAAAAAATAAAATAAAACAAGATGGCCAAAAGATGAGGGTTAATTAGTAATTTCTTCACTCAAGAACCTTCTAAATAGTAGTATGAGATTGGGATAAATAATGTCTAAAGTGCATGATTTTGTGACTACATTTTTCCCCCACTTTATGTTGGTGAGAGAAAATATTGGTAACATAAATTAGATAGATATGCGTACTTGATGTCCATGAAGAGTGTAGTAGAAATGTGCCAAAGGACTAAAAAAAGCATGGAATGAAAAAAATATGGAGGAGCGTGGAAACTAAAGATGAAAAACACGCAAATAAAAAAGTGATGAGAGTGAACCAAGGGTTGAACGTGTGTGTAGCTACTGCGGTGTTTGATGTACTTGCATGGTTAGTAAAGCATTTTCTATCACGAAGTGTTGTTTTTTATATTGTTATTATTGTTTTTCCCCATTTTACTACTTATTTCTCTTACGGCTAGATCTACAAGGAGAAAATGATCAAGTAGTCAAATATGTATGTATGTAAGTGTAAAAATGCAATGTAAAAGACACATGTAAATGTAAAATACACAAATGTAAATGGAAAATGTAAATGGAACATGTGCACCTAATCCATGTTGAGAAAGAGAGTGTAGAAGGATATCCTGTACTACGAGTTTTTTTGGGTGATCTCATGCCATATGCCAAAGAAGTGTAGGGAGGAAATGCTCTGTCCTCTAAGCTCTAACTACTTCACCGAATGAAGAGATCTCTCTGTATTGTCTTGGATTTTTGGGTGATTCGACGCCATTGATGAAGTAGTGTAGAGAGGCACACCCAATGTAACCTCTAAGCCCATGAATCGCTTCCCAATGCTAAGGACACCATGTATTGTAAAAGCCATTGTGTATTGGGTTCGTAGATTGTCTCGAACCCACTTGCTGTCATATATATGAACGAACCGAACCGGTGTAGAATCTCTATGTTAGTATGTAAAACCCCCAAATTATGCCCCCTTTTGGGGGTACATGTGACATCGATGATATGAGAAATGTGGCCCCAAAATAGGACCAATTACATATAATATAACCTAGAAAGTGCTTGGTAGAAACCAAGGGACACATGAATAAGAAGGTTAGCCAAAAACAAGTGTTAGTGCAAACAAACATGAATGTAGAAAATAATGTGTAAACTATGCAAACATGGTAAAATCTACCAAGAAAAGCAGAATGTAAACACCCAAGAAGAAAAAGTAAGCTACATAAAGTGAATTAGAAACATGGGACATCACTCATGATGTTGTAAGACACGCAGGCCCATGGCCACAAATAAAAAAAAGTGTGCACACCAAACATAGGGCAAGGCCAACAAAAATAATAAACAATAACAAACAATATAATAAACAAGTATAGAAATAAATATCCCCGCATAACCAATGTTGCACATGAAGCACCCGTTATCATGTTAAAAAGATAGCTAGTATGTCAAAAGCGTGTATAAGCAAGTAATGTAAAGTGTTAAGTAAAAATGAAACAATAGCACCTATGAGAGATGAATGTGTGGATGCCCCCAAAGACTAGTGTAGGAAGGGTAGAAGGTGAGAATCATGTGCTTTGCATGTAAGAGATCGAAATCTGCAATCATAACTAGAAAAAGGCATGAACGTGCATGTGTGTATGGTATAGATAAATGACATACAAGTACTCTACTCGCATGTGTAATAAAGTGACCATGAACAAGCAAAAGTAAGCAAGAATAAAATCAACCATATTATGCGGTATGATGTGGATGGATGGGATGGAATGCAAATGGAGTGATAGGAGCCACGTGCCCCCGAGTGATTGGAAATGTATGCGGTGAGGTTCATTTATTTTTCCCCCTCGAAAGTCAAGAATTAACTATAAACGAGACTCCGTCATTGGGAAATGGTTGAAGTGTGTGTTGTGTTTAATGCATTTTGATGAATGTGTAGGTGTAGTGACGAGATGCAACCTAATGACAATGTGTGCATGAACCCTATATACGAAGCGTATATCACAACTAGATGAATGTAGAAGTGATGCTTTAGCTTAAGCGTATATCACTATAAGATGAATGAAGGGAGTGGTGATGTAACCTAAGGTGTATACCACTAATAAATGATAGAATAAGTGATGATTTAGCCTAACGCGTATGTCACTAGCCTAGGATTGTCGCATGATGAAAGGTCAAAAACATGTGATGAAGGTAAGGTCCATTTCATTTGTAAACCCTTGACATTCGAGTATGAACCAAAGAACTAAAGTGCGTCATAGTGTAGTGAGTGCAACACGTAGAAGAATATGTAATATGCGTGATGATAGACGACCACATGATGAGTAGAATGTGTACATATGCTATGTGTAAAATGCAAGGTGAATAGAATGTGTGAATACGCAAGATGTAGAATGGAAATGCAAGAGGTGTAGAATGTGTAAAATGGCATGTATGTAGATGGAATAGTAATGTATTATGTAGGATGATGTAATGTTAGACTCATATATGATGATGACTAGTATAGGAAGTAGAATATGTGTGGAAACATGTGGTGTAACATGAATGGGATGTAAGGTATGTAGGTAAATGAATAATGTAATATGTAGGATGTAAGACACGTAGAAAATGGTGTATGCATAATGACGACTAGCATGATGTATGATGTATAAATGCAAAAATGTCAAAATGTTGTAGACTAAATGTAGAATGTATGGTGTATGACATGTAGATGCAAACAGTGTGTAGTACCTATAATGCAGTGTGTGGGGTTCATGTGTAGTAATCCCTCAATAGTCAAGTGTGAACCAAAGAACAAGAGTGTGTCATTGGGTAATGATGATGCTAAAGTATGAATGAATATGCATATGCTAGGAGATGGATGTATGAGAATGACAATATGATAAATATGTATATGCAATGATGAGTGGGGAGGGGGAGTGTATTAAGTGTTGTTCCCTCCATGTCATGAATGAAATGAAATAATCAATGATAGGGAAGGAGAAAGGTTTGTCATATGATGTATGTGAGTATGGATAATGATGCGAAGGTATGGTATGTAGAAATGTTAAGAGTGTGATCTAATACTATGTACGAATGAGAATGAATGATAATGCCAAGATGAGAAATGTGAATATGATGATCTGATGGGGGTGGGGGAGATGCTATTCCCCAATGTATGAATGATGGAGGTCTAATCAAAAGACACTAAGTGGATCAATGTAGGGAGTAGTTTCCTTAACAAAAGTATGGGAAGTGAGGTGGTAATGTTGTAGACAACTTGAGTGGAGAGGTATTTTCTTTAACAAAATGATTAGAAAACAAAAGTGGAGTAGGATGGTGAGAAATATTGAATGGTGGCATCTTTGGTGGTATTGATGACACTACCAAAGGATAAGGTTGATTGATTTTGAGAGGCAGTTATGCACTTTGACTTGGTAATGTTGTAGATGTGTTGGGAGGAAGAAGTGCTATATTGGTTTTTATAGGTGGTTTCTTAGGCGGTGCTTGTCTTTTCAAAGAAGGCACATGAGAAACAATGGTGTGATGCTCATTAAGTGGAGAAGAAGAAACATCATAAATAGGAGAATCATGTGATGGAACTATAGTATTTTTCTGACTAGGAGAAGAATCATTATGCACATGTGAGTGATTGTCAATATCAAACATGTAATGAATAAGAGAATCATCTATAACTTCCTTAGAAAGATTAGAAGGAGGCTCACTAGTAGCCGCATAACATGGTATAACAATTGTAGATGGGCATGCAACAAAATGTTGTTCATTGAATGAGATAAAACCCTGATGCTCAAGATGTTTGATTATTCATGGCAAAGTGTGACAATCGTTGTCATTATGTCCATTGATTCGATGATAATTACAATATGGATGACCTTGATATTTCACTAACCGATAGGGAGAATAGTAATGAGTAGGCGGTAGAGTGATTAACTAATGACTAAGGAGCTGAATAATAATGTCATGTTGCGTAGTATTATGATCAAATATGAGAGGCTCAAAAATGGCATGTCTTGAGGTTCAACTAGATGACATGTAGTGGACATAGATTACATATAAGATGTAGAAGGAGCACAAACATGTGATTGAGAAGCATCTTTAAGCTGTTGAATTTCATATATGAGAGATGTAATAGTTGATTCCACAACCTTAAACTTATCTTGAAATAAAGCACATAGAGTGTGAATTGAGTCCAATAGGGGTTGATTAGGTGGAGGACCAGTAGGACTAGGATCGTCAAATAAATGATTAAACATAGGAAATATTTGGTGCAATGACATATTGTCATTAAGATATTTGGTGTCTAGAGATTTTTATAAAGTAGCTTGGCAATGGGGATATCTTTTAAGTAAATCAGATAAAGAAACTTGACCCATGATAGAGGAAAAATGAGGATCCTAAGCATGAAGATCGAGTATGGGTTCACCAAAATGATTAACTAAACTATGTAGTATGGGGATAATTAATCTAAGCTATGAACAACTGAAATAAAGTAAATAAATGTAAAGATGACACAATCAACTATGAAAAAATAAATACTAGCCCTAATGTGCAAGAAGGAAGAGGAAATAATTCATCTGAATAGAAGATGCTCACATGAAAGTGTCACAGTGATGGCTGGAAAAATTAGAAGTAGGAAAACTGCAGTGTAGAATTCACGAAAAAGGATGGATCTGGAGAATCTAGTTGGATTGGAGCACCTAGAGAGGAACTGGGGCACTTGCGGGTGCTTTGGTATGCAAACTGGGTGCCTTGGTCTACGTAAAAGCTCTAAAAATAAATCTAAAAGGGTTGGGGGTAGTCCAAACCCTCTCTATATGTCACATCACATTCACCGTCTGTGATGAGTGTCACGATATTCAAAGATGATGAGAAGACATGCAAAAGACCAAAATAAGTATCAAAACCCTACAAAAATAAAGATGCAAATGAATGGGTTGGGTGATCTCAAATTGCCACAATAATGGGATTACTAATTGAGCACTTTGCACCACATTTCGACCCAAATGTAGTTTTGGTGAGTGTGTGCATGACCTACCCTAGGTTATCTTGTTCCAGTCACACTTTGTGAAGTAACAAGCAATAAATAAATGTAGAAAATGTAATAGCATGTGTGCATGGAATAGAATAGAATCCCTCTCCTTATGAAGCGTGTGATGTCGATGTCCTAACCTTATGCCTTGATCTTTGGAGCTATGTGGATGTAAGTGATCTCCATTGTAATAGATAGATGCAACTCTAGATGAGTGATAGTAGTAAGAGATGCTAGGTCCCTCATTATGGTCTCATAACTTTATATTTATAGGAATATCTTGGTCTAATTTTGTAATTAACCCCGAAAAGGCCAACCACAAGAAATATAAAGACCTAAAACGGCTAGAAAGAGCCCAAAAAGTGGCGGAAAGTGCAAAGGACCGGGTGCCCCGGTGGGACCACGGCGCCCATGGGCACCCTAACACTAATATGGGATCCCAAATCAAGGATAAAATGATGCGGGATGACAAAAGTTGACTATTCATATGGGTGCAAGAGGTCGGTAATGATGAAATAAAATAAAACAAGATGGCCAAAATACGAGGGTTAATTAGTACTTTATTCACTCAATAACATTCTAAATAATAGTATGAGACCGAGATAAATAATGTCTAAAGTGCATGATTTTGTGACTATAATAAATGATGAAACCAATGTGAAGTAATATTAATAAGAATAATAGGAATACTTTTAAAAGCAATATATTGTTAGAATATGAATCCATAGATAATATAAAATCCTTGAGATGCATGTAAGTATTACCCATTCCATCAAAGAGTGTAAAAGTAGGCATGGTAAAACCCTATGAAAGGTGATTTTTAGATATTAGGAATATTATTCCCATGAATAAAGTTATTATCAATACTAGCATAATATGCCCTACTCTCAAGGGTAAGAGTATGAATTTTATTTTGTAAATCACCTACAACATGCATAAGAGAAATGAATTCTTGTGGAGGAATGACATAAACATTAAGAGGTTCATTAAGTGGTTGTATCTTTCCATTATGAGTAGCCATAGGCAACTGTAGGAGCTCAAATGTGCATCCACACCCGAATCATAGAAAATTCAGGGATTTAAGACAACATGGGATTGTATCCAAGTTGTGGGAATTGAATCTGAGACAAACCTCTAGAGAAGGCTGACTTCCTCTACTTACTCCTAATGCTAAACTACTCCTAGGAATTGAAATGCAACTATTTAGCTCTACTCTAACTTTCCAAGAGACCAGGGTGAGAAGGAGATGCATAAAACATAAAACTAAACTAGAGAAGGTGATAACACAAAAATAAGGGGATGAATACTTCAAAGCAAGAGGGAAAATGGAAGAAAACAATGATGAAGATGGCCGAACTAAGCCATAAATCAAAATTATTTTTAAGGTTCCAGATCGACGATGCAGAATGAACATAAAATTTGAAACCGCATCACTTTACAATATATAGAAATTTGGAGAAGAGAAAGAAGGAAAGAAGAGAGGGAAATTCGAATTCCCTATTACACCAACCGACCACCTCCATTCAATTCTCTGAGAAGATCTGATATTCCTACAAAAATCACCTCCCCATGCCACTTTCCTTGTTGAAGAGGGAATGACACCCATACTGCATTTAATTCTGGTGGTTGAGCCATCTGGAATAACCCCTTTGCGTGTTGGAGACATCTTTCTTCACTTGACCCACCTACTAAAATTTAATCCATGAAATTTGATTCCCTTCGCATGGAGAAGGCTAAGATTCCTTCAAATAATATCGATTTGTAAAGATCAAATTAGATTCATGTTCATTTAGTAATCCATGGAAAACTATTGTTTTCCTTCAATACGCGGATTTCTTCTTTCGAGCTTTCACGACTTTTGAATTCCGTGGTTCCTCCTTATGTTTCGTGGCATTACTAACTTTTCTTCTTTATTCCGCAACATTTCTATGGCATGGCCTCATGTTGACTTCTACAGACTACCTATTCTTTACCCCACAGATTTTGTATTAGCTTTGTTCTCGTGGTTTTTCCTCTGCAGCCTTTCAATTTTTGTCCCTCACTCCGCAGGATTCACTCCGTAGCCAAAAATTTCCCTTTCAACTTGCGCGACATGCTTGAACACTACCGCGACCAATTAATCCAAGTCTCAGAAAAACAAGTTGCTCTATTTTGCAATGGGTTGAAAAATAGTTAACAAGTACACTATTAGGTTGGAAGGTAATCTTAGAATCAACTAATGGATACTAGGTTATGGATATTAGTAGAATAATAAAGAGAAATAGAAGTTTACACACTTTTATACACTAGCCCATTCAAAGAAGGAATACAATCAACATGCACACTATCTTTATGATCATCACTATGTACACTATCCTTTTGAGCATCAAGAGTAGAACACATGCATCATTAACCTTTGTAGATTCTAACACATCATGAGAAGAAGAATGAGTAATAAAGATCACTATGTTACACATAAGTAGGAGACAAAGATATATATATATATATTTGGGCATAATTTTAATGCACAAGTACCTTGTTGAGAAGAAAAAGAGAGAACATTAACATCATTATTAACAATGGGTGGAACCATGGGAGGAGTAGTACAAGAAAGGTCATCCATAACTATTTGTGCATAGGTAGGTGGGGAATGCATAAAAGAAGAAACAAGGCTAGTATTATTTAGAATAACATCTACTACAACATGGTTATCAAAAGCATCATCAAAAAAACATTCCTCATCTAAAAAATTAACCAAATCCTCTACACATGTATCATTTGTAGCAAGAGAAGTAATATCTCTATCACTATCACAAGAACTAGTGGCCTCAATAGGTGGAATGAGTGAAACATAAGGATGAGGGGCTATACCTTTTTTTAATGGAAAAGGAAGGTCATTTGTAGGCATAGGGGTATATCCATTACAATAAGAAATGGTTTCTTCTTATGTATTTGTAAAATAGGGATGAAGACTAGTCATGGGGAAAACATCATACTTGGGTGAGATAGGCTTGGAAATATGATCATGTAACATATTTTAGTAAGAAATTAGAACAAACAAATAAAAAAATGAGGGATCCTAAGAAAACTAGGGTTAGATCAATAATCGATTCACCAAAATGACTTAAAAATAAATAAATCTTATGTTGGCTAGATTTTCTCGCATAGCATCAAACCTAGGCAAGTCATGAGATAAATCTCCCTCATTTAACCTAATGAGGCTCCCAGTGTCGATTTGTCAATAAAAATGTGTTTCTATCTATCGTGGGTTTTACTTTAACAACTTAGTTCATGAACCATAACTAAGAAGTTCTCAGCAAGTAAGCGTTTTACTGCTTAAGAAAGGAAAATTATAGAAGAAGGAAGTAGAGGAATTACAGAGAAGAAATAAGGAAGATGTGCATCCCAATCAGTAGATAAAGCAGAGCTAATCGCATGCACATAGAAGAAACTTAATAGATTTTAACACACATAATTCTAAAGCAAAGGTAGTTCTAGATCTAGATCTAAAATAACACAAAGTTTACTTTAAAGATCTAAGATTTAAAAGCAAGAAACACAAGACGCCGTGACACAAAGTTCTCCTAAACCTGCTTCAGTATTCCTCTCTCAACAAGTGGCTCTCGGGGTTCAAAGACAAAGTCTAGAACACAAGATTGCTTCTTACAAATTCTCGATCGATGATTAACCCAAGGTTCTTCCTCTACTTATAGAATGTAGAGGGGCAATTACAAGCCGGAAGCTTTAGTCAACTCGACACATGTGGAAGTCGAAAAAGAAACAAATGGCAATCTCCTTCCCGAATTCCTCTTTCGTGCGTGACATGTATGATTTGCAATCGAAAATAGAACCTTCTATTATGCACGTCCGCCACCTATCTCCAAGTAATTGACTTCTTCAAGTAATGGCTTTTAAACCAATCACTTAAGTTGATAATTGAATTGATCGCTCAATTACTTTGTCAAGGAAAGAAGAATGAAGAGGAAAGTCGACTTTGTCGAGGAAAGAAGAAGGAAGAGGAAAGCTAACTTTGTCTTTTTCATGTCTCGTATGCGCAATTGATTCAAACCGATCTGGAAACAAGCTAGAATTAGTTGATTCTTACGGATCCGATCTGAAAATTGAAGCTGGAATTGCAAGCTGAATTGAAGCAAGCCGATCTGAAACAAGTCGAATTGCAAGCGCTTGAATCGAAGCAAGCTGAATTTTTCCTTCACATTGTCTTCTCTTTTATCCTTTGAAGCTTTTGCAGCTTCTTCCGCAGCATATGCATCGCTGCAAGGTTGGTCAGCCGTAGATAACTCATCATCCTTATTTTTAATTGCATATGAGCAATTAAAAATTCCGAAAGCACTCTGATGAATGAAAATTCAATGAAAGCTTCAATCGAAGATGAGAGCACATGCGACCGGATCTCGAAGGAATTTTCCACGCACTATCTTCTTCACGGGTCGCATTCAAAACAAGAGGATGAAGCCTTTGCTGTAAGCTTTTAACTATGAGACTCGATCTGATCTCGCATATGGATCTCGGATATAGATCCGCACTGCATAACAAATCTTTGGCAAGGCTATGGATGGAAAAGCCGCAACTTGAATAATTCCACTCGCTTTCAATCTGCACGCATGAGTGAAGTTTCTCCCTAGCCTCCTGGATCTCGTCTATCAATTTAGCAAGAGGTTTCTTTTTCATCTTTCTTCGCCATAGCTTTGTCTATCTTTGTCTCAATGTCTTTTTCTTCTTATTTGACTGGAATTCTTCAATACCGTGTAGATCTCGACAATTCTTCGATTCGAGGATATATGCAATGTATCGACATCGATAAAAGCTCCTCTTCTTTATAAAAGCACCAATGAATTCCGCAATTTATTCAGCATAAAAATGGCCACCGGGTATGAATAGTGAATTTAAATTATAAAAATCTGCACTTTTCAAGCCTCACGCCCCAAAAATTGGTGTCTAATTTGCACATAAAGAGAGCATGAATCCTTTCAATCAACACTGAGCTCCTTTAACACCCGTGAAAACAATTAGTGATTTAAGATGAACCTTTTCCAAAGCATGCGCCAAATCTGAAGCTTTTATCCTTTGTTAGCACTTTGTCCGTGCAAAATCCTTCCTCTAATGGGGCGCACTTTTTCTCCTTCGCTGCAATTCTTTACCTCGTGTTGAATAATAAATCCATATGGCTGCCCATGCTTATATAACCTTCATAATTCTATAATTAATAATTGCCCTAACAATTAAAGGCAATTAATTAATTAAAAATCATGCTTTTCTCTTTTAAAAAATAGCATGTTTAAGGACAGCCATCCAATAAATTAAATTAATCCAATTTAATCCTCCACACTTCACTTCACTTAAGCTTCACAAAGGTGCTTTGACCATAGCCACCTAAAATAGAATTAATATAATCATTTAATACTTTAAAAAGTATTAATTCCTTCTCAAAAGGGGGGCTGCATTAAATAAATTAAATTTATTTAATTTTAGAATTCTATTTCCAATTGATTTATTCCCTTTGCTTTTGTTGACTTTTCCACAAGCTTCTGGTGCCAAAATTGGGTGAATAAATATTAACAAATATTTATTTAATGCATTATTATTCACCCAAGGTGGGTCGACTTTTTTGCATAATAGAATTCTATTTTTAAGAATTTCCGATAATGGGATTTTTACCTCGCAAGGCAGGCACCAAAATCCCATGATCCACTTAAGTGATTTGACTTTGACAATGGGATTCTTTACCCTGCAAGGCAGGCACTAAAATCCCATGATTTCACTTAAGTCACTTTCCTTTTATTATATCATGGGAATTTTCACCCTGCAAGGCAGGCAATAAATTCCCACCTGCCTGCAGCCTCTATTTTTCCCACTGTAGCTTAAGTGACTTTTATAACATGGGAAAAAGTACCCTGCCAGGCAGGTATACAATTCCCATCCTGCCTGCGGCTTATATTTTTCCCATCGCAGCTTAAATCCTTTGTTTTCCAAAAATGCGCCCATCCCCGCAGGGGCTTTTCTGTGCACGACTTCGCTTTTTCCCGCTGATCCGCACTCTCCGATGATGACTTCTCCGGCAAAATGTGCGTGTATGTTTTCCACCGCTCCAGCCAAAAATCGGGCTTACCCTTGCGAAGGAGTTGTTCCAGAGAATTTTCACAAAACAAAACGGACACCACAAAAACACGAAAATTGCCAAAAGTTACAAATAAAGCCCAAAACTTAAAATAAGTTAAAATCCTTCCTGTATATAGGAATAATAACATATTCGCTCATAACAGAGTTAAAACGAGCGCAAATAGCCTCATACGGGCTCAAAATAATTAAATACAAATTTCCCACAGACAAATCCCGACTACATGATAAAACAATTTTGGGCATCCGGTATTTGGCGAAAAAGGGCTAATATGGCTCTTTGGGATTATCTTGACGCAATACAAGAACTTTCAGGCAATAAAAACAACAAATGACCCATTATTTTAAAAGTACGAAATTTTTTCGGATTGGGTAGTCATGCATTTCAGGGTGAAATCTGAGTGACACCATTGGCTCCGTCTCAGGACATCTTTTTCTCTTAGTCGAATGACAAAGGGAAAAGATGAGATCCCAAAGATCTCTGGTTTCGTATCTTGTCTTTCGGGGCGGGTCGTGCAAACAAACACAACACAACACAAAACAAAAACAAAACAAAACAAGGAAAAACAAACAAAGATTTATTTATGTACATACAGTTTTACCCTACTTCAGATGATGAACAACTTCAGATGCTTGCCTGTGAAAAGGCAAGTGGTAACTCAATTCCATCCCAGAGTAAGGAAGAAAGTGTCCATTCCGCAACTCTTTTTGATCACGAAGGGCCCTTTCCAGAGTGAATCAAATTTGTTATGCATGCCCTTCGGTTCATGTCTCTTGTCCCACCAGAGTACCCAATCTCCGATCTTGAACTTCCTTTCTTTGGCCTTCTCACAAATTCTCTGGCAAGTCCTTATCAACTTCATCCGGGTGGTGGCTCATCCTTTCTTTTCTCTATGGTGGGTAAGTCTCGCATCAACTTGCTCGCTACCTGCATTTATTTGTGCATTTCAGGAAGAACTATCACCATATTCTTTGTTCTTCTTCGTACTCGATCATGCTTGTTAAAGTCTCCACTAAGGAAACTAAACCCTCGGATTTTGTTACCTTTTGATTGACTACTCCACTATCATTGTCATCATAACATGGATCACCTTTTCCTTCGATCTGTTTGTCGTGGTGGTGATTCACTTCCTTCAACACGCAGATACGCAGATGTTTGTTCAGTGGACTCGGGGTGGTAGACCATCTCCACTTATAGCTTCCTTGTTCAATATGGACGGTGGTCTATCCGATTCAATAGTGCAGCAGCTGGATCACAAAGAGTCTCGCTTTAGAGTTTAGATTTATTGGAACGAAGTCAATAGAGAAGGCTGCAAAATCAATGTGGCGGAAAGCACTTTATCTCTCGTAATGCTCCAAACTTATCTCTTTTGATTTGACTTTGCCTCGAACCTCGCTTTACTAGAAGTTCAAGATCTCCTCGGGCTTTGAGAGTTTTACTCCTTTCTTTTTAGCTTGCTCCATTCCTAAGCAATGCTTCATACTCCGCCGTATGATCGGTGTTCTCGAACATCACTTGTGGGAGTATGGAAATACCTCATGATCCGAGATATTAGTAGAGCGCCAGCCTCCCCGATCCAAAAGAACAACATGTGCCTTTAAACTCCGAGTCCAAACTTTTTCTTCTTCTTTTCACGCCTCTGCTCCGTTGAATTTTTGCTCCCTGAACATTTTTATCCGTTTCCAAGAAATAGACCCCACGGTCATATTCCCAAAAAGAATATGAGATCTAGGATCCTCGATTTTGTAACCGTGTACTGACTTCTTTTCCGGCCCACTTATGGTTAAGCCCTTTGATAGGAATGTGCGCACAGACCAATCCATCTTTACTTCTCCTCCCACTTTCAGCAGAAGTTTCTACTTAGAAAGATCCCGTAGGAGACAGAATATCTCGCAACTAGAATTGTCATCTTTAATCTCTTGTTAGGAAAAGTGCTTGCAATACTTGCGCATCTTTGATTTGTCCGATTAAAGGGACTTGTCTCTCCATGGAATAGCACTTTTTTATGGTCTTCGCTGCAGGTAAGCCCAAGAGCATCTCGTAACTTTAGTTGACATGACATTGTCAAGCACTGAATCTAGAATGCAATTGCTTAACTTGAAACCATTAAGCAATAGAGAAACATAGAATGGTTCCACTCTTTCAAGATGGTGAGGATATAACCGCAGTGTTGTTCGGAGAGGAGTATCCTCTTGGCTTAGGCAAAAGGCCTTTTGATGTAATCGGATTGTTCTCGTGATCGCACATATTTGACTAGCATATTTAATTGCTCAGAAAGGCCTTCAAGTATCCAAATTCCGACATTTGAACTCTAGTTTTCTGCATGATCAATAATGTCAAAAGAAGAAATAGATTCGTATACTTGAGCCACTTTCTCGGGTTGAGATGAAGAACTCACATTCTTATCTCTAGAGCCAAGGAAGAAGGTAAAGGGCTGGCCCTTCTTTGTTCGTCGCCTAATGCTTCACTTGGCGAGTTTGTGATCTCAGTAACTATCGCATATGCATGACCATGATCATCTTCATGAAGTTTCTCATCGTCATGTTCAAATTTGTAGTTCGTAATTAACATCGAGTCGCCAAAGGAGCTACAAAATCATCATTCTCGAACCGATCAAAGATCGCCTTCCTGGTCTTCTTCATTCATCTCCACATTGTTTCTGGGAGCAGCTTCAATTGCTAATCTTTGGGAACCAACAATGCGGTTCCGTTGTTGAAATTCCGAGCAGGGGCAGTATTGTTGCCCTGAGCCATTTGAGCCATTTGTTTCTTCATCTGCATCATCTCATTTGCTAACTTTTGCAAAGAGTGAATCGGATGTAGTAGCAGAGGATGAAATTTCAGCTCTGAAGTACTGCTTTTTATCTTTCCAAATGCATGATGAGGTCATCTTCAATTTCAACCGCCATGTTTTGAGTCTGCTAACAAATCATCAGGACGTGCTTTTCGCAGTTGATAGCTTACTTCAGGAAGCAAAGCATTGATGAAGAACACCTTTTGATTCTCATCATTCAGAGAAGCAGAAGCCGGAATTTTGTACAGTAATCTTTGGAATTTTGCAATAAAATCCCGCATGTGCTCATGTGGCTCCTTCTTCAACTGAGTCACTGAAAGTTATCAAAGTGCTGGAATCTTCAGCTGCCTTGAATCTTTTCAGAACGCATCCCGCATAAGAGCTTTCCAATGGTTATAGTGCCAGAGCTAGCTTCGGTAGAACCATTCTCCACCAAGTCACGCAGAGTCTCTATGAAGAGCCGATGACAGATACATCTTCATGTTCGACTGCAAGCACTCCACAGATATGAAAAACGCAGCCAAGTGGTCATCTGGATTTTGCTTTCCATCTCCAAAGAATTTTGGAAAATTCTTTCTCGTCCCTTTAGGTAGATCATGCATAGGGAGGAGTCGATTCAAGGTCCAAAGGCTGCGCCCCATGGAACAGCGCCTGCAAGTGGGGCAAGTGGGTTTCGGTTCGACAAGATGATGAACGGGCACGCCCTTCTCCAAGAGTAGACTTGATGAATAATTCCAGCTGCCGAATTATGCTGAAGATGATCCGGATCTGGATGAGTGTGCACTCTTCTTCCTGGTGAAAGACTAGATCTGCGGCTTCTAACTTGAGGAGGATGATTGAAATTGAATTGCTCTAATTCAAGAAATGATCATCCTTCCTCGCGCCTTCACGGATCGGGTGAATGGACGTTCAGCCAGGTTGAGATTTGTATGGAAAACACTTTGATCTTCAATAGATAAGCTTTGATCTCGCAAAGATAGTCAGTTCTCAAATGAGTCGCTAAAATCAAGTTGGCTAGATTTTCTCGCATAGCATCAAACCTAGGCAAATATGAGATAAATCTCCTCATTTAACCGGTGAGGCTCCCGTGTCGATTTGTCAATAAAAATGTGTTTCTATCTATCGTGGTTTTACTTTAACAACTTAGTTCATGAACCATAACTAAGAAGTTCTGCAGCAAGTAAGTAAGTTGTTGCTTAAGAAAGGAAAATTATAGAAGAAGGAAGTAGAGGAATTACAGAGAAGAAATAAGGAAGATGTGCATCCCAATTAGTAGATAGCAGAGCTAATTGCATGCACATAGAAGAAACTTAATAGATTTGAACACACGGAATTATAAAGCAAAGGTAGTTCTAGATCTAGATCTAAAATAACACAAAGTTTACTTTAAAGATCTAAGATTTAAAAGCAAGAAACACAAGACGCCGTGACACAAAGTTCTCCTAAACCTCGCTTTTTGTATTCCTCTCGCAACAAGTGGCTCTCGGGGTTCAAGACAAAGTCTAGAACACAAGATTGCTTCTTACAAATTCTCGATCGATGATTAACCCGAAGGTTCTTCCTCTACTTATGTAATGTAGAGGGGCAATTACAAGTCGGAAGCTTTAGTTGAACCGACACATGTGGAAGTCGAAAAGAAACAACCGGCAATCTCCTTCCCCGAATTCTCATGCATGACATGTATGATTCGCAAATCAAAATAGAACCTTCTATTATGCACGTCCGCCACCTATCTCCAAGTAATTGACTTCTTCAAGTAATGGCTTTTAAACCAATCACTTAAGTTGTATAATTGAATTGATCGCTCAATTACTTTGTCAAGGAAAGAAGAAGAAGAGGAAAGTCTGACTTTGTCTCTGAGGAAAGAAGAAGGAAGAGGAAAGCTAACTTTGTCTTTTTCATGTCTCGCATGCAATTTGATTCAAACTCATCGATCTGAAACAAGCTAGAATTAGTTGGATTAAGTTGGATCTCTTACCGGAATTGGATCTGAAACAAGCCGGAAAGTCGAATTGCAAGTTGGAATCGCAGCAAGCCGATCTCGAAACAAGCTGAATTGCAAGCGCTGGAATTGAAGCAAGCTGGAATTTTTCCTTCACATTGTCTTCTCTTTTATCCTTCAAGCTTTTGCAGCTTCTTCTCGCATTGTACATGCATCAAAGCAAGGTTGGCCGAGATAACTCATCATCCTTATTTTTAATCGCATATGAGCAATTAAAAATTCTCGAAAGCACTCCGATGAATGAAAATTCAATGAAAGCTTCAATCGAAGATGAGAGCACATGCACCGGATCTCGAAGGAATTTTCCACGCACTATCTTCTTCTTCACGGGTCGCATTCAAAACAAGAGGATGAAGCCTTTGTGCGAAGCTTTTCACTATGAGATCTCGATCTGATCGATCTCGCATATGGATCTCGGATATAGATCTCGCACTCGCATAACAAACTTTCGCAATCGGGCTATGGATGGAAAAGCCGCAATAATTCCACTTGAATAATTCCACTGCTTTCAATCTCGCACGCATGAGTGAAGTTTCTCCCGCCTCTAGATCCGTCCAATATCAATTTAGCAAGAGGTTTCTTTTTCATCTTTCTTCGCCATAGCTTTGTCTATCTTTGTCTCAATGTCTTTTTCTTCTTATTTGACCGAATTCTTCAATACCGTGTAGATCTCGACAATTCTTCGATTCGAGGATATATGCAATGTATCGACATCGATAAAAGCTCCTCTTCTTTATAAAGCACTCCGTAATGAATTCCTCGCAATTTATTCAGACAAAAATGGCCACCGGGTATGAATAGTGAATTTAAATTATAAAAATCTGCACTTTTCAAGCCTCGCTGCCCCAAAAATTGGTGTCTAATTTGCACATAAAGAGAGCATGAATCCTTTCAATCAACACTGAGCTCCTTTAACACTGTGGAAAACAATTAGCAGACGAAGATGAACCTTTTCCAAAGCATGCGCCAAATCTGAAGCTTTTAGCCTTTGTTAGCACTTTGTCTCAACAAAATCCTTCCTCTAATGGGGGCACTTTTTCTCCTCGCTGCAATTCTTTACCTCGTGTGTTTGAATAATAAATCCATATGGCTGCCCATGCTTATATAACCTTCATAATTCTATAATTAATAATTGCCCTAACAATTAAAGGCAATTAATTAATTAAAAATCATGCTTTTCTCTTTTAAAAAATAGCATGTTTAAGGACAGCCATCCAATAAATTAAATTAATCCAATTTAATCCTCCACACTTCACTTCACTTAAGCTTCACAGTGTGCTTTGACCATAGCCACTGAAAATAGGAATTAATATAATCATTTAATACTTTAAAAAGTATTAATTCCTTCTCAAAAGGGGCTGCATTAAATAAATTAAATTTATTTAATTTTAGAATTCTATTTCCAATTGATTTATTCCCCTTTGCTTTTGTTGACTTTTCCACAAGCTCAGTGTATTGGGTGAATAAATATTAACAAATATTTATTTAATGCATTATTATTCACCCAAGGTGGGTCGCACTTTTTTGCATAATAGAATTCTATTTTTAAGAATTTCTGACAATGGGATTTTTTACCCTGCAAGGTAGGCACCACAATCCCATGATCCACTTAAGTGATTTGACTTTTGACAATGGGATTCTTTACCCCGCAAGGTAGGCACTAAAATCCCATGATTTCACTTAAGTCACTTTCCTTTTATTATATCATGGGAATTTTCACCCCAAGGTAGGCAATAAATTCCCACCCGCCCGCACCTCTATTTTTCCCACCGCAGCCTTAAGTGACTTTTATAACATGGGAAAAGTACTCGCCAGCAAAGTGTATACAATTCCCATCCCGCCTCGCGGCTTATATTTTTCCCATCGCAGCCTAAATCCTTTGTTTTCCAAAAATGCGCCCATCCCTCAGGGGCTTTCCGTGCACGACTTCGCTTTTTCCCAAAGCTGATCCGCACTCTCGGATGATGACTTCCTCCGGCAAAATGTGCGTGTATGTTTTCCACCTGCCCAGCCCAAAATCGGGCTTACCTGGCCAAGGAGTTATTCCAGAGAAATTTCACAAAAACAGAACTGACACCACAAAAACACGAAAATTGCCAAAAGTTACAAATAAAGCCCAAAACTTAAAATAAGTTAAAATCCTTCTCGGTATATAGGAATAATAACATATTCGCTCATAACGAGTTAAACGGAGCGCAAATAGCCTCATACGGGCTCAAAATAATTAAATACAAATTTCCCGCAGACAAATCCCGACTTACAGAATAAAACAATTTTGGGTATCCGGGTATTTGGCGAAAAGGGCTAATATGGCTCTTTGGGATTATCTTGACGCAATACAAGAACTTTCGTGCAATAAAAACAACAAACGACCCACTATTTTAAAATTAGAGAATTGGTGATGAATCAGATATATCAAAAATACACAAATATAAACATGTGATGAAAAGAAAGTATAAGAAACAAGAGGATGAGAGTGAATTAGTTGATATCTAGGTGTATGTAATGAATTTGGGATGGAGTGATGGTAGAACATGCTCAATTTAGACTTTGCATGCTTCATCTGGGAGACATTGATCTACAAGTGTGTTGGAAAATAGTGTCTGGGTATGGATAGGATTGCATATGGTACTAGCGTTGAATCTAGGCACTAGTGTTTTGGCGAAGAGTGCGATCTGGTTATTTTAGTGTTTTATAGTTTCACATTCACTTTATTCCATGCCACATCCACTTAGTTTTAGGGTTCTCATATTGCACATGTACACATAAAAAATCCCTACCTACTTGCACAAGACTCAAACACCCATTATATGAAATAAAATATGCATATGCTTGAGACATAATGACCTCGACGGTTACCCCAATGTGATTATCACTAAGCATTGCACTACATTCCAGACTTAATGTAGTTTTGTGCATGTGTGATATAATCGTGTCCCTTAAATCTAGGTTTACCATGTGCAAGTTGCACCAAGATAGCGGGCTAAAAATACTTTTACCCAAGATAATGTGTGATGGAATTCAAAATTTTCCCTTCCTATGTAGTGAATAATGAAGTGTAAATACAATCCTCAAGTATTCCTTTTACCCAGGGTAGTAGATAGAAAATAATGACCTTGTTGCCCCTTAGAATAATTAGTAGGTTGTGTATATATATGAATCCTTTGTTTGAATTTTGACACTTAGTGACACCAAAGGCCGACCCTAAACATGAAATAAGAATTATAAAATATCCAAAATCAGGCATTAAGTGATAATTTGAAATATAAGCAAGATTGGACAAAAGTGTCGGAAGGGACACTAACACCCAAACGCTAGTGTCCTTACTAGGTGCTATTGTCCCTAGGAAAATAATATAAAATAGACCACAAACAAAGACATGGATCCATGTGACATGATCAAAGCATAAATCCATAAATTATAAGACAATGTCACAATCAAAATAAATAAAAGGACTAGGAGAGGTGTCACTAGTGTCTAATCTTCTCACTTAGGAATCATGCATATAACAACATACTAGAGGCATAATGTAATAGTAATAAGTGCATAATTTTGTGTCTACAGCTCTACTATGACACATTGTTCACCAATTATTACTTTTAATGATAATAATATGACTCTAATCTTGTTTTAGATACACTATACATTTGTGGTTTGCTTGATCAAAATCCTATACATAGTGTTTTAATTAATAATATTGCCCAACAAAATATATGCAATCTCAAGTTACTTTGTTCTCTTGGATATAATAAAAAGAAAATAATATTTTATCCTAAAGGGAAAATAGGGCATATTATTCTCTATCTCATATTTGGATTTGATAATCTTGATATTCCATTTTCAGTTGCATATTATATTTGTAGTATTTTATTTACCCAATATAGCTAAGTGCGTTGGCACCTCATGCAGAAAAATCTGGAAGCTCACCCGAAGCACGTGCAACATCTAGGTCCCTCCTTTATTCACTTAACAAGACGTTAACATGCATGTTTATAATCATAACAACTATTCATTCAATAAGATACATTATATCATGAAAAGTATGGTAACACATAATAAGGAAATACAATCAACATAAATAATGATAAACAAGATTTGTATTCCCATTACTCCATAATCGAGATACAATTATTTTAGCAATTCATACATAGTTATCCATGACAATCATAATTCATTACATAGCATATAAGATGAATACATCACAAACTAGTACATTCATGTGATGGATCATGCACACATACAAGATAGGCTCCAAAAACTACACAATACTCAAATTGGAACCTATAACTTAAAGACTTACTAACAATTTTGATTACATGGATGCATAACCTATTTATACATGGTGGGGATTTTTCCTTCACTATTTACATGCACATTCCCAAACATAGGTGTGCTCCAATAATATCTTGCATGATTTTCTAACTCTTCTTTACATAATATTGCGCTTACCTTTGTCTCTATCTGCATGTGTTTCATCCTAATAATAGACCTTGTTTTCTCCTCACGTCACCCTACTTTTTCTTATTTTTAGCCATGTCCGGAAAATCGACTAAGTCCTCGGTGTTGCATGTACGTGCACATCCTTGCATGCTGACCTATTCCTCCATGATGCACACACCTTTGTGAACTATCCTGTCTTAACTTCTTCCTTGTGCATGTGATATTATGTGTTTTTTTGGTACTTAAAACACTTTTTGTGACCAAATTACCCCCGCCAAGGGATATTATCCATCCTCGACAATATTGAACTAAAGAATGTCCTTAAAATAATGAGTGAAGAATGAAATAATAAATAATCGAGGGTAATTATATGCAATAAATCAATAAATAAAAATCTGCCAAAGGTGCACACTCCAACTAGGCTTGAGGGGGCTGGAGGAGTTATGGAAATTCATGTTAAAAATACCCTCTAGCTCTTTTCACCCTTCGAGCTCTTTATTAGCTTTGTCTCGCGCCGTCCCAATGATATTTGGAATTTGTTCGGGGTTAATTCTTCACGCTTATCCTTCATTTCCGTGAATATTCCATCAAGGTCCGATACCATCCCCTCTAAGGCATCCATTTTGTGTGTAACCAATGGGAAAAATTCCTTGAGCCTTACATCAAGGGTGTCTTTCACAACCTTAGGTAATTCTCATTTTTGTGCAACCATAGCCATGATCTCCTCGTATCTGGCTTTATTGTCTTTTTCTGGAATCCTGTACTTACTTTAGCTATTCCTCCTCATGAGTGGTGTGTGCTTTAAGAATGGGGTCAAGATCCTAAAAATTGTCAAATGCACACCCTATTTTCTTCATGGCCTCATATTTTGATATTTTTTACGCAATCGTATCCTTATTCCTATCCTACTGCAGTTAATTCCTCTACCAAAGACCCTGCCCATGATTTTCTCATGCATTAAAATTCACACCTAATCTTCTAAGTAATGTAACTTTGAAGGATACTCATCTTAGGTATTATCTACTAGGTCCGGGTGTATGGTTGTGATGCCATTTATTATCTACATGGACTTGTTATAATAATCTTTAGTACGTTTCTTTACTTCTCTCAATTCCTATGCAAGTTCTTGTACCTCATGCTCGTTATCCTTCTTATCCTCAAGAAACACCGTTATCGTGGCCCCTTTGTCCAGATACGACATGTAAATTAAGCTTCCATCTTTGTGAGCGCATTGATTTCTTGTTCATTTGTCGCTCTATGGGATTGGTGGTCATAAGGACTATACCTGATTCCTTCTTCATCTTTCTCCTAGAGTATGATTGGTTATTTATTTCAAATTTGGGATACTCCATATGTGTTTGTATGCTACACAAAGCATCTTTTGGTGCACATATTTGATCCTTCGGATCAATTCACTCCCACCCAAAAATATCCTTACTTGGCATTTGTGATTTGGAACCTTTCCCACAACACCTTCATATGATCATCAATGTAGTTCATCTGGAGGGGTTACAGAATTTCCTTCTTCTTTCTTCTTCCTCCACCGCACTTCTTCCTAGGCATCTCCTACATAATGTTTATCCCTACACAAACTTATATCCTCCCGTAGTTTCTAAACCTTCCCTAGTAGGTTGTTCCTCATCATTCCCCTGCTCCTCTTCTTCATATCCTTTAGATCCTTCTTCATGTGCATCACACATTTCTTCATCATCATGAACATTTTTATTCCTTAGGATATTCATCATCCTCATCAAAATTATGGATGATTGGGGATCCCTTCCCGTGCCCACTCTTCCTCGGTCACCTCATCTTATATTTTTTCAACTTGAACCAACTATCACCCCTTCTTCCTTAATTGACTTGCGTTTCTTCTCTAGGCTTGGTTTGGTTGGAGTGACTACATGTGACCCTTTAGTTTCCTTTGAAGTTCTTGTGCTCTGTGTTTCTACTCTGCGCCCCCTTTATAACTTCCTTCTACATCCTGTGTTGAGCACAATTTCTTCTTCTTCTTTTGCCTCCTCCTCCTCATCATCCTTATCCATTTCTTAATATTATTATTCTTGATGAGGAGGGGTCTCCTCACGCATTATCCTATTAGTCCCCACCATCTGCTTCCCCTTAAACAACTTTGGGAGATGAAGGTCCATTGTATTAATATACTTTCCATTCTAAATTTTGGGCCTTAGATATATATACTCTGAACACACCCTTGCCCACTTATGAGAGCCATATGATTTATATCCATAATATTTGATTCCATCATCTCTATATATGCCATCCTTGAGGGGTATACAAAGGTTTTTCACAAGGTATGGCGATCCGAGTCAACATTATTTGCATCAAAAATCAACTTGCGCATCTTTGATTCTGTTCATTTGAAGCATGAAAATACTTAGCTTAGCGGTGAAGGTGAAGGGAAATTTTCACCATGGGTCCATCTACCCATTGCTTTGTACAAACCTTCCAAGGTAGAAGTGATGATGTACTAAAAACTTTGGCTTTCCATCCAATATTGAGGGTAGTTCCTTGACATGCGCCACTAGTTTTCAAATGCTTCATGCATTTGTTTGTACCATTTATCTATGCACACTTGTATGGGTTCATGATTTCCCCATCACATGTAAATTCAGAAAAATTCACCACGAGAGACTTGTTATCTATTGGGTAGATCCATTTTTGTCTTCTCATGTCTAGGAACCTTATCACCCAAAAGACTATCAAATGAAATATTTAACCCCATGTTATTTTCTCACCTTTCTCACTTAAACCCTTGCTTCCTCCAATATCCCCTTAGCAATGAAAGAAAAGATGTTGTACATGGTCTTCTACACTGTTTTTTGAACTATATGTAGCCATTTCTTATTTAAGCGAGACCACCTCTCATACGCACCCAATTTACAACTTACGGGGTGCACTGCAACTCTTGTTCCTGGTTGGTGATACTTGTGATATACATTGAGTGATTTCCCCTTTGATAACTAAAATTTGTGGTAGTTGCCTCCATGACATCATCATCTTCCAAGTCCTACCCAATCTCTACTCTTGAGCTATGTAAACATGTAACCCTTCCAATTAGATGCACGATGATGCACATCCTCATACCAGTAAAGTAAAATAAGTATTCAAGAACTCTCGACATCAGCCTCTAGTAGAGGATCTCTGGTCTCCCAAAGTAAGGTAGCTCGTAAAGTTGTAACACTCCCACACTCTCTAATTCCTCATTCACCATATCATCATAGACTAGTTTTCCTAATTCTCGTCCTTTGGGTCAATTGTGTCAACATGACATTTCTTATCTCTCCTTTGTGGGCCTTTGAGAAATGGTTATAATCAATGATTTTACACTTTGTTATATGATACTCCCACAACTACCCTACCACCACCTCTGGGGTGCTTTACATCTTTGAAATTTTTTTTCTTCGGTGCGTCATAAAAAACCAAATTCTTGTTTTTTCCTTGCTCTTACCCTTGGGTGATTGTGTGACAGTGGATCCCTTACATTGTACTATATCTAAATTTGTTTGTAATATGCACAAACCCTTAGCCTATAAAAATTTGTCCCTTGGTTGTTTGGAATCAAACACTTAATGGGATCCTTTACCCTTGTGCCAATTGTCTAAACCTTTATTTGATTTTATACTTCCTTGATTCAATTCATGCCTTAGTTTGAATTCCATAGCCTCAATGCCTAGTTTCATTTTTAGTTTGTGCCCTAGCTCTGCAAATTCAAAATCTCAAACCCCAATATTTGTGTATTTCCTACCTCCATGCCTTATTTTCACATCTACTTCCACCAAAGGAGCTTCTAACTCGGCCATGTATATTTTGTTTTGGTTTGTCTTAGTTTTCCCATTTTCACAAGTTCTTCACACTCACACACAATTTTGCACTTTATTTCTATTTAATCGCTAAAACACTTTAATAGGAAAGGTAAGAATAAAATTCACTCATGCCTTATTTATATTTTTACCAAATTCCCGCATATATTGCTTCTCACCTACCACTACATTTTTCTTTAAAAACATTTTTTAATTTTTCCCACACTTTTATTGTGTTCTCCTACACTTTTCTCTTTCATGTGCGTTAGTTGTAACCTTCTGAATGTACCACTACTTCACAAGTTGCAATCATCCTTGTGCACACCTCCTGCATAACACCCAATCTTCCTCTATGCCACTTACCAAGTAGTCTATCCTGTTGTTGTCTCCCTTACGTTACATACATTGTATAACCATATTTCTCACATGGTATCCAAATTTTAACAATTTCATAACCTTCCAACACCATGATCCAAGAACACATACAATACTTCCTTTTGCACATCCCCAATACATGTCCATCAAGCACCCTTCTTTCATATTATCATGCACACCCCTGAACCAACTCTAAAAGACATACCAACATCACATAGTCTCTTAAGAATGCATTTGTACATATTTCACTCCACACTAAAAGTATGCGCAATCGTCTGTGTATCAATCAACATATAATAATCAACTCTTGCGTGCGAATGCAATTATTACAAAAAAAAAAACAAAACATAACAGAATGGGAAATCTACTTGAAAATGGAAATATTTCCTTATTACAAACATAAAAGAAGCTTATTTATAGTAGGGATTCAACCTAATCCCATTGAAGTAACTAGGAAATATGGTGCCATCCAGTGCCTGCAATTGACATGCGCCTAATTCTATTATCTTAGTCACTATAAAGGGTCCCAACCAATGAAATTTCAACTTTCTGGATGGTACACAAACTTGGAGTCATATAGAAGTACCATCTTTCCCATAACAAAGGACTTGTTACTAATGTGCTTGTCATGCCAATCCTTCTAGTTTTCCTTCTCCATCTTCTCGAATCCAATGCACAATCACACACCCCTCATATAATTGCATTAATTTTCTAATCCAGTCATCAACCCCTGTGTTCATCATTCACTCCTCATGTGCACACAACACACAGATGGAAATATAAACTCCACAGGTAACACAACTCTGCGTAAAACACCAATTGAAATAGTGTGGCCTTATTCAAAAACTTATAGGTCATTCTATATGCCCAAACATCACATATTTGTTAGTGTCTAACCTAATATCTTGTTGAAATCTCCAGCAGTTGCCATTAACAGGGGGTAGAAAGGAATAGTCTTATGGTGTTCCACCATAAAATCTTCCAAAAATATTCTAATAGTATCATTCAAGAAATGAGTCCCTCTATCACTTGTTAGGCTTAATGGACATCCATACTTGCTTATAATATTTTCCCAAAGAAATCAATCTCTTGTGAAATCCTTTGGAGGTGTAATATCTACCCACCATGTCAAGTAATTAGTACATGTGATGATATTATGTGCACTTGTCCTTCCCACGGGTGGTGTAATAGGTCCTACTAAATCAATTTCCCACTTATCAAAAGTCTCCACACTCGCTATGGGCCTTTATGACATCTCATCTCTATGTCCAATATTTCTAATTTGTTGACACTAATCACATGCTTTAAAAATAGTCTTAGTGTCCTTGTATAATGTCTCCCACCATAGACATGCAAAAATGATCTTATGCATTGTGGCATCTCCTACATAGTTTCCTCCTGCCATTCCTTTTGTGAGATTAATCCATGATAGCGTCACACTTATGATCTAGAACACATCCGCGCAAGACCTCATCTCTCCCAAATTTATATAGGTCTCCTCCAATCGAATGATAGGGCATTGCTCAAATAACATACTACTTATTTTCCAAGGTCTTCATCCCTTCTGGTGCAACCCTAGTGCATAAAAATACTACTATTCATTTCAAATCAGTTGGTGCATGGTTACATCTCGAACAAGCTGTGCATCTAGCATAGTATCCTCAATGCTCTGTGGATCCTCTCTAGATTTTATTCTTGACAAGTTATCAGTTCCCACATTTCTCTTGCTTGGCTCTACTATGACTAGAGTCAAATTCTTGCAAAAGGATCCATAGATACGCCTTGTAAAAATGTATTATTGACCAAGTATTTCAATGCCATATGATTTGTATAAAAGATAAATAGTGTGGAAAATAAGTACTATATGAAATTGTGAAGCATGTAGATCATGGAAAACACTTTGCACTCTATAGTTGTATAGTTCTTCTCAATTAGTGTCAATTTCCTACTTGCAAAGCATATAGGGTGATCAACGTTTCCTTCTCCTAGTTACATGAAAAATTATCCAATAGCCATACCAGAGGCATCCACATGTACATGGAAAGGATTTTTGTACTCTTATTTTTCCCACTTAATAGCTATGCACATTTGGAACTTCATCCGGACAAATATGGAAGCTCACCCAAAGTGCACGTAACCACTGTACTTCCTTTGCTTTACTTATTAGAACATTAACATGTATGCTCATCAAGTTCATACTTAATACATCCATTCATGTACAAAGGAATAATATACTTATGACCAAGATAATTTAGAAACACATATAACAAGGAAACAAAACCATCATGAACAACAACAATTAGGTTCTCAAAATATCATCATAATAATAGATACATTACATAATCAAGATGTCTGAGTACGTAACTAAAAATAAAAATCACTTATCCATTGAAAAATACCATGGTAAATACATAAATAAGTATTTGATTATAATATAGTTCAATGCATGCATGCACTAGATCATGCGCGCACCCTTACGAATCGATCATACTCATATTAGTATCTCTGTACTCACTAAAGACCTTAGAGTATAGAATCTAGAACCCCAAAATAGTGGCACATCATCAATATTTATAGGGTGGGGACTTTCCCTTCACCATTTACATGCTTTATTTCCTAAAAGTAGTCATGCTTACAAATATTGCATGCTTTTTACATCCTATGCTAATAATAGATAAAGAAAATTATACAACATGCTTTAATCCTATTATTAGACATCCTCATGTGCTCTCCTTATCCCCTCTCTGCATGTGATTTCTTTAATTATAGACATTTCTTGGCCACCAAGTTTTCATGCTTTTATTTATTTTTGGGGTCTTTACTTGATCAAAACTCTAACTACGATTTTCTATTTTAGTCCTACTTTGGAAAAATGGATAAGTCACTGTCTTTGTACATGCACACCATCATGTGTGTTAACCCGTCTTTCCCTTGTGCATGCCCCTTACATGGTGCTTTGATCCTCACGTGTGCATACCCTGCATGTATCCTCTATGCTCCATGATAATTAGCAATTTTCCCGACCAACATTACCCCACACTAGGGATATTGTCCATCCTCGACAATAATGAATCAAATAATGCTTCCATGAATGAAATAATTAAAGAATAAGAATACGTCTTGTGCCAATATAATCAAAAGAATCAATAACTCATGTATTTTTTGGTGGAAGTATCCTTTGAAATTCCTTGTCCTAAACTTTCTTCAACTCTCTCTAGCCTTCCAATTCCTTCATTTCCTTGACCGGGCGTGACATCAACGATGGAAGGTAATTCAGCGGGGTTAACTCATCAATTTTTCCCTTGAGCTCTGTAATCATTTTATCAAGCTGTGAAGCCACATCTTCTAGCACATCCATCCTACATATGACCAAGGGAAAATTTCTTTCAATCTATCCCTAAGTGCAGCCTTTAGAGTTGTTATCAAGTCTCTTCTCTGCTCTACTTTAGCCAACACCTTCTCCCAATTGACCTTGTTGTTATTCATTATGGTTTGAATATCCTTTAAATTTTCCTTGTCATTAGTGGCATGCTTGTTCATAACCTATTCAAAATCTTGGCAGTTGTCAAAGACAAACTCTTCCCTTTGCGCAACCTCCTTAGCCTTTGTAGCTAGTGCCTCATACTACACAAGATGTATCTCTACTTTCTCCTATCATATTTATTTTTATGGATATCTCCTCGGATGTTGGCCCTATCCCCAAATCCTTCTTCTCATGTGTGAGCATTCACGTTAAGTCTTCTAGATAGTGTAACACTTTGAGGGGTATACATCTTGGGTGTTATCAACCAAGTCTAGATGGGTGGCGGTGATGACATTAACAATACATTATTCATTCTTATACGCCACACACATTCGGCCCTTCTCTTCCCTTAACTCTTGTTTTATATCCTCGATATTCTAATATTATCCTAGGATTCCTCACGTATTATCTTGATGATGTCCATTGATGATGTCATCCTTATAAAAATCCTTATTCCAACTTCTGATGCCAATTTATTCAACACATTACATGCTTATTCATTTGTAAGCATCTATGCATTAATTAATGGAAAGGTTTCCACCGGCACAAAAATTAAGTCAAGTATCGAGATAATGACTTCACACTTATCTCAAATTATGGTTCCTCTATGTGTGATTGACATGCCCAAGAGAGAATATTTCTGGTGTGTAGGATGGCTCCATTATTATCAAAGAATGACTAATAGAAGATATCTTATGTGGCTACTAAGATTTGTTAGAGTGCTTGAAGGACATTCATAGGATTATCATTATATTATATCAATGGGCCTGAGGGATCTTCCTTCATTTCCTTGTCCCCTCCCCTTCTTCACTGTAAGTACCTTCCACACAATATCATGCACAAGGCCACTTGCTTCTCCCCATGTACATGTAATCTGCGTACCCTCACCCATGTTGGTGTCCTTATCTTTTTATTCATCCTCATCATGATCTGCTTTGCACTCTTCTTTTAGCTCCCGGTCTCCACCTACATTCTCCATAAAGGGATCGTGACGTCCTTCTTCCTCTTCATCAAAATTCCTAGAAAATTCCTCATTGTGTGCATCATGATCCTCTTCATTAGTGTCTTCCATAGTGTGAATGATCAAGGGGCTTTGTGGTACCTCTTCTCGACTAGAGTTCTCTATGCCCCCTGTCTCTTTTCTTAAAACCACCATGGGTTTCTTCTTCATAAGGTCTTCTTTCTAGGACTCGGTTTCTTGGGTGACTTCTTGGTTAGCTTTCTTCCTTACATTCTTGATGTTTATTTTTCCTTATGCTTTAGTTGAGGGTTGGATCCTCTTCTTCCTCCACCTCCTCTTCGTGATACTCTTCTTCTTCTTCCTCATTACGGGGAGGGGTCTTCTCACGTGATCTCTTAATACCCACCATTTTCTTACCCTTAGGTGGTCTGCAGTGAAGTGTAAGGTATTCCCCATCAATGTACCTTCCATCCTTTAATCTATGCCTAAGATAAATATACACCTTTTCCACTTCCTTTCCTACTACCAGAGTCTTGGAAGTGATGTCTAATTATCAAACTCCATAGTCTCCATATATGCTGTTTTACCAGGGTGCACATAAGTAGTGCGCAAAGTGTGGAAATCGGCATCCACCATGTCTGCATCAAACTTTAGCTTCCGCGTATCATAAATTCTATTCAACAATGCTTGAAATTACTTAGAAGTGAAAGCATAAGGCACTTTGCACCAAGGGATCTTATTTCTAGTATTTATGTAAAATCTCCCCAAACAATAATGTTGATATACATAAATTTTTTCCTTACCTTCCAAAACAAAGGAAAAATCCTTGAGTACACACCATTCATGCTTGAATTCCTCATGCATCTACCTGTACCATTTATCTATCTAAAGCTTATAGGAATTATTGATGCCTCGATCATAGGTATACTTTGTAAACCTCTTCCCTGGAGACTTATTCTCCATCGGTACTTCCAAAATTTTCACCAAACCCATCAAGTACCCCTATCTCACAAAATACAATAAGGAGAAGAATGGTGCCCCAAGTTATCTTCTCTCCTTGAACAAACTACATGCACGCTTCCTCAATGATTTCTTCAATAATGAATTATGTAATGTTTTACAAAGCCTTTTGTGCCATCTTCTATGTTATGTAGAGCCACTTCTTGTTCACCTATGTCCACCTTTATAATACGCCCAACTTGCGGTAAAAAGGCGTGTGGTGACTCATGTGCCTAGATCATTGATATTGAAAATATAAATCATGTGGCCTCCCTCCGATATTTAAAAGTGAAGATGGTGGCCATTACTCTTGCATTATCCTCTAAGTCGGGATCTATCTCAAGGCCGGAAATGCACAATCTCACGTAACTCTACCAATTAGCTACGTAATGATGCACATCCTCCTTCTCACAAAGTAAAATTAGTCCTCATGTATCCATGACATCAACCAATGATACAAGCTCCCCAAGATTTCCAAAGAAAGGAAAATCGTAGAGTTGGAGGACTCTGCGCTCTCCAAATCCTTCTACACCTTGTCATCATATAGCAACTTACCTTCACAAGTCCTCTAGTCGACTTAATGATGGTATCTTTTTCAATGTATGCTTCATGTTGCTCTTAGTGATGGTTATAATTTCTTATTTTGCACTTAGTCAAGTGTGAATCCCATAAGTAACCAACAATCACCTCACCTAGTAACTACATTTCAAAGAACCATTCCTCCCGTCGTCCTCCACTATGGGCTTCATGTTCTTGCCTTTACCATTACTCTTAGGTGATACTATGGTTACCTTCTTTGATGCCATTCATCTCACTTTGTGTAAATTAACACTTCTTGATTCAAAGAATCCATGCCCTAGGTGCTAGATGAACTTTTTCTCAACTACCCATGCCAATTGTTCACTCCATCCACCCTCATTTCTTTAAACCTTTGTCTTCCTCAACAATTTTGTACCCTAGTTTTAGTTCTATGTACCCGTGTCTTTGCAAATCCTAACTTGAAGGATGCAAACCCTTACTTGATGAATACAATCCTCCATACCTTCCCCACACTCTGAAATTCCACTTGAAGGAGCTCCTAAACTAGGTTATGTGGTATCTCAAACTGGTTTGCTTCAATTCTCAAATTCCTTTCGCAAATCCACACAAATTCACACTTGTTTACTCTTTAAATGCTTGAGCTCTTTACAAGGTAAGGTAAGAATGAAATCTCTTTGATGCCTCTTATATAGATTTCTAAATTTTAATCACATTTATTGCTCCTCACCTACCACCGTCTTTGACTTTAAATATGATTTTTGATTTTTATGCGCTTTTACCTTCTTTCTTCCACACATGGAATTTGATATCTTCTAGGACACCACTACTTCCCGACTAAACTCATCCTTTCACACAATCCTCTACATTGTAACCCATCTTCCTCTATGCCATATGTCAAGTATTCCATCCCACTACTTCCTCCCTTGTGTTACACCGCATGAATTCTTTCTCATGTGGCTTTTAATATGAGAAATTACTTTTAAGCACTATCGTCTTAACCAAATGCAACACCTTCCTTTTTCATCTTGCGTGCACCCAACTCATATCCATAAAGTACCCCGATTTTGAATTTTTAAGCTTGTACCTTTAAACATACTTCAAGGAAATTCCAACATCCAAGATTTCGAGTTCAATAGTCAAACTTGCTTCCACCCTACAATAAAAGTATGTCTGGTCCTTTGGGCATCAAATCAAGTAGTATTCATATCCTACGCACGAACACACTTATTCTAAAAAACAAGAAAAACAAAACAAAACATATGAAAGGAAATATAATCTAAGTGGAAATAATGCCTTATTTTAAACAAAAAAAGCTTATTTTTAGTAAGGATTCATCCTAATCCCATTGAAGTAAACATGGTGCATCTAATGCTTGTAATTGACATGTGTTTGAGTCTTGTATCTTAGTCATTACAAAGGGCCCCAATAAATGGAATTTCAATTTACCTACCAATATCAACCTTCTTAGTCTTCATAAGAACATGGTACATACATGCCTTTTCATCTGCAGAGTCCATTACCTCACTCGCACCTTCTATGTGGCTAATATCTAGGTTCTTTATGTCTTCATCATCAATGAGGTATACCATCTTTCCTTTTTATTTTTCTTTCTAGGAACATCCCAAGAGTGTCTCATCTATTTCTAATGAATCTTCACGTGCCTCGGAATCTAGTTCCCAAGTAAATGAAGTATGAGATCCTCTAATTTTATGCTATTCCTTAATGCGATATGATTCATAATCTACAAGGCCTCATGTACTAGTGGATTATTAGAAAAATAATCAAAAGTGTGAGCCATACCTTCAGTCATGTATTTCCAACTCATAGTCTCTTATTCTAACTCAACATGGACATACCATGTGCATGTACATCCGCAAAAGTGGAATAGAACTTATGCACCCAAAGAGATGGTGGTAAAGCCTCTGACCTTGTGCCCATTTTCTCTCATAGTTATGAATGTGTACCAAAATAGGAGTCTTCCCATCATATTCATGTATAAGTGTAGGTACATTATTCCAAGTAAACCTTGTTAAAAGGTGATTCTCACTTCTCATCATCCTAGCAGGTTATCTCTGTGTGTTTCCCACCAGCGAGCTACTATTCTCGCAGCAACGTATAGAATAGCTTATTATTTCTGTCACCTTTATTCTAACACTTTGGTACTCCATGATGTACGATCATGAATTTGGATTTTCCTCACTAGTGTACCTAGGTAACTCGAGTTGTGCTCAACTACCTAATCATGCATGATTTGATCATCCAAGTAACTATTACCTTAACATCATGCTTAACCATTTCATACATGCCGTGGGACCAATTATCACAGAAACACTACTAGTGTCACTAATAGATTATGCATCTTACCAATGAAGTACACCTTCTTTAGATGGCTACACATTCTCAAGGTCACACACTATGCATGTGTAAATTAGATTCATCTCTTCCTCACTCAATGGCTCAATATAAGGTGCAATCTTCACATCATCTAGGAGTATAACCATGCACTCATACTTATTATAAAAACTGATATATCTATTGTTGAAGCGCAAGTCAACATTATTCGCATCACACCAAGGAAAACCAAGTATTGTTGGAAAATTATTTGCCTTAGTCAGCTCCAAGACTTCAAAATATCCTGTAAACTTGGCTCCTTGAATAGTAATTGAAGCATCCTTCAATACCCCAATAGGAATGGCCCTTGTCTTATTTTCCATATACAACACATTGGAGGATGGATGTAATGGTGGTATCCCCATCTAGTTCCATGCATCCAGAGTAAAAACATTCACTTCAGTGCTTGTGTCAATGAAAATATTACTCACTAGCCAACCATCAATCATTGCATCTAATGTGATTTTCTTGTCTTACTCATGGTTTTGTGGTGGAAAATTTTCATGGAGGATCTATCACTTGCGCTCAACTCTAGTGCGCGAAACCTTATCATGCAATCATTATCATAGTAGTGGAATGATGTTATCGTGCCTCAACATTCTACATATATCCTTCAAATCATATACATCCTTATGTGGGAGCTCATTGTTCTTTGTGCATTCCCTTTCACGTTCATGTTCCTTAAGGAATTGAATCTCCCCTTTCAAATATTTGATCACTCCCATTGTCTCTAGATAGACCTCCTTCCAATGACCAACATCTGGATACTTGAAATGCATAATTTACTCTCTCTTGATGAGTGGCTTGGCTTTAAGATACTCACATGCATGCGATAATTCTGCACGTGTAGTAACCAACATAGTCTGTAATTATAGATCATGCATCTTCTTAGGTGCCCATTACTCATTATTCATGTGCTATACCTTGATCATCCCCACACATTTGTTCTTATTCCTATTTTTACAGATATGCTCATAAAGATAAGGGAAATCCTTAACTCTATTCTACTTCTCACAATATGCACATACCTGATTTTGGGGACACTCATGCTGGTAATGATCTGGGGACCCACATGTGTAGAAAATCCCACATGTAAACCTTCCTCTATCACCATGACCTCTTCTACTATATCCACCTCGGAACCCACCATCTCCATTGTTGCGCCCTTTAGTAGGCTAGAATTCTTGCACTTGAGAGCTACTTGCCAAAATGGTCTATCGTAATCTAGTATTGTATGCCTCATGAATTTAGTATATCAATCAACAATATTTTGTGTTGTGGGTGTGCATGTTGCAAATTTTATAGTACATAGAGACATTTCTCATTGTCGTGAACTATAAGAGAGGAAAATTCTTGACATCATGATTCTTGTGGTAAATCTCACAAGATTATAACAATGTGCACACAGTCCTACATAAACATATATCATTTGTATGTCCTCCACATCAAAATCAGTACACATAACCCACTGCATGTCTCATGTGTTGAATTAATAGAAAGCTTCTCCAAAATTTTAGCCATAACTTCTATTTTTGCCTCAAGAAAAGGGATCACTCTAGTGTCTGCACTCCCAAATGCTTTGGCACATAGAGCTACTTCCAAAGCCTCATGTGGATATGAGTATGTATTATGTGATAAGGCCCTTTAAAACACAGTCAATAATCCTCCAAAAATCACTATGCATGTTGAATTTGATGAATATAATAAGATAACTTGGCCACGAATCATATTCCCTCACACTTTTAGACAAGCCCTTCTTGATGTCCTTGAGCATGATAATACTCTATTTCTCAAAATATAGAATTTGGAACTTGGCCAAAAATGTGGGGTGCAATGCATCATAGTCCACCATAGTCTAGTGTGGATCATACTTTCTATACCAACTATGTGCACACCCTTGAAGTGTGGTGGAAAATTGGCTTGCCTTCTATCGGGGTTGTAATCCCTTTAGCTCTCCATAGAAATTCACACTTGTGTACGTGCTCAATAGCATCCTCCACACCTATATACTCTAGAAAGTGAAGAGACATCTCAAAATAGACTTGAGGTGTTTGCTGTTGTGGTTGTTGAGGTGGTGTCTGTTGAGGCTAATTTAGTGGTGGTTGTTGGGGAGGTTGTTGTGGTGGTGGAACCTACTGCAGGTTAGGACCAGACCCAAATCATGATCCTCTAATTAGATTTCCTCAATTCGTAGCTGATCCGAACCTCTCGAGCCTCCCACTATGACCCGTGGTCTAGTAGATAACTCCCTTATGTCTCAATTGTTGTGCTGAATTGGACACCCACTATCTATGCTATCACAACACCAATAGGATTGATTCCAACGATATTTGTGCTTACACTCTATCTATGAAACACTTGTAAAAATCCTCCAAACATACTCCCAAACACTTTGGTGCTTGTTGCTGCCATGCCATGTGCGCATCCCTAATTTGTTGCACTTCATGAGCTAAAACTAGAATGTGCCTACCTAGAACTCCTTCCCAATGTGGAGATCCTACTTACTCTCCTTCACTAGGATGCTCTTCAATAACTACCTTATGATTTGTAACACCTTGCCCAAGGGCTAGGTAGTCAGGCTAGATCAGATGTGCACCCACGGTCCTCATTCTATCCTCTGATGCAATCTCATCAAAAGCCGATGGGGTATCTCTACAGCACTTTCCAAATTTTGGGAGGACACGATCACCGTGGTTCCTCCTTTTCCACGGGATCTTATCCATTTCTTAAATCATCATTCTTATCAATCTCAACACTTCATTAACTACCCTCTATCGCACCTCATTATACTTGAGCCATCTTTCCTCTCTTTGTATTTCTTCCGCTAGGAATTTTGACATCCTCTCCACACCTTTTCTGTCCCTCGTGCATGCAGTGGGGATTTAGTTAGTCATAAGTAAGTTACGTATTACTAGTTCTACCATCAGGATCTTGATAGCTAATGGTATCGTGTGAAAAAGGATCCTCTTGGATCACACAAAAACAAAAATTCTACCTCCTCGGATAAGAATATGTCAAAATTGTGTACTCCAAAGTATAGTAATGTAATACACCTTCCCACCAATGATCTACATCTCTAGTCCACATCTTAGTTGAATCAAAGAGGGTCCGATAATTTTCTTGCAACCAAACTCTCTTCCCTAGCTAGAGGCCACTTTGTTTACCACATAAGATACCAACCAATGGTACTACTATACTATGAAGAAACAAAATAATGTCTCAAAATCAGGTCCATTGCTATATCTCTCGTGTAAAAGTGTCTTTGTTGTCTTCTATCTAGCTCTCAATACTCTTGAAATACAGTTGATATGCTATTTGCATGCAACATCTTAGTAGAAAAATTGAAAAGAGGTCCCAAAATGTAGGTTCCTCCTTTGATTTGATTATTAGAACATTAACATGCATGCTCATCAAGTTCATAGTTAAAACATCCATTCATGCACAAAGGAATAACATACTTATGAAAAAGATAATTCATAAACACATATAATAAGGAAACAAAACCATCATGAACAACAACATTTAGGTTCTCAAAACATCATCATAAACATAATGGCATTACAAAATCAAGATGTCCGAGTACGTAATCGTAAATATCAATCACTTCTCCATTGCAAAATACCATGGTCAAAACATAAATAAGTAGCTGATTACAATATAGTTCAATGCATATATGTGCTAGATCATGCACATACCCATATAGACTGAGATCATACTTAGATTAGTATCTCTCGCACTCACTAAAGACCTTAGAGTCTTGAATTTAGATCCCCAAAATAATGAAACATCATCAATATTTATATGGTGGGGACTTTCCCTTCACCACTTACATGCTTTATTTCCTAAAAATAGTCATGCTTACAAAGCTTGCATGCTTTTTACATTCTATGCTAATAATAGATTAAGCTAATTATACAACATACTTTAATCCTATTATTAGACATCCTCATGCACTCTCCTTATCCCTATTCTTCATGTGCTTTCTTCAATTATAGCCATTAATTTTCTGCAAAGTCTTTGTGCTTTTCTTTATTTCCAAGTCTTTACTTAATCAACACTCTAACTCGATTTTCTATTTTTATCCCCGACTATGGAAAAATGGATAAGTCCATGTCTTTGTGCATGCATACCACCATATGTTCCAATTTGTCTTCCCCATGCACATGCCCCTTGCGTACTACTCTAATCCTTACGTGCACGTACCCTACATGTATCCTCAGTGCTCAATGATATTTAGAAATTTTCTGGACAAAAATTGTTCGAAGGATAGTCAACCTTTTCTTCAAGGTCTCAAAATCCTATTGCTATGCGTCCCCCAATAAAGTTTTCCTTTGGCCTTCAACAAATATTCTAAGGGAGAAATTTTTTGGCATAACCCTTAATGAATTTTCTATAGTAACTAGTGTGCCCTAAGAAACCACACACTTCACTCTGATTGGTTGGTTCTTCTAGCCCCAAAATCACTACAATATTAGCTGGATCTACCAACAATCCATCCTTATAAATAATGTTCCCAAGTAATGTACCAAAGGGGGTGGAAAATATACACTTCTTAATGTTTAGAGAGATGCTAAGCTACCTACATCTTTTAAACATTAGCCTCAGGTTGTCACAATGATCTTTCACTAGGCCATAGATGGTCCAATCATCCAAGTAGACTTGTAAAATATTATGAATGAAGTCATGGAATTCCTAAATAATGATGCATGAGAACAACGTTGGCACATTCTTCAATCCACAAGGCATGAAAGTGTATGAAAAATTTCCTGTTCGGTTGTGAAGGTGGCCTTATTCTTATCTTCATCCGTAATGCATACTTAATGGTACCTTGAGAATCCATCTCGTAAAAGAATATATTTCGTGCCTTATTACACCTTCCAAAATTTCTTTAGTGAATGGAGTGGGAAAGGAATCTATGAAACATGAAGCATTGAGAACCCTATAGTGAACACAAATCTTGATCAACCATCCTTCTTTATAATAATTACCATGTGACTCTGATCCATTCAGATTATTCATTGAGTTCAATGATCCATGACTCAAGCATCTTGTCGATCTTCTCTTTAACCTTCACGTGTAAGTTCAAATTCATCTTATAAGGTCTCTTTTGAACCTGATGTGTGCCTTTTTTCAACTTGATATTCATCTTTCCCAATGAGGGATGCATGAATTTCAACTCATGATAACCCCTTGGGAATAAATTATGGAAGTCATGAAAAACTCAATGCTCTTCGTAACTTCTAATTCTTCCCAATAATATCCAATAATAGCCTCCTTAGGCACATCCTTAGTCCCAATATTCACCTTTTTAGTCTTCATAAGCACATGGTACACACACACATATTCATCTTTAGAATCTACCACTTGGCGCACACCCTTTATATGTTTAACTTCCAAGTCCTCAACTTCCTCATCATCAATGAGGTAGACCATCTTCCATTTTTGTTCTCTTTCCCACGTGTGACCCTAGTAATGTTTCTTTTGTTCCCGGTACATCCTCACGTACCTCAATATACGGTTCTCCTAAGAGATGAATCATAAGTTATTTTACCTTTGCACTATCTTCCATCATGATGTGCTTCAGGATCTACAAGGATTCATGGACTAGTGGTTTAGTGGAAAAATAGTCAAAATTATGAGCAATTCCTTCTATCATGTCACTCCAACTTGTAGTTTCTTTCTTTAACATGGAAATAACATACCAAACATGCACGCATCCTCGTAGAGTAGAGTATAAATTGTGTACTAAAAGGGATGGTGGGATGACTTCTTATCCTTGTGCCCATTGTCTCTCACAATTATGGATGTGCACAAAATTAGGAGTCTTCCCATCATACTCATGTATAAGAGAAGTGTTAGGCCCCTAAAATATTGGCTAAGTATAAGAAGGTGGGTGGGCATGTAAGGCCTATTTGAAGACGAGCATGCAAGGAGAAAGCACACAAGACAAGAGCAAAGGTTTTGGGACTGTTATTCATATTTTTCCCCGTGCAAATATTGGATCGACCATGATCCCACATAAGAGGAAACAAAGTCAAAAGGTGGATAGAAAAGGCTTCAAAATTGGCTAAGTATAAAGGTATAAGCGGAGAATGCCAAGTGTCAGTATGGTGCTGATTTAAGGGGTGAATAGAGAAAATGTTTCTAAACCAAAGCACTGATCGCCAAGTATCCCATATCAAAAGGGGACCCATTTTTCAAGCTGTTTTCCCACCCTCCTATATGGACCCGATAAAAACTTCGAAGGGGCATATCTTTTGACTCAGGGCTCAAAATATTGCAAATCTGATGCCATTGGAAAGATCTCGGCCTCACCCATGCCATGGAGGTTTGAAACTTTAATTTTGAGGAGGTTAGGTGAAGAAAATGGAGGAAAAATCTTCAGGATTTCAATGCAAGATCTTCTTACCTCAACAACCAGATCAGATTTGATCTATTTTTCCATTTCCTCTTCCTTCAAGGCACTGAACCAAGGATTGATGTAGTAAATATGGATTTGGGGGCATATTTTATCTGAAGCATTAACGGTGGTGGTTGAGCTTCAACCTTATTTTCCCACTTCTCTCTCTTCTTCTTTCAGGTTCAAGTCTATAAATACAAGGGTAGGATTCATTGTAAAGGGTTGGACATTCTTTGTTTTGTAGGCTCCCTTCTCCTCTTAGCAAAGGGATTTATGGGGTTTAGGCCTTCCATCAAAAATTGCATTACGTTTCTACCTCTTGGCTACTTTGTAATGGATTGTATCAATCTACAGAGCAATAAAACATGTCTGTGATCAATTTTAGATCCTTTCTTGTCTCTTTTACTTTCATCTGGTCTCCCATTATATATCTGGCTATCTAGTGCTTGTTTATTGTATGCATTTTGTTGGTTTGTGTCTATTAGCAAAATAAGTGTTCATCATTCCTTTGGTACATCACCTAGTAGTTTAGTTATTTATTATTTCTTATACTCTTTTATCCATGTCTCCTTGGCAAGTTTTAGATTAGGTATAGAAATAGATCCTCTGCAAGTTCTCACGTATGCACCTGAACAGAGGAATAAGGAACCAACCTTTAATTTGGAGAGATTTCCCATTTTGCAAGGTCCCACACCTTAGGGAAATTTCAATGTTATGCAATCACACCAGATGAGTCTACCTTAGAAAAGTAGATCCGACGACTCATTTGGGGGTGCTATGATTTTGCACTAACAGTTTTGGCATGCCCTGTGGGACTAAGAAGTCTCCATCTTATTAAAGTAGGGATTGATGTACACTTGCTGTGATTCTAGATTTTAAGAAGCCTTAAAATTGTACATCTGACGACTCTAAAAGAAACAAATCTACTAGGTTTCGTGAGCTCAAGCTTGGGAGATTCAATGAGAAAACTCGGTATAGAGCAAGGAAGGTAGGTATATTTGAATACTTGTGTCTATCCCCGTGGTAGACAAAGTAGAGGAAGAAGAGTTTAGAGGTCTCCATCTCCACCAACCAGAACCTTGTCAACACCTCCACCTACAAGGCCTTTCTTTCAGTCAACAAGGATTCTTAGGCCAATCAGAATGGCACAACCAAATCCATATGTCAACTTCATCGATAGTAGTCCACTCACCTTGAATGCACAAAACCCAGTTTCGATTGCAACATTAAAGAGCATCCCATATTTCACTGGGGAAAATCAAACTTCTCCTGGTGACCATGTCCAAGATATTGCAAATGTCTATACAATCCACGAGATCCATGAGATGGAAATTACAGTCAAGCTTCTCACCTCTTCATTCAAAGGGAAAGCTTCACAATGGTTCAGGAGTCTTAAAGCAGGCTCTATCTAGAATTGGAACCAGCTGTGCACGGATCTTCACAATCAGTTTGGGGAAAAAGGTGATAACTTGTCTTTGTTGGAGCAACTAACAACAATCAAGAGAGCCCCAAATGAGTAGCTGACAGACTTCAACCTCAAATTCCAGCGGACTTGGGATAGGATTCCAACAATAGTAAAGCCCACTAATGAAGGTTCCTTCTTATAATTTCTTAGGGCTTTAAATTCTGATATTTCTTTGATGATTCAGTTAATGGGGGCACTACATTACCTGCAGCCTATAACCTCTCCATAGGGGCTGAGAACCGTTTGATTCAAGCTGGAAAAATCACTCCTAGGCCATCCATGCCTCTATACCCTAAGTTAGGAAGCCCAGATACTAGCCAAACACCTACATTAGTTCCTATTTTCACCTCTAGAGTCAAAGCTCAGTTGAAGCTTCCACTTCATCATCTAATACCTCTAAAGAGCTTTAGGAAGTGATGAAGCAACTTTAGAACTTTGGGAATGAGCTAGTGACCATCAAAAGACAACAAGCTCAGAGTTCTAGGCCATACCAGCCCCAGGCTCAATATCAAGCTAGACCCCAGTATCAACACAATAGGCCACCACCTCAGACTGTGAATTAGAGCTAGAACCAAGGAAAACCCCAAGCTGCTAGAACTTTCAGGCCGTATGATCCTAACACAATTTCAACATCAAGATCATTGGTCCCAACACAAACAATATGGCACAAGAATATGATTGGTGCTTTCCATGCGATCAAACACATAACCAATCAATGTGCTTTAATGGTGCTCTAAATCAGGCCTTGATGGTGTAAACCAATATGGTGCCACAAGAGCCTATCCAAGAGGAATGTCAATAACAAGGAGCTCAACAAGGTGGCCCCCCAAATGAGACTATGCTTGTCAATTGGTAGGTTGAAGACTTTTGTGGGATGAATTAGTCCCTCCTCAAGGTGTGGCTGCCAACACATGGTCCAAAAGGAGAAATATTGGAGAGGGCCAACCACTAAACTCAGGTGACCCTCAACCTTCCATTGCTCCACAAGGTCTTGGTGCTCCAAGTACAACCCCCAACATACTGAACCAATCTAGACCACCTTCCAAACCCAGTCAGGCACCGGTTGTAACGACCCATGTGCAAGAAAGAAATGTGTTTGGGAGGGGGCAGCAAAAAAGATATCTCATTCAATATTATTGAGTAGATGAAAAGGAAAAGTGTGAACATTTCACTATGGGAGTCACTGGCCATTCCAGGGCAGAGGGATCTATTGCAGAACTGCCATGCAAAATTGGTCAAGTTCAAATCACCCCTAACTAACAAGAGAGAGTGCTTGCCAATACAATTCAACCAAGGAGAAACCATGAAGAACAACAAGGTAAGAACCTGAGACCTCCTCCCTTCTATGTCTCATTGATTATTGGAGACAAATTGGTTCACAATTGTATGATTGATTCTGGGGCCAATAGTTCTGTGATGCCCAAACAAATAGCTGATCAGTTGGGTCTCCAATATGAGGTCATCTCTAGAGGAGTAGTCCAATTAGATGGGACAACAGTGACTATTGTGGGAATCATCAAGGATCTGAGTCTCACTCTACACGCTTTCCCTAATGTGACTGTTTTGTAAAATGTGTCAATCATAGACTTGCCACCACATTTTGCTTTGTGTCTATCTAGGGACTTCACTTGCCAAAATTGGAGGCTACCTATCTACTGATTGGTCACATATGCTCTTTAGGACAAGGTATGGAGCGAAGGCCACAATCAGATCTGAACCTATCACTGATTATCATATTGAATCCTATGTGCCTAGCCAAATCGATTCCAACTACTCAACTTTTGATCAAGAAGACCTCCTAAACACTAACAAAACAGATACCAAGGTGGGATGTATCCCAGACTTGACCCTAGATGAGTGGGCCAACAAAAGACATGCTTTTGACCCTTATAAGGAGATGGAAGAATCTGAACTGGGTGTCTACTGTCTACATGAAGAGAATCATCCCCTTCCTGACCTAATTAAGCCATAATACAAGGATGACAATGAGGTATGGAAATTATTCTTTGATGGCTCAAGGAGTAGATAAGGATCTAGAGGAGGAGCCATGATTGTGTCCCCTAGAGGTATGAGATATTATTCAGCCTTCAGATTCTAGTTTGCTTTCTCAAATAACACTGCTGAATATGAGGCTTTAGTCCAAGATCTTCATTGGGTAAGGAAGTTGGGGATCAAGAACTTGCAAGTGTTTGGTGATAGTGAACTTGTTGCCAATCAAGCAGTTAGAGGACTAAATCTTTAAAAAATGACCCGCTCAAGAACTAAAAGAGTAAGGTATGGGATCTCATGGAGAATTTTGAGGCCTTCAGTATTGTGTCCATACGTAGGAAGGAGAATGAAGCTGTTGAAAGACTTGTAGTAGTTGGGGCAATGTTCGATGTGGTTGACACATCAAAAGAGGCAAAAACTACCACATATCCATGTGGTTATGAGGCCGAGTAGTACCGATAATAATACATGTTAGCGGTGTTTGATAATGATCAATAGATCATTAACTTTCTATAAGAAGAAGCTGAATTCTTAGCTAAAAACTAGAGCAGACTAGAGCGAGTAGTACGAGAATCAAATATTACAATGCATACAAACAAGCTTCCGAAAGTCTTAGTGACACTGGAATCCATTTACAATCCTAATGATCAGTTCAGAAAAGAGAAGGCTAACATGCGGAGATCAAAGGAGAAGATTCGAGAGTCAATCCCAATTAGAGAAGACAAAACATTTCAAATTGGCAAAGTGGCCACCAAGCAAGAAAGGTATGAATTCATACAACTTTGCTAATAATTTCTGATGTGTTTGCTTGGAGTTATGAAGACCTAAGAGGGTTCAATCCAAAACTAGCACAACACATTTTCAAACCGGATCTAGCTACTCAACCAATCGGGTAGAACCGAGACCAGTTAACCCACATATTGAGCCTCTGATGAAGAAAGAGCTGAACAAGCTAATAGAGGTGAATATCATATTTCCAATCAAACACTCAAGTTGGGTTGCAAACCTGGTCCCATCCAGAAAGAAAAATGGAGAAATCAGGCTGTGTGTTGACTTCAGAGATTTGAATAGAGCCTCCCTCAAAGATCACTACCCACTCCCTTCAATGGAGCAGATCTTGCAAGTAGTGTCTGGGTTGGAAAGGTTCTCCCTCCTAGATGGCTACTTAGGGTACAACCAGATCATGGTGAAAGAAGATGATCAATTCAAAAAAATTTCACCACCAAATGGGGCACATATGCCTATAGGAAAATGCCATTTGGATTATCCAACGTTGGGGCCACTTTTCAAAGGGAAATGGATATGGAATTTAAGGGGCTGATCAACAAAATAGTGTTGATCTATCTAGATGACATTACAATGTTTTCCAAAAATGCAACAAATCATCTTTTCCATCTAAGGCAGGTATTCCAAAGATGCAGGAGTTTTGGGGTGTCACTGAACCCCAAAAAATGCATATTCTTGGCCCATGAAGGTAAGCTTCTAGGCCATATTGTATCAAAGGAAGGATTGGCAATTGACTTGGAGAGAGTTCAAGTAATAAGAGCATTGCCATTGCCAAGTCACAAGAAGGCTCTTCAAATCTTCTTGGGAAAAATCAATTTTGTTTGCAGGTTTGTTCCAAACTTTTCTACCCTTGTTAAGCCAATAATGTTGATGCTGAAGAAGAGCTTAACATTCAGGTGGAAAGATGAAGGAAAAGCAAGTTTTGAGGCTATCAAAGAAGCCATATCACAAGCCCCAACTCTTGTGAACCTAGATTTTTCCAAATATTTCATACTGTATGCCTTTGGTGGCAACGACACAATTTCTACAATCTTGGTGCAAGTAGAACAAAGAGAGTACAAAACAACCAATTGCTTTCTTCAGTTAGAGTCTAGAAGATTATGAGGTGAGGTACTCCTTCATTGAGAAGCAGGTCCTGGTGGTGATAAGAGGATTGAAGAAGTTTAAGCATTTGGTTTCAAACAACAAGATCCAACTATTGGTCTCCCATGTGGGAGTTAAATAATTCCTTCTTAGCAAGGACCTGAATGAAAAGCATGCAGGATGGATCACTCGTGTCATGGAATATGAAATTGAGATCAAGGTCACCAAGCTGGTCCATGGGAAGGGGTTATGTGAACAACTAGCCTTAGGTCAACAAGATGAAACAAATAGTGAAAAGGAGGTTGTTCTTGTTCTACAAGAAGATCAAGAAGAGGGGAGAGATGACTTACCTGCTCCTTGTTGGACCCAAGATATGGTGCACTTCCTTCAAATAGGCTTGTGTCCTCATGGGATGAATAAAGCAAAAAGAAGGAATTTTAGGCTACATGCCATCCCATATGTTCTTATTGATGGTGTCTTGTTCAAGAGGGACATCAATGGCATTTTGCTGAGATGTATTAGGACAGATCAGGTGGAGAGAGTGCTACAAGAATTCCATGTTGAAGCAGCTAGAGGCCATTTTTCTCCAAGAGTAACAACACTCAAAATCATGAAAGCAGGATATTATTGGCCCAAAGTGTTTAGTGACTTTGCTACACATGGGTCATAAGGTGTAAGAATTTTGCCTTCTTCAAGGAAAGGAAAAGCTAGCAACACTTCCACTGCACCTAATTTTATTCGAACAACCTTTCATGCAATGGGTATTGGTCTTCATTAGAGTCATCAATTCAAATTCAAGCCAAGGCCACAAATGGATCCCCGACAATGATAAATTATTTTACTAAATGGACCAAGGCGGTGGCACTCAAGGAAACAAATGAGTCTAGTATCTTAGATTTCTATGAAGGGATAATGGCTAGATTTGGAGTGCCACCACCATCATGTCGAGACAATGCATTGGCATTCATAGGTTCCAAAATCATAGGATGGGCTATTAAGAATGGGACTTATTTGAGTACTTCATCAAACTATTACCCTCAAGGTAATGGCCAAGTTGAGTCCACAAACAAAAACCTACTAAAGATCATTAGAAGAACTCTTGATGAGAATCAAAGGACTTGACACACAAAGCTCAAAACAGCCTTATGGGCTGATAGAATAATGCCCAAGAGATCTATAGAAGCTCTCCATTCAAGCTTGTCTATGGGAAAGAGGCAGTGTTGCCTATATCACTTGAGTTACTAGCATTGGAGCTCATGAAGCAACTAGAGATGTCTGAATTTGGACCAATGGAGGCCAGGTATGTGGAGTTGATAGAATTAGAAGAAACCAGAGAGCATGCTCTCTAAGCAATAGAGAAGAATCGGCTTTAATCAATAAATTCTTTGACAAGATGACAAAATCAAGGACCTTCCAGAAGGAGACCTAGTTTTGAAATGGGATGCGAGATCGAGCAAAACTAGGAAGGAATTCTAAATTTGACACCATCTGAAGTGGCCCTTATATGATGACAAGATGAAAAAGTAGCAATGCTTTCCAATTGTCTACATTGGAGGGTGAAGAGTTACAGATTCCTGTAAATGGGGTCTATCTTAAGCACTGTTACTAAAAGGGGAGTTCTCACCATGTACATATTAGTTTAGTTTTCTCTTTCCTCTAAGTGCTTATGCACATTGTCTTGCTGTAGTGTAGATTTATTTTCTCCTAAGTGCTTTGCACACTCTGCATGTTCCATTTGGAGCATGTATGATTTCAAATTTTGTATATAGTGTGGTGTTGTTTTGTGGCTCTTGTGCAGTCCATTCGGAAAGATAGATGAAACCTCGGGTTAGAATTTTTTTACTCTCAGAAACCTTCATTTCAAGATTTCTTATGAAAATTGGGAGTGCAAGCATGGGCTCATGAATCAGAGGAAAAATTAGTATCAGACCATCTTTCTCGACTCCATGCCCAACATATATGAAAAGGTAATTAGTATTTTCATCTAGCGGTAGATACCCCGTTAGTCGCCAAATTGTTATCCATATTTCACCCCCATGCCAAATATTGGATCAACCACGATCCCACATAAGAGGAAATAGAGTCAAAAGACGGACATAAAAGAATTCAAAATTGTCTAAGTATAAAGGTATAAGTAGAGAATGCCAAGTGTCAGTATGGCGCTGATTTAAGGGGTGAATAGAGAAAAGGTTTCTAAATGAGCACCAAACTGCCATGTATCCCATATGAAAAGGGGACCCATTTTTCAAGTTATTTTCCCACCCTCTTGTATGGACCCGATACAAACTTTGAAGGGGCATATATTTCGAGTCAGGTCTCAAAATATTGCAAATCTGATGTCGTTGGAAAGATCTCGGCCTCACCCATGCCATAGAGGTCTAAAACTCTAATTTCGAGGAGGTTAGGTGAAGAAAAATCGAGGAAACATTTTCAGGATTTTAATGCAAGATCTTCTTACCTCAACAACCAGATAAGATTTGATTTGTTTTGTCATTTCCTCTTCCTTCAAGGTGGCGAACCAAGGATTGATGTAGTAAAGATGGATTTGGGGGTAGATTTTATCTGAAGCATTAATGATAGTGGTTGAGATTCAACTTGATTTTCCCGCTTCTCTCTCTCTTCTTCTTTTAGGTGGAATCTATAAATACGGGGCAAGATTCATTGTAAAGGGTTGGAAATTATTTGTTTTGCAGGCTCCCTTATCCTCTTAGCAAAGGAATTTGTGGGGTTCAGGCATTCCATCAAAAATTACATTACGTTTCTGCCTCTTGGCTACTTTGTAATGGATCAGATCAATCTACGAGCAATAAAAGACATCTGTGATCGATTTTATATCCTTTATTGTCTCTTTTTCTTTCATTTGGTATCCCATTATATATCTATCTCGTGCTTGTTTATTGTATGCATTTTGTTGGTTTGTGTCTATTAGCAAAATAAGTGTTCATTAGTTTAGTTATTTCTTATTTCTTATACTCTTTTATCCCTATCTCCTTGGCAAGTTTTAGATTAGGTATAGAAATAAATCCTTTTGAAGTTCTCACGTATGAACCTAAATAGAGGAATAAGGAGCCAACCTTTAATATAGAGAGCTTTCCCATTTTTCAAGGTCCTACACCTTGGGGAAAGTTCAATGTTATGCAATCACACCGGATGAGTCTACCTTAGAAAAGCAGATCTGACAACTCATTTGGGGGTACTGTGATTTCGCAATAACAGGACTTAGCCATATTTTACATATCGGACAAAACATGATAAAATCATGACCTAATTGTGCATGTGGAATGGATAAGGTGCCAACCTGGTAGCTTGGTGCCCACGGAAGGAATATACCTTGCGATGGAAGATTCTAGAAGGAAATCATTGCAAAGAGTGGAGAGATCGAGCTTGAAGAAGCATGACCCCATGGAGGACCACCTTGGACACTTGGCAATGGATCTACAACTCCTGTGAAGGCTTGAAGATGTTGGAAAAGGCTATAAATACAAGCACCTACCAGAGGAAAAGATATAGAGAGAGGAAGAGTCAAGCCATGCAGAATATTGTGAGAGCTCCATAGGTTGGGCTTAGAGGGTCTGTAGGAATACATTGTACTAAGGGGATGGGTTTTGAACATTTTTCTTTGTACTATGAAGGCCCAAGTCTAGTTTTGATGCATGATATTGATCTACATTACCATATGAATATGTGATTTCCTGAGTTATTGTAATATGGTTATCAACATGCTTAATATGAATATATGTGTGGTTCCAGTTCTACTACATGGTTATATGTTTATTTCATATAAGTGGGTGTAAACCCATGTGCATTTATTTTTTGTTATGGTTCATATCTATGTTCTATAATGCTTTCCTTATATGAATGAATACATTGGTCTAGAATTCATTCTGAGCTCTAAGATGAATGTATGGTTCCCTTCCATTCTGTTCACTTAAGTTTCTATTGTAAATAATGCATTCTCACACAACTCACATAAAGGAGGGACTCGACACCCACGCATGCCTCGGGTGAGCACCCAGGTGCCCACTGGGTGATAGGTTGGTGCACATGGGATTTCCTTGTTCTTTGAGAAGGGCTTAAAAATGACTACAAGAAGGAACATTGATTTGAGTAAACCTTGTTAAAAAGGCTACCCTTACCTTGCACCAACCCAAGAGATTGTCCCTATGTGTCACCCACTAGTGCGTTGTTGTACCACATAATGTGTAGACCATCATGTTCTATCTATCTCCCTCATTTTTCCACTGGTCTTCCATCACGTGTAAGAAAGATTCAAGTTTATCTTCTCCAATATACCTTGGTAAATGAATCTTTCCCAAGTACCTAATCATCCTAGTAACTCTTCCCTTTACTTCACGACCTACCATCTCATAAGTTCTATGTGCCCAATTTTCACAAGTAACATTGGTAGTATCATTGATAAATTATGCATCTTCCCAATGAAGTACACCTTCTTTTGATGGTTCTACATTTTCCGATCATGCCTTTGTATGTGCATATATTCTGTTAAGCTCTTCTTCATTGATAGGATCTATATAAGGTGTAACCTTCACATCATCCAAGGGTATGAAAACATGCTCCTCCTTATTCTTAAAATGGATACATATTTTTTGAAGCAAAAATATGCATTAATAGAATAAAACCAAGGACATCCAAGTAGTGCGGGAAATTATTTACCTCAGAAAGCTCAAACACCTCAAAATCTACCATTAAATTTTGCACCTTAAATAGTGATGGAGGCATGTTTGAGTACTCTAATGGGCATGACCCTTATCTTATTAGTAATGTACAACACATTAGAAGATGACTACAATGGCAGAATTCACATATGATTCCAAGCATCCAATGTCCAAACATTAACCTTTCCACTGTGTCAATTAGAATGTTACTCACTAACTAACCATCTATCTTTGCATCCAATGTAATCTCTATGTCATATTCATGGTCATGTGGTGGTAAATTTGTATGAAGGATCTTAGCGCTTTCATTCAACATCAGCTAGTGGTATCTTCTCATGTAACCAATATCCTAGCAAAGGAATGATGTTTCCTTGTTTGAGAATCCTGTACACTTATTTCAAAGCATCCACATCCTTTTCAAAAGTTTAGTGCTCTTTGTGCATTATCTCTCATGATCATGATCCTTTAAGCATTAGATCTCACATCGTATCTCACAGATAACTCCCATGGTCTTTTGATAGACCTATTTTTGGTGAGCCGCATCTAGATACTTAACATGTATAACCTCCTCTTTTTTGATAAGGGGTTTTTCTTTCCACGTGCACATTACTTCTACATGTGTAGTAACTAAAACATGTTGAAATTCTGTATTAACCATCTTCTTAGGTGCTTACTACTTAGGATTTTTATGCTCAACCTTAATCATTCCCGCGCCTTGTCCTTTTTTGTTTTTAAACATATGGAAATATAGATATGAAAAATATTCAACCTTATGTGGCTTCCCACAATACACACATACCTGATTATTTAGAAACTTGCGTTGATAATGATCTGGTGATCTACAAGTATAACATGTACCATGTGTGAACCTTATTCTACCATCCCAACTTTTTCTCTAATATTCACATCAAAATACACCATTTTAATTGTTGTACCTTTCGTTGTGCTTCCATTCTTATTTCTAAGAATTAATGACCATAATGGTCTTTTGTAATCCTATCTCACATGCCTCACAAATATAATTGATTAAATGGAAGTCATCTCAGTCATGGGTAGTGCATCACAAATCTTCCAAGATACATAGATATGTTCTTTTATTTTGAATGCCGCAAGAGTAGACAATTAAGGAAATCATGATTATTTTGGAAAATATAACAAGATGTTGATGATGTGCGTACATTATCGTATGGAAAAATATCCTTCATATGTCCTTCTACTTCACAATCAGTGCACCATAACCCAATGTGTTTATCATGTGTTGAATTGGTAGACAACCTCTCTAACTCGTAGCCATTTATGCTATTTACACCTCGAGAAATGGGCTTACCTCTATATCTACACTCCCAATTGCTTCAATACATAGTGCTACTTCTAATGCTTCACGTGGGTCAATAAATTTCTTATGTGATAATTCCCTTTGTAAGGGAGTCAAAAGCCTCCAAAAAACCATTGTGCATGTTGGATCTGATGGATATCGAAGGAGAGATTAGAAAACATTTTTTTAAAGTGCGTGTCATACTCCCTCACACTTTCAAATAGTCCCTGTTTAATGTCCTTGAGAAAGATAATGCTTTTTTCTCGTAACTCGGGGATATAGAACTCGCTTAAAAGGAAGTGTGTGATACATCATAATTCATCACATTTTGATGTGGATCACACTTTTTATACTAGTTGTGTGCACACCCTTGAAGTGTGGTGGAAAATTGAATTTCCTTCCTATTAGGAGTTGTTATTCCCTTAGCTCTCCATAATAACTCACACTTATGCACATTTTCAGCTGCATCTTCCACACCCCTATACTCTAGTAAGTGAAGAGACATCTCAAAGAATATTTGAGGCATTTACTTCATATTGTTGCTTTGAGATTGTAATGGTTGTTGTGATGGCTACTGGGACCTTAACTTGGAATAGGGCCATACCCTAAACCTGAACCTCTACCAATATTTCCTCCACATAGTGGTTAACCTGAACCTCTTGAGCCTCCCATTACAACTTGTGGTCCTATAGATGAGCTTCCTTACATCCCAATGGTTGTGCTAAACTTGAAACCAACCCTATGTGTTATAGCTACACATATGGGATTATTACCAATGGGTTGCATGACAAGGTTATGTCCTAATGACACACTTGTAAAGTTACCTCCAAAAAATTTGTCCAAACATGATTACCTATTATGCTGCGATGTGCACATCCTTAATCTGTTGTACCTCTTGAGATGATACTATAATATTCCTACCTGTATCTCCAACCCAACGTGGATATCCTTATTTCTATATTTCACTATGATGATGTTCTACAAAAACATCTGGATTCTAAACACCTTACGTAATGGATAGGTGGTTAGGATAGGTCATATGCACACCCACACGCTTCTTATTCTCTCCCGAGACTCACTCTCATTATATGTCGAAGGGGTATCTCTACCGCGCTTTCCCAATGTCGAGAGGACATGATCCTATGGTCTCCTTGTCTTCTGTGGGGTTCTCATCACTTCTGCGAGTCATCATTCTTCTTGATCTCAATGCCTCATCAATTTCTCTTAATTGCGTATTATTATATCCGAGCCATTGTTCCTCCCTTTATCTTTCTTCTACTAGGTCCATCACCTTCCTTCCCAAACCTACTTCATTCCCCTACACATGGTGGGGTTTTAGACCTCCATTGGTAGATTCTCTATTCCTAGTTCAACGATCAAGATCTTAATAGCTAAAGGTGTCACACACAAGTAGGATCCTCTTGGCTTGTGTAAAAACCACAACTTTGTATCCTCTAGGAATGAGTATGTCGAAATCACATATTCCAAGGTATAACTACATAACATACCTTCCCAAAAATGATCCACAATTTTTTTCCACAAAACATCCAAATTAGAGAGTGCCTAGTACTCTTCCTATCTCCAATCTTGCTTTCTTCCTATCTGGACACCTTATTATTAGCCCGACCACCATTGGTACAATTTTACTGGGAAAAATATGAAGAATGTCTCATATAAATAATCATTGATATTGTCTTCCACCCACTTTTACACATTAAATTAGGTCTAGTGCTATATATCTCGAGGAAATGCATCTTGGCCATCATATATTCAGTTCTCAATATTCTCTAAAGATAATCGAATGCCATCTACATGTAACATCCTGGTAGACAAATTGAAAAGAGGTCTTGACAATGGAACCAAAATGTAGTCTTTTATTTACCCAATATAGCTAAGTGTGCTGACACCTCATCCAGACAAGTCTAGAATCTCACCCAAAGTGCGTGTAGCCTCTAGGTCCCTCCTTTGTTCACTTAACAAGATGTTAGCATGCATGTTTATCATCATAAAAACTATTCAGCAAGAAGATACATTATATCATGACAAATATGACAACACATATAATAAGGAAGTTCAATCAACATAAAGAATGATCAACAATATTTTAATTCTCATAAATCCATACTTAGATACAATAATCTTAGCAATCCATACACAATTATCCATGATAATCATAATTCATTACATAACATATAAGATGATTACATCACAAACCAATACATTCATGCGTTGGACCATGCACACATACAAGATAGGCTCCAAATGTGACACAATACTAAGATTGGAACCCAAAACTTAAATAATTACTAGCAATTTTGATGACATGGATACATTACCTATTTATACACAGTGGGAAATTTCCCTTCACCATTTACATACACCTTTCTAAAATATAAGCATGCTCTAATAATATCTTACATGTATTTCTAACTCGCTTTACAATAGATTAAGTTATAAATAAATTTCTTTAATAATCCTTTAATTCCTATAATTAAGAATTCACCATGCATTTTCTTTGTCTCTATTTGCATGTGTTTCATCCTAATAATAGACCTTGCTTGCTCCTCACATCACCCTACTTTTTCCTATTTTAAGCCTTGTCTGGAAAATCAGCCAAGTCCTCAATGTTGCATGTACGCGCATAACCTTGTGTGCTGACCTATTCCTCCATGGTGCACACACCTCTATGTACTATCATGTCTTAACTTCCTCCTCGTGCACACGTGATATTTTGTGCTTTCTTTGGTACTTAGACACTTTCTCGTAATCGAACAATATTCCCTCATGTGATGTGTTTAGGTTTCCCTTAGTTATATGCTTTTTAGCTATCCCTTATCTATTACATTAATGTGTTAAGTTTATTAACAATAAAATTTGATTACAATTAGAGGTACACCATTTAAATATCATATACCTAAGCAACTTCCCCAAACAAATACTAGTTCCAATCCTAGTGCATATATGCAAATGTCTTCTAATTCACATGATACTTTGAGTGGATCAAAATTTCCTAGGCCTTTCTCTAGGTCATATAGGTCACATAATACTTCTCATAGGTAAATCTCTCCCAAGCCTTGTCATAAATAATTCTCTGTGCATATTACTCATCAAAATCCTTTTTGTCCTCGATTTCCTTTGCACAAATTATGGTTTATACAAAAATTATATCCTTCTTATTTTCTGATACTTATGAGACCTGATCCTCCTTCACCATATGGGTCAAGTGCACCTCCTTATGAGACTCTTATTGGGTACATATTTTTCTACAATTTTCCATTCTATAACTATTTATAAAATAAAAAAAACATTTAAATAAGCACATAATAAAAAATATTCATATCTTTATAAAATTTACAAAATCATGACCTATGTATGAGTTGATTTGATAGATTATTACTTTACATATGTTTTTTTCATATTGGTATGATAGATAGAATAATTTTCTATATACTCTTTATACACGTGTTTATAAGGTATATTGAGTTTGATGCGGGGAACACATAGATTGGTACACGGTGGCAAGATCTAGCTTATTCCCTTCCCACTAATACTAATATTTATAGGCATCTATTGCACTATACAAGTGTTCTTGTTTCATTAAATTTATTTTACACTTCTTCATTCCACTTGATTACATATATTAAGCACATGTTATCTTTTGAGATAACTTTCTACTCACTAACTAGTGGGTCTATGGATATAGATGAAGATAAAATAGATGTTTGGATAGACTAGAAGGGATGATGAATGATAGAAATAGATGTGATTAGATAGATTGAAATGTGGATAAAATAGATGTGATTGGATAGATAGCAGACCGGTGATAGATGATATATGTGATGTGGATAGAACTTTAATAGATGGATATGATGTGTATTGTGTAGTACAATAAATTATCTTGTTATCTATGTATTTACTATCACTTCTTGCTACACTTGATTACATTACATTCATTACTTGTTTATGTGGAGTACATGCTTACTTAACTACTTGATTTTTCTTGTATGTGACCTAAGTAACTTGATTATCTTGTGACACCTTGGTGTCCCATGTTTTTGGTTCTATGCCTCTCATGTGTGTATGTACTTGATTGTTTATATACCACAAATAGTGTATTCTATTATGATTGTCTTTTGAAATCATGGGTGTCCCATGTTTGTGGCTATATGCATTTTTGTAACTATTTTTATGAGATTGCTAAAATTATCTTTATTGATGATATCTACACTTTTGTTTCCACTTTTATACTCATGTACTATTGCTTCACTCTTGCTTTTTGTGTGTTGTATATTGTTTTTTATGCACCATAGTCTCTGCCATGCACAACCCCTTAGATGTCGAGAATTTTGGCAGCATTGCACACATCCCGAGTAAAAACTAGATGTAATATACACGATAAAATTACATCTTCCCAATGATGGAAACCATTACAAGCCTTCATGTGATCCAACACAAATTATTTGACTTATCCAACATGGGTACACACATTTTATTTTGAGCCACACGCTCTACACTTTATTACATGCAAGTCAACAGAGGGGGAATTCATTAGGATATAGCCTATATATATTTGGTACAAGCATACTAAATGACACAAGAACATGTTTTCATAGAGTAAAAATCCTCAAAAATAGGTACAAATACTAAAAAGTGGCAGAAATCAATAATGGTGAAAACTATACACTTTGTAGTCAAAGAGTGTAGTACAATATTGACCCTATTGAATGTTTCTAGCTATGGGGAAAATTATTAGAAATTTACAACATTCAAAAATTATTTTACCTATTTATGTACTTTGTATGCAATTTTAGTTACATATGACACAATTCATAACATTATATTGTGGCATGATTACTTCACTCCTCCTTTACACTACTTAAATAAAATTACATATGTAACTAAAATCCATAGGAAATTGTGTGGTCCACAGGGTTATGAAAGGTATTGGAACGACTAAGTTCTTTGTAAACATCCCTTCCTCTCTTCTTTAAAATTTGTATGGGAATATATTAGGGTTAATAAAATTTTTTTATACACAATATACTCTCTAAAATGGGGTACTTTACTTCCTCTATCTCTCCTCTTCGATGTTGGGTTGCATGCACTCAACACTTCAATTTATCCTTCAACACAATTGAGGACTGATCACCCCCAATCCTTCTACATTTAAGTGACAACTCCAAATCTCTAGAGTACAACAAGAATGGGATATCCTCCCTCCATAAAATGAACATGTGTATTCCTTCCTTGTTTTACAACTTTTTTACCTTTGTGCATGATCAATTTTATAAAAGTTACAAGAGTTATTTACATTTTATATTCCAATTAAATTTCTATCATAGACATTGACTACACTCTCTATTGTAGATTTCACCATGGAGCATACCAACACAAATACATTAGAAGACCACTATTGAGAAAAGACAAAAATGTGTCCACACTTAGGTATGTTTTTCCTTTAAAGATGTAATTTTCAATTACGCACTTACATGAGGGGAAATGTAGACACTCAATTTGTGTACCTTATCCTTTGAAAATTACATGTTTGACTATGCTCCCTTGCTAACACAAATTATCAGGTCATTCTAAGTCCAATCAATACATCTCCCTAACTCTTTCTTGACTTTCTCATCTCTACCCATTATTTTTTTGTAAAATAAGGAATTATCAATTAAGAAAAACAATAAACCATCTATGTGCATCATTCGATTACTTTTGGTTTCACATAACAAGTTGTTATATCCAAAATTATATAATATGGTCAAGATAAGATATATAGCCTTGGTCAACTTGTATGGTCCTGCCCCCTTTACATCTTCTAACTCTACGTTCAATTTGAATATCTCAAGTGTGTTGTTTCATATTCCTATGGTCAACCTTATCATAATATTTCACCTATATAAGGCTACATAATCAAGTCAATGTCACTTTATACTCCCTAACACTTTCATAAGATCTTATTGAAAATATCAATCCAAAAGAACACAAATCTCTCATAAATATTGTAAAAGTAGTTGTACGTCATTTAGAGCATCATACTACTACATGTTGGTGTAATATTTATATATGCACCTTTTTATTTTAAGTTTACCTATTTTACTTAGTTTTATTTAATATTTGTTGACATAGTCTACTTTGCGCACCTCCTAGACTTAGATTAGGATACATGACACTAATTTCTTGACTACTTGCCTAATATGTGCATATTCATGTGGAATCTTTTGCACACATCTAGCATATAGTCAAAAGTAAAGTTGGACTACAACCCTTACTATTGCTATATATATACCACTTATATTTTTAGAAAAATAAGCTTATTGAAATCAAATTCATTCAAATGAATTATTGGCAATAATGTGTTTATATTATTTCTCATTATTTGCAAAGATCATCTAGCATTTCTTGAAGTAAGTATAAATTGAGGAGATTCCTAGGTTTCAACTATTCTTTCATGGTTTTAGAGTGGTAATCCTTCAATTAGTAATTATGGTGCTAAATTTTGTTTGCTTCTTCTTATGATCCATATACTTCTTGGGGTATTTGTAATATTTTAGGCATATTAGCTTGCTTTGGTATTCAAAAAATCATCTGGTTTTCAAATTATTTAAAAAACCCTTTCAATCCTTTTAAGGTGTTCTTTAAATTTTGGGATGAAACTAGATTTTTCTAGTTATTTCTAATATTTTTAATGGAATCTACTTAAACACACACATTATACTAAATGGGATTTTTTCAATGGACATTATTTTACTGTGAATTTTTAATCACAATAATTAGGGTTTGTAGAATTTTTTTCTAAAATTTTGTAGGTTGGAGGATCCACTCACTTATTTTCAAATTCTTCATCTCATGATATTCCCGAGAAAGTTTAAGTTTTTACAATTTGGACTTATGGTGCTCCCAGTGTCCATTTCAAGTTGGTAGTTGCTTGAAACACCCTTCAATGCACACGCATGCACTTTATCTTTAATAAATATAAAATTTGGAAATTGTTTTATTTAGCATGATAAGTGACATGATGAAAAGTATGTTATTTTAAGGCATTGGCTTCTAAGAGGTCCGAAGTTAAAATCCCTTAGGCTATATGATTAGCCTTAAGGGCCTTATTTAAGTTGTTGGTTGCTCATATGACCCTCTTAAGTCTCTAAATTATACCCTTGCACCATAATTAGACTCAATTTTCTTATTTCAGCCATCATTTTAGCTACAACTATAACTATTATCCTATGTGAAAAAAATCACATAGCTTGCACCGTTGAACATCGCTAGTTGAATAAACATTTTTCGAGAGGTTGTATTTTATGCTCTGAAGCATACACACTTTGTTTTTTCAATTTGTGTATTTTTCATGTTTTACATATTGGAGTGGGTTTACGTAGCTTTTTATGGCTCGATTTCAAGAAAATTTATTATTGTAGGCTATTTATGTCATGTCCCGGTTTTATACTTTCATTGGTCATACCTTTTGATCCATGCATCGATTAAGACACCATTTTTTGAAAGTGCATGTTTTTTCATGTATTATAAAGTAGAGGGTTTATTTTGGTCCATAATATACCAAGATTCTAAATTTTAACATAACTTTATAATTTATTGACTATATTTGATATGTAAATCACACTAATTATAAAGCACCACATATTTTCACCATAGGGTTAATATTTGTGCATTAAAAAAGTTTCTAGGTTGGGATTATTTTATTTTGGATTGCATGTCAACCATGCTATTGGGGAAAATTTGTAAGAATTGCTTTATTATAAAAAATTTGGAAGGTGTTTATTGAGTTTGTTCATTTTTGAGGTTATTCCCAAGGAATTTTTCCTTGATATTATTAATGGATTCCATCTATAACTTCCATACCTTGACACGAAAATAATAACCTACTTTTTGAAAACATCATTCTCTTTACAGAAGTATGTTCACTTCAAGAAGACATGGTTAGATTTGTTGAAGAGAATAGGAATATTAAAAACACAACTCTCTATTACTCTCACTAATTTCTGGAAAAGAAACCCTCATTCATTCATTATAAGACACAATTACATGCTTGTAATGTCATATTGACACTATAGACATACCTCTCATTGAGTATGGTTTACCTTCACTAGTAAAAATCTACATTTAAAAAGAATTTTTGGACGTTTTTTGAGAATTTGTGTCAAAATTTGTGGCACAAATGTGACCCAAATTTTACGTGACTATACATTTTTAAATGCATCGATTTTGCACCGTGTTTGTGCCACTTTTGCACCTACTTTGTGCAACCTATTATGTGGCACAAATATGATGCAAACCTTGGGCAACAAATTTGTAATAAAATATATAATTATTTTACTAATTATTATATTGTATTACTTTTTATTGGTTTTAATGTGAATATATTATTTGAAATTGATTTTATTTTATTATTGACTATATTTTCACGATATATATAATTATAAGTGAAATTTTATATATTATATTTGTTAGAAAACATGGGGATAAATAATAACACAAATTTATATATCACTCAAATAAACAAGCCAAAGATTATAGTTTATGAATGTACAATAAGTTATAATGAATTACATTACATAATGAATTAGATATTAGATTGCATACATAAACATGAAAGTAAATGAACACAAGAAACAAGATTTAAGTGGGAAAACCTTTTGGTAAAAACCCACTTTGAAATATCACTTATCTTTATTGAGAATATGTATTTCACCCAACACTCCCACTATTTCCTTGAATCCACAATAGTTACACCTTCAGGAGGAATCATAAGCTATCATATACATTCGTTCATGTGTAGAGATTATACTTCTCACCATTCGAATCATGCATCGTCAATATGATTGCATTTAATTCTCACATAAGTTTGTTACATTTTGTTATTTTTCTTTTTTATCTCAAAGATATCACCTTGATTTATATCAAGTCAAGTGACCTATTTGGGTCACTTATATTTTAAATTTAAACATTGCCGATGTAGTATGTGGATTCCACCATGCTTATGCCATGACCATTAGTCTTTGGTGGGTTTTTATTAAGTCATTTTCATCTTAATATTACAACCCCAACACTCCCCCTTAATGTTAAGTAGGGAAACATGTAAAATTGCATTTTTATACAAAAGGACTTACAATCCATAAATCATCACATGAAGATTTAGGCTAACATGCAAATATATAAAGCTTGTTCCAAATAACACATGCCAAGTCACCTTTTTGTATAAAAGGAATTACAATCCATAAATCATCTAAGTGATTTAGGATAGCATGCAATAAAACATTTATTCTACAGATTTTGTAACTCATGGTACACTACTTGGTGTTTTATAGGTTATACAACTCCATGATACACTACAATAGTATTCCGTTGGCTTAAACAAGCCATGAGACGATGCGATGCGGTGTTTTGCAAGTTTTAGAAAGATTTCTATACATTGTTTTAGTATTTTGTAGACTTCAAGAACCTACAACACAAAGTAAATGTCCCGTAGATTTTGTAAAAACTGCAGTACACAGGAACACAAGAATTCTCAAGATAAAATGATTACATATGAAGTATTACATAATATTATGATGTCTTTTATAAAAAATAATCTCTCATATCTAATGCTTCACTGGGTATTACAAGTAAACTCACATAAAGTGATAATTTACTTAAACAAAATGGAAATAATATAGGGAGTTTATAATTAGCACAATCGGGTACATTAAGAGGTGGTATTGAAAAACATGCAAAACATGCTCATTCCTCCTTATTTCCCCCTCAAGGGAAAATTTAAAAGGCCATATCTCATTTGATTCAAAGGTAAAGATCAAAGTCATTCACATGATCATTTGAACTAAAATTTGAAATTCCCAACATAATACGAAATTTACAGAACTTTGTAGCACACAATGGATTTGTAAAAATGTCTATAACCCGATTTTCAATAGAACAAAACTTGGGGTATATATCACCATTCAAAACTATCTCTCAAATGAATTTCATATGAATCTCAATATGATTGGTTCTTTAATGCGAGTTGGATTATTTACAAGAGAAATGCAAATTTGGCTGCCACATAGAAGAAGAGTACTTCCTTTGATGCCTATGTGAATTTCATCCAATAGTATTTTCAGCCACATAACTTCCTTTATTGCTTCCATAACACTTTTATACTTTGGTTCATGGAAGTGATAGATATCTTGTTGATGCTTCTTGGTACTCCAAGTGATTTCCCATGCACCTAACTTTAAAACATATCCAAAAGTATATTTTCTATCCACAATATCAACATCATGGTTAGAATCACAATAACCAAATAAATTTGTATTATCACAAGAATAATAATATAGACCATAATTTATCATACCTTTGATATATCTTAGAATATTTGTTTCCATTTTTCAATGGTCCTCATAAGGAACTTGCATTAATCTAGAAACAATTCCAACTATATAGGATATATCAGGCCTAGTGATAATCAAATAAATCAAACTACCAATAAGATTTCTATATAAAGTAGGATTAAATTTATCACAAGCATGTTTTGGATCTAATTTAACTCTAACTTCCATAGGAATAGATACATGCTTACAATTAATGATGTTAAATATTTTAAGAAGGTTAGAAGTATACTATGTTTGAGATGCAATAATAGATTTGTGATTTTGAAAAATAACCATGTCTAAGAAATGATTTAACAATCCTAAATCAATCATTTCAAAATGTTGTCTTAGTTTCTCTTTGATTCTAAGAATTATATTCTTATCACTACTAGTAATCAAGATATCATCAACATATAAGAAAATAATAATAATATGATTTTTTCATATTTTACAAACAAATCATTGTCAACAAAACAATTTTTGAAACCAAGATCTTGAAAGGAACTATTTATGTTAGGATACCAAGCTCCAAGAGCTTATTTAAGACCATAGAAATATTTTTTAAGCTTACACAAGGATAATTCCTTACCAAGTTCTTCAAACCATTTAGTTTGATGCATATACATTTATTCTTGCAAATCACCATTAAAAAATATTTTTCACATCCATTTGGTGAATCTCCCATCCATGTTGATTAGATAGAGCTAGAATAATTTTAACATTAATCATTTTGGAAACATAAACAAAGGTTTCAACATAATATAAACCAAGTTTATGAGGAAATCCTCTAAAGAACTGATCTTTCCTTTAATTTTTCAATCTTACTAGTAGAGTTATACTTAATTTTATACAACCATATATATCCTACAATGCTTATTTTATGAGGAAGAAGGACTAATTCTCATTTTTATTTTTATCGAGTATTGTATTCATCTTTCATATTATTAATCCACCTTTCATCTAGTCTGGATTTTTCAAAATATTGAGGTTCAATCTCATACAAAGTTACCAAGGCATGATACGAATGCTGACTACGGGTCATCCTTATTAGATTATTAGGATGAGAATTAGAAATAATATTTTGAACCCATTTAGGAATTCTAAATTGAGAAGACTCCCCCTCAATATTTACATCCATAATATAAGAGTAAGGATGATCAACCTCTTGGATATTAGTTTTCATATTGTTAAAATAGCTATTATCAAATTGAATAGTTATTGACCCATGAAACATAGAGGAGGGAAGAGAGGAAGTTTCACAAAATGGTTCATCTAGAACATGAACATTCCTATTCTATATAATAACATATTTCACTTTGGATCTTTATCATGTAAATTGTTAGCATGAAAAATATAAATTTTTTGACATGACAACTTAAGACACCCTTGAAAATACTTCTCCCAGTCAGTGTGTACCAACCTTCCGGCCAACTCAATCATTTTGATACCATAATAATGTCTTAGAGTGATGTGATAATATGATTTTAAAGTTTTTTATGTGCAAGGGATGATATTCAAGATGATTCAAGAAGATATTCAATCTAAGAAAAGACAAGTGCTACCGGAACCCTTGAAAGACCTATTTTCAAGATTTTTGCACCTAATGAAAACCCTTTGGGAATGAACAAAGAAGAGATAAAGCATTTGGTAAATGTGTTGTAGAGGTATGAGATCATTGGAAGTAGTTTAGGAAATTTTTGTAAGGAAAATCAGGTTTAGGAACAAGTTGAAAATGGGCTATTTATGGCTTGGTGTAAGGAAATGAAAGTAGTAAAAAGCTAGTTAGCTTGTTCTGAATGGTTGAGGAGCCTTACGATGAACTAGAAAGTAACTAGATACTGATCAAAAAAGATAAGGATGACTACTTGACATTTTATAAGGTTTCAAGGGATTCTATGTTGTAGAATTTGAGATATAGGCCCGATAGTGAAAATAAAGATCTCCGATCATGGTGAAGACTAAACCAAAGATTCTGGGAGTTCCAAGGAGATTTGGGACCTGATTCATAGGAAAAATTAAATACAATTAAACCTTATAAATTCAACATATGATAATTTGGATAAAAACACGAGTTTCTCTCTCGGTGGCGGTTGAACCTTCCGGGAACCACCAATGAGTAGATTTGAAAGCGGGAGAAAATTAAAAATTTAGGTAGAAGTAGCTCCTAAAAATGGTGGGAATGAAATCAATGGATAATTTGGAGTCAAAATCATAATATCAATCATATACTTGACTCAGTGCTTACCATTAGAGTTGCTTGATGGAACACGGTTTGATTACTTGAACGGGAGTAGGTTGAAACCCTACTATAAATAGGCGTTATTGGTGTTTGTAATAAGGCAATATTTCCATTTAGATTAGATTTACCTTAATTTATTTTCTTTAGATGTGTTTCCTTCATCTTCGTTATGATTTTTCAATTTAGTTCAATGTTATGTGTAATTAGAGCGCTTGTGCACTTTGAAGGCGGTTGTAATCTAAAGTGTTTTCATGCACAGAGGACTGCACATACCCTTAGTGTGGGGTGGATGAAGGTTATTTTGGTATAAAAATAAATAAACTCACGGGTGACCATAAAGGGAATAGGATTTCAAAATTAATGAAAACTTTAGGAGAAATTTCTCAAAGTTAACACCACGCGTAAGGCGATGAGCGCTCAGTATAAAGCAAGGAGGTTGTAGCATTAGAGACTATGTATGTTGGGTCACATTGGATAAACTACTTCGGTGTAAGGAAGCATGGGTAGAGGAGATCTATGACAGATAAGTAGTGGTGCACCAGAAAGTTATGATTGAGGCACAAAATTTTGAGGCACGGAACAAAGAAGCATAAAACGCACTCAATGGGAATTAATGCCGTGTATGGTGGTAGGTGGAGCAATTAAGGAAGGGGATTTTTAAAATTTTAATAAAGCTAACATTTGCAACGTCATTTATTACCTTGCAAAGTTTGAAGAAAATTGAGAAGTGCAAAGAAGATTTGGAGATGACAAGCACTCTATAGATCAAGTAAACCTATTGAGAATCAAAGCATGTTGTTGAGAATCAAGGCACATAAGTAATATTCAAGTGGTGGTGCATTTGTGCGCGAGGGGGTGACTTGGGTTTTTTTCATATGGAAGCTAGGGTTTCATTCACACTTACAGGATTGAAAGGAGCAATGGCACCATAGAGGGCTCCAACTATGGAGAAGGAGGTTGATGACCCAACAGAAGAATGGTCTGGTTGAAATTTTATACCCAGAAGAGGTGATTGAGGGGTGGCCATGGAAGATAAAAATAACACAGTGTAGGGTTTTGAAAATCAACCATCGAACTAAGAAGTGCCTGAAGGACATTGCAGCAGAAGTCTATAGGAAAACTAACCGGTGGTTGGCAAACGACACTAGGGTTTTGGATGCCTCCATGAAAAGGTTACTTGACAACATGGGGGTCATGAAAATTATGGAGTTACCCTATTTTGGGAAGCTTGAGCAAATTGTATTAATGGATCATGTCACACATACATGAATAATTTTTCTACTTTGCGGGTAGGAGAATGAGGATCATTGCCAAGCTGATTGGGAAGGTGACAAGGTTGTGTGACTTGGGCTCGGAGATCGCTAGAGATTTATTAGATGATGAGGGAATTTATGTGACAACCGCCATACATCAGTATAAGAAGGGGGCGAGCCTTTAAAGTAACCAAAATTATAGACATGGCCACCAAGGTTGCAACATGCTTATCATGGAGAAAGTTGGGTGCCACTGAGTGGTGGAATGAGGTAAATATGTGCTGGTTTCATATAATACACAAGATGGTAAATAAGACATACTACAACATCGTTGGGTACATTGCATGAATCACGCGAATGAGGCATGCATCTAGGTAGATAAAGGTGAGAAAATAACTTGGGGCGCCATCCTATTGTTGATTATATTTAGTGAAATTGGCGTACCTAACGGACCAAGGGAGAACATCAGGGAGTTTCTGTTGGATAAAAAATCCCCAACAAAGAAATATGATAAATATACTCTACACGAGGATATTTCTAATACATATAAGGAGTGCTTAGAGAAGTGGTTCAAGTAGGATATGTAGGGCATTTGTGAGAGAATAATGCATTCCGTGTGAATTGCCCAAGGTGTTGGATAGAGAATCGACTTTGAGGTTTACCAAAGACTCCAACTTAAGGCGTTTCCATATGCGATCTAGTGAGAAAATCCCATGGTGTAAGTTGCCATTCACCTTTACTAGCAAGGTACTTTAGAGACTATGTGAACAGATTCCATGACATGCACAAACTCAGCTTTGACATGGATAAAGTAGACACATATGTTCACATTCTACACAAGACCTATGTATGGCCAGGTAAAGAGGCCTATGTTGAAATAATGGAGTTTGACAATGTGGACATTACGCCGGAGAGTTTGGCCATAGGAAAAATTGAACTAGGGCATGTACATCTATCTGAGGCCAAGGTTCAAGGATGGCAAGGTGGTGAAGGGCACAAATATGACACTTCTAGACCTCCGAAGAAGGGGAAGACAATAGGAACCTCAAGGAAAGTTACATCGGTGCCCCCTACTTAGGAAGATCCAGTGCCTACCAGGGTTAGATAACGTCTTGGAGTAGGAGGAACTAGAAGATAATGCTAGAATGATTCATACAAGGAGAGTTCTATGGAGAAGGCGCACATCCGAGACACAGTGCGGGGACTTTATAGCTAGTAAGAAGATCACCATGTGTAACTCCTATGAAGAATGAGGAAGAAGAAAGGAGAAAGCGTAGAAAATATGTTCTAGTAAAGGATAGTGAGGAGGATTCCCCATAGCCAAGCACAAAGAACAAGGAGGCCAGTCCAAGTATGGGAGAGTGTAGAGTAGAGGCCACCCCCAGTGTGGAAATGTAGGAGGATGAGGATATTAGAGAGCGAGTAGTCTATGAGACTATAGAACAAAACATGAGTGTCCATGAACAACACTCAAGTGAAGGGGAAAGTAGTCGGTGGAGACACTGAAGTCGTAATACACCCATGTGCCGAAGGAGATAATGAAGAAGAAGTAGACCAAAATGTGGGTGGTACTGTGCAGCAGGATGCAAGCATTGTGGTATAATAAGACAAGGGTGCATTTATTCATGAGGACGTTGGGGAACATATAGGTCAGCATGAAGATGAAGAGGTAGTAGGTACTTAGAATTTGGGCTATATGGATGACCCATCAAAAATTATTCATACCCACTTTTAGAGCACTCTGCCCAACAAGAAATTGTATGGTTGGGATTGGATGGACCCAAAGATGGAAAATATGTGCACTTGTAAGAAGATATCATGGAGTATGCAAAATCACATGGATGAGCCCTATTTTAATGTCTACAAGGAGGCATGTAGTTTGAAGATGAGGAAGGCACCACATACATGCCATATGACCATCAAGCCCACACAGTTTTCAAATGAATAGGTGAGCAATGCATTGGTTAAAGTGTCTAAATATATAGCGTGCCATAATATTGATAAGGTGACAACAATACAAGTGTTGTTCGATGATACAAAGGATAATGACACAGAGATCAAGTGACTCACCCAGGAGAGGTATAATGTAGTGGATGAGGTACAACATGTTAAGAAGATGGCCAAATAGATAGCAAATGAAATCTTATAGAAGAGGACCAATTTTCAGAGAAGGTGCTAGGATATTTTAAGTCTCGAATCGCATTATCTCGAACACAACAGTTCATCTACTTCGGAGGAAGGACTAGCGCACCTCCCTAAACAAAAGGATGTTGTGGAAGAAGAATCGAGGGCAAAAGGATTCAATTGTAAGGAATTTATCATGAAATAATTAGGTGCACAAAATGAGTTACCTGGTAGTAAACGCGAAGTGTGATGCGCGTGATGCTACAAGGAAACAACATATGGATCGAATCAAGAGCATTAGGAAGCTCATTTCCACAAAGATGGATGTCATGGAAGGGATGGTCTCAGGTATGGCCAACATCCTTAGAATTTTGAAGAGTGATGGCAAAAACATGACTCTAGATGAGTTAGATGGCATCATTTTGGACATCCTTGATAAGAAAAATGTAGTGCTTAAGGAATGGTATGAGTTTGAAGGGGAAATTCAAAGTGAATATCCAAAATTCATTCTAGCAAGAGGAAGAAAAGGGTACATAATAAGATGACTCAACATATTCTCTACTCTATCATTCATTATCCTATATTCTTTGGAATGACAAGGTGATTACCCATTTCTGGGTGACAATCCATTTTAGTGTGGGGTAATGTTGGATGAAAAAAGGGCTAAGTGTTAGGTGCACGAATGTAGGGCACTAGAAGAGTGCATAACACTACAATATGGTTGAAGCACCCAGGATCAAGACTTATCTGTTTTTGTTGTTAAGGCTATTTTTGGAGTTAGCATGCTAAGCACACAAAGACATGAAGACTTGTGGTCCATGCAAGGGTATTTTGGGAATAAGTATCAACCAAGAACCATGCATAGTTTAGGCTAATAATAGGATTTCTACTCAGAGTTAACTATAGGAAATCTATTGTTAGAGAACTTGCATATTTTTCATCCTTTTTAAAGGCACATGGCTATTATTAGCATGTGGCCTATTTTGAGATAGTGCATGGGAAGTGAAGGAAAGTCCCCACCCATATATATGTATTGATTTGCATGGTTAAGTAAGTGTCAATTATTGTAGAGTTATGTTGTTGGTTTTGTTGTGCATGACTCATGAAGATACCTTTATAATGTATGAAGCTTCTATGTTTTATAGTATTTAATACAATGGATCATATTGGCTGGATAATGGTGTTGAACATGACTGAAACTAGTTCTTGTATGGTAAATCTTGTTATAGTCATTGTTTAGTTCATCTTTTATATATTCTAAGATCTAGATCTAGTTTATGCACTATGGACTGTTTACTATTGGTTATGAATCTGAATATACATATGCACTATCATGCTAACATTATGTACAAACAAATCTAAAGAGGGACCTAATGCCTTTGCGTGCTTTGGGTGAGCGCTTAACTCAGGTTGAGTGATGTGCCAACGTGCCTGGTCATTTACAGTGAATTCTAGGTTGCATCATCAACCAAAAGTGATGCTTCTATCAACTGAGTGGACCCCAAGATAAGGATGTTTTATAATAAAAGTGACTAAAATCAATTTTGGACTACTTTTGACTCTAATTTATCAAGCAATTTCAAAAAGTATAATGCCTAGATTTCCTATGACTTGTAGAGATTGCATTCAACTGGGATTAGAAATATAGTTAGCTAACTGGTACTTCATGGAGGAATATACTATGCTAAGGTTTTATGGATCAAGAGTACAACCTTACAAATTTCCAATACATGTGACAAAGAGGGTTTTTGCCTTGGAATATATATGATAGATGGAAAGCACAGATAAATCTGTATTTTGTTACTTAGCAAAAGAGGAGCATATTTCCTTCCTTTTCATTTTCATGTGGAGGGTTCACATTTGAGAGAAAAGCATTCAATGTGGCACATGAAATTTTACAATTTTTTAAGTTTGATGTTGACTCTCACTTGGTTGTATGACCCATGTGAGGTGATTAAAGCAAGGGTAGTGGCAAACAAAAAATCTGCCACTAAAATTCAACATGAAAGTAAACCCCTACTAGAAAATTTGAAAAACAAGAACTCTTGGGATGAAGTAAAAAAGTAATGGATGAAATTTTATTGAGAAAGGAATTAGTTTTCAAGATTTTTCAACACAAATTTTTGGATTGCCTCCATAAAAATAGGAAGAGGATTTTCAATATCAATATCACAATTTTTATGCAAAATCTGATAAAAAGTCCTCTAAAAACATGTCAAATCATCTAGATCATGTTTTGTGAGATAAAAATTAGACAAGGTAAAAAATAACTACCTTTTGGTCTATGAGGTGGACCTAGGTGATCCAAAAGTTGTTTCAGAGTATGATTTTATTCCAGAAGATGCAATTTTTAGCATATTGTGGAATGAAGTGCATCCTGCAGAGGCAAGTAGTGATGATCAAAGTGACTCTGAGGAGGAATTACACACTCCCTTGCTGGGGGATAACTCATATAAACCAAGTTTGAATGAAAGCATGAAACAAACATATTCTACATGGGAAGTTATAGCTAAAAATATGGGTTTTAGTGGTGGTGGTTTGGGTTCAACAAGACAAGGCATTTGGATTCCACTAGAGGTACATCCTAGAAGAGGTTCGATAGGTCAGGACTTGGAGATTTTCCTTCTGAGAAAGGACCACCGCATACAAAAACTACAAGTGGAAATTCAATGCATTTTTCTTTGGGGTCAAATCCTCAGCAAACATTTCAGCCACATGTTGAAAATTCAAGAGGAGAAGTTGGCAATGAATCTATTAGTGTTGTTATTGTTGGTGGTTCTAGTGATGGTGGTAGTAGTGGTCAAAAGTACCACAAAACAACTTATTACAAATATTCCAATAAATACGGTTGTGTTGGAATAACAATGGAATGAGAGGGTGGTGAATCATTCCTAAAATTTCCTTATTTCATTTATAATTAGTTTCAGTAATCAATAACATTCGTCCATTCACATACATTCAACCACAACATATTAAGTGTGCAAAATTCACTCAAAGAACCATAACACATGAAAGAGAGCTCATAAACACAAGATTTAAGTGGGAAAACCTTCTAAGGAAGAAAACCCAATTAAACACAAACATTATATTGTCATGTTTCAAATTTAGTGAGGCACCAACCCCACAAGGATCACTAACCCCTAGTTTAGTAGAGCACCAACCCCTAATTTAGTGAAGAACCCACTCCAAAAAGAGGATAAAATCCTCTAGTATGACTAATCACAAACTAAGCCACCTAAATATGTTTTATCTATGATTTTTCTACTGCCACAATTGATGGAGATCACTTATTAGGCTCACAAACCCTAGGTAATACCCTAGGTCTTCAATCTTGCACAATATTCTTCATTCTCAACTTGTCTTGCCTCTAAACACTTGATCTTATGTTTCCACACCTTCCTAAATCTGAAAAAATCAGCCTTTAATACATGCCTTCATACATGCAAGTAACTCACCTATTGGCCATACTTTTCACCTATGCAAGACTAACTCACTAAATGAGTTCAAACTTCACTTTTATATGTTTTTCATATCTATAACCCGAAGAGGTTGGTACCTCATGATAAATTTGACCCATAAAACATAATAGCATTCATATATATCTATTACAACCATAACATATGACCCATATGGGTTGGCGTAGCCAAAAATCACTTTTTATGCACCAAAGTGCATCAAAACCTTGCATTAGAATGACAAAAATATCTTAACACCAAAACTATTTTTAGACAAGATATAAAAATCATTTTTAAAAAAGTAAATTTAAACACCATACATGGTTGCAATTATCATGAACTAATCAAATTATTTTGTTTAATGGGCCCAGTGGCTCATTACCTTCACAAAACCCTATTTCTAGCCCCGATTTCAACTTTGGGTCTCAAGATCACCAAAAAAACTCAACTATGTCATGTGAGAACTCTATGGAAATTAAAATAAATTTATAACACATCTAAGAAAGTTAGAGCTCATAAACATCCCCTAGTTCAAACCACAACAACGTTTGTCTTTACCAAATCAAGCTGCCCAAAACTTGTTTTCCAAACTCACCGATAAAGACTCTTTATGATATATTCAATACCTATAAATGTATCCAATAGATTCAAAAGTCATCCATATGAATTTTCCAGGTGATATCAAGATTAAAATCAACCATGTTATGCTCCATACAACTAAATATTAAGCAAGAACAAACATGTCCTAAATTTACAAACTGACAAACTCCTTCATAAATTGCCACTGAATGACTGACCAAAACACCTCATCATGAGAAATTCCATACCTCATTGGAAATATATCTGAATTAAATTTCCATAAAATATAATAAATCCTTCCAAATCCAAGTGGAAGGCCTTAAATTGAGCCCATCTCTACAAACTATTTTTATGCCTACTTGAACTCAAGAACTCGTCAATTAGGTCATCATGCTCCATCACACAAAACTAAACTTCCAAAATGAACCAAGTAATTTATCACATTTATAAAATATTTATAGGCCATAAAAACCCTTAAATAATCTTGATCAACTCAAAACATCAACTTACCTCTTGTAGCTACATGTACCATGCTTTAGAATGAGCATCCTGCAAACTTGTGCCTCAAATAACACTCATAATTTTTCATACCTTAACCAATATTAAATTTTTATATACCAATGGAAATATATCTTTCACAAAAATAATTAGGTGGTTTAAAATTAATCAATATTTTATTAGGTTAGAAATTTGACCTGAAACTTGTCATAAAGCATCATGAAAACATCCTATAACTTCTCAAACTCACCACATAGCCCAAATTCATCTCAAACTCTTAAGCCACAATGAGTTACCTATTATTACATGTTTGTTTCTAATTTTTCTTCCCAAGGACCTATAGAATTATCAAACCAATGAATGCATACCTGAAACTCACCACGCACCATATGTACACTATCAAAATGATTCTACCATGCTTGGTTAGGGTGATCGCTCTCAAATATCACTCATGTAGCTCCAAAATGACTATGATGACCTCATGCAGACCTATAGATACCCATTACACATCATATCAACCATTCTTGACCTCATGAAACACTCTAACTAGCTTGGGAGACCTCATACTATGACTCAACTCACTAGACCATGTACCAGGACCTCCTATAACTCACCAAATCTTGAAACTACTAATAAACCATAAGCTTTGACACTTGAATGACATCATATGGGTACACACATAACTAAATGATACCATTTTCAATCAATGGGGTTGAAATAAATGACAACAAAACCACACAATGGCCAACAAGTTGAAGTTCCTATTTTCCAACAAGGACCCGAGAAGAGAAAAAGATAGAGTTACTCTTGTGTATGGTAGCATTACCTCAAGGAAACTAATTACAGAAGGCGGTGCCACCCCTAAAAAATTGCTAATCCATAGGGAAATTATCCCCAAACTTCAATTACTCCTCCATTCAAGCAGTTCATTCCTCCAAACACCTCAAGTTTTGATTACCGAGCTAAGTTTTCCCACAAATCAGAAAGAGATAAAAGAAATAAGAAGAAAATGCTACATGCTATTGTAACTTCAAATCCTACCACAATGAGGGTATTTCCTACATATAACCTAGACACAGATACCATGGAATATATGTATGTTGTGCCCAAAGTTGTAAAACTAGAGAATCAAATGGTTTCCAGTGACTACGATGTAACCACCCTTCAAATGGATTTTACCAGAATGAAACCTTGTGAAAAAATAAATGTATCAAAAGGAACAATGATGTGGTATACATAGAATTTCTAAAGGCGAAAGAGAGACCGAATGAGTTGAATAATAAAATTCAAAAGTTATAGCAGGGAAAATTTTAAGGAACTCCGCTTGATTTTTTTATATAATCATGGAGAATATGGCTAGAACTAGATTCACTAAGTTGGCAAATTATCTAAAATAAACATTTGTGGAATTGGAGAAATATGATATATTTTTAAAGGAAATTTTAGATGGAGGGGAAAATGAAGGAAAACTTATCATATTATGGACTTAGCCAATCTTTGCAAATAAAGGACCACTTTACATTTTAAAGGCCACCAAATTTAAAATACCCACTAGTTATAGAAACTCCACCAAACATCCAAAAGCCCACAAAATACATGACACATGTCACCATTCTGGAGATCTCCTAACTAAATGCTTCGGAGGACTTGAAGCCCACATAATAAGTCATAATTAAAATAAATTTTGGGTCCGGATTTGGGGTCGTATTGGGTTAAATATTAATGGAGGACATGTGGCGACGGCCAACGAAGGAGATACGTGGTGTAGATTAAGAGCGTCAAAAGGGACATGTATCAGTATTCTGACCCTCTTCAAAGTAATAACGTTTTACTTAGTGATTAGTTCCTATAATCTAGATGTGTGTGTGTGTGTGTGTGTGTGTGTGTGTATGAGAATTTTATTAAATTTCAAAAAACATTCCCAAACATGTCGGCGAATGAGAGCAAATGACCAGGAAGGTTCCATAGATTTCTTAGCGATCCAATAATATTTTAAAATCCCATCTCATCAATTAAATAGTGATTCATTAAAAATATACGTTGGGATTGGAGATTTGTTGGCTATTTGCATGGGACAAACTATTGTTTGTGGAAATTTTGGGTGAAACTTGGGCATTGTTATGGTCGCAAAAATAGCCAAATTTATATTCCAAAATTCTCACTTTTAGCCAAATTACAAATATTAGTCACTAAAATTTTCCATAGTTAGAGGAAGACTTGAAAATGAGAAAGCAAACATAAAAGTTGTAGTTGATAAGATCGGTGAGTTGGAGAAGAGGATAAAATCATCTACCTCTATGATTGTAGTTGCTGCAAATGAAAATTCATAAGTGGAAATAGAAGAAGTGGAGAGAAAGTTACAAGAAATGACAAGTAATAATAGCAGATTGGAAAAAATGTTGGGAGAATTATAAGAGGTTCCGATGGAAGAGAAATAAAAGGCCAAAAATGGGAACATAGCCTAAAGGAAGAGAAAAATTAAAGGATAGATTGCATAAGGAAGAGAGAAATAAAATAAAATATTACAACAGGATCTCGAAAAAGCACGAAGGAAATATAGTCTTCCAACACCAAACTATCCAAATTTTATAAAAAGGTAGTGATTAATATGATGGATAATTTTTGGGGGAAATAAACCAAAAAATTTATGATTTGATTAGATTGTTTGAATTTATGGCTGATTTGCAGGGGAATCTTTGATAAGCTCCGTGAATACGTAATTGGTAGTAGAAAAGTGATGGCTTCAAGAGAGGATACAACAAGGAAAATTTTGGAATCTATCTACAAATTCAGTGACACAGAACTGACATCCAGAGGAATTCAAAACCAATTTGATGCCTCAATAAAGGTATCATCTATCATTTGGAAGTGTGTGATGCTAGGAGAAGCACAAGAATTTTTGAATAAGTGTAAAATAATGTTACAGGAGTTGCATGGAAAGGTACAAGATTTCACAAAGCTTGGTTTGCCAATTCCTTTTGACAAAACACACCAATTCATTAAGAAGGATGCATTCCAAAAGAACATGAAAGAAAAATGATGCAAGAGAAGAACCAAATTCTTGAGAAGGTAGATGAGAAAATTTGTTTTGGCTTCGTTAAACCATTGATAACCTTGTTAGTAAGTTTTCATACAATAATAAAGGAAAGCTCCACTCTCAGTTATGAATTGCTAATAAAGTTACATGTTAGTTACTTTGATTTACAAAAAATTGTAATTCCAACAGATGAAGAGTGGAAAATGTTATAGAAGATGATATAATTAAGATTAATTTAATTTTTAAAATTGTTCCATTCGTTGTATTCTTCAATTTTTCATACAAGGCATGTCTCAAGCAATTTGAATGAGGAATAGTGTTATTTTTAATTTCCGTATACATAGTGGTTCACAAAACTGACAAACCTTTTATGTTAATGCTTTGTAATTGTAGGTGTATGAGAAACATAAGTGTTTTTGAATATATTATATGAACATCTATATCATGCGATATCCATATCATAAGTGTTTTTTATAAATTTAAACAATGTATTTATATTCTAAAGACAACAAATCAATGCAATGTATTTCAAGTTTCATTCCTAAGACTACAAATCGACACAATGTTTAAAAAAATATAAATAAAGAAAAATATATTATCGAACAATATACTAAATATTTGAATATATTAATTATTATATGAACATATATATCATGTGATATCCACAAATGGAAGCTTCCAATTTGATGGTGGATCATCTCTATCATTTTCTTGACTAGATCTCTGACTCTCACTTCGTTGACAATCAACTGCTCTAATATGTTTGTCTGTTGTATTTGCGCCATTGTTTTTAGCCCCTCTCCTTTCATTAATCAAATTCCATACTACCCAATCCCCATCATAGGGAAACTTATCCACATCGCATCCGTGATGTGTAAATTCTAAAAAAAAATCCAAATTTGTGTCAAGCTTGTTTCACAATTTGGACTTTATAAAGGTCAAGGCACTTAAAATTCTCTCATCTTCAATTGAACCCAAAATCATTATTTGAAATAGCTTAGCTAATGAGAAAAACTCGGACATGGTTTGCTGCGAAATATTACTTAACCCATTTTTTCCATATCTAGGTTATCTCTCCACACTCTAAGGGCTTATCTAAACAATTTAATTTCTCAATCATTGTAGATACAAATTCATGGGATTCACCAATAAAACTATCCTTGCTAAAAAGACCTGGAATAATTGATCCACCGATATTAATAGGCTTATAAAAATGTTGAATCAATGTAGTCAACCTCTTGTGGTAGTCTTCCTGCAAATATATTTCATTTTGGACACTATTCCAATAGGTGGGATTTACTAAATCCATTTCTTCAAGTAAAGCATCCCTACTAAAACATTCCCTTATTTCTTGTAGTAGGGAAACTACAATTTCTCTTAACCTTACCCTTGTTGATGATACAATGTTATCAAACAGCGGCCTTGTGACATTTACCTTCTCAACCTTACTGACTACTACTTGAAACATGTGCATTGGTATCTCATATCCACATATAGAAGCACATACTTCCCCAAACAAGTTAAACTTCAGAAAGATACTTGCATTTCCAATCTTTATCAAATCATTCCAACCATAAAAATTGGACCTGTAAAATTAAAGGCATTGAAAAACAAATAATCTATTGCCATACAAACACGTTTCCTCAAACTAGAAAAATCAACAATATAGACAGTTATTTCTTGTGCTTGTTTAATTAAACGATGCATTTCATCCAACATGGGAAGGATACCACAAAACATAAAAATGACTCTATATTATTAAAATGATGTATCAAATCTTGGGCCTTTTCCACTTCCATGCTATTCTACCACATCACCATGGAAGCATAGTGACCGTGAGAGGGTGGAGGGTGAATCACCATACAATTACAACTTCATTTTTCATTTCTTAGATTTATCGTTCATCTTAACCATTCAATATCCATAAACCATGTAAACTTATTATGTGTGCAATAAACAATCACATGTGTAATGATAAAAAGAAATAACATAAGACACCGGATATGAGTTGAAAACCCTCAAGGGAAGAAAAATACCGAAATGTAATGTCCCCTTTTCCCAATCGAAGACCTTTGGCCTATTTTGTCAACCTGATGGCCAAAGGAAAAATATAAGGGTGACTTAAGTCACAATAAATTATTATAAAGTGCTATAAAAAATAAAATAAAATTATTAAAGTTTTTATACTAATTTATTTGGCTTAGTAAAAATAAATAATAATCCCTGTGGTCAATACGAGGGGAAAATATCATTGTGAAGGGGTTATTATATTTTATTCTTGGGCCAAAGAGGAATAATGAAGTTAGGAAGGATAAAATATTATTTATGTCTTGTATTCCTCCTATGGAAAATGTCATTTGGAAGTCCAAAGGTCACTTTCATGGGAAGTCTAAAGGTCACTTCCATTTGGAAGTCCAAAGGTCACTTTCATGGGAAGTCCAAAGGTCACTTTCATTGGAAGTCTAAAGGTCACTTTCATTTAGAAGTCCAAAGGTCACTTTGGGTCCCATTTCCTATATAAAGAAGAGGTCGACCTATGTAGAGGCATTCCAAATTTTTGATATGATATTTTCTCTTGCATGTGAGCTCTGAGCTTGTGCAAATAATCCAAGGATGAAACCCCTTAGGATTATATCTCTTGTGGACAAAAACCCCAAGAGTATTGTGAGAGATTTCCACTCAGGATTTCTCATTGATTGTAATATGATTTTCAGTCATTTCCAGCAGTGTATTTTGAGGGTATTTTGGAGAATAAATTGCAGCAGTTCTTCTATTGGATCGACCCAGTTAGGGACTGTTTTGGCATGTTTTCTGAGGTATTTAGATCTGATTTCTATTGTCAAATCATCTACAGATTTTTGTGAAGTGAAGCAAGGAAGTTTCATAATTTTTAAGAGGGTTTTTCAGAGGTATTTCAGCCAGTTTAATATTCAGATTTCAGATCTGATTTTTGGGATTCAAGTACGTCATTGCTAGATCATTTCTGAAGGAATTAATGTATGCTTTTAACCTATTTCTATCTGCATATTTCAAATTTGTTTCTCTGTCATTTTTGCTTCTTAAAATTCATGTTTTCTCCTATTCTATATAATAAAAATATAGCCATCAACTTATAAAAGGTTTAGGATTATTTGGGTATATGTTGCATGAGATTTCCCTTCATACCCTAGTTGTCATTTCCTACAAATTATTTCAGCAGACTCAGTTGGTTGTGCATGCTCCATTTCATCCTTTTAGACCTGATTTGGCTTATCAAAATTTGCATATTATTTAAGAAAGATGAAGGGTGACAAATGATGAATGTGCTAGGAGTTTCATACCAAAACCCAATCACATTTTCTATATTAATTTTCAGATTTGAAAGTAATAATTTACTTTTCCATCTTTTCCTTGTTGTTTTGGTGGGGATTTTCCTGAAATCCTACTTGGGGTCAAAGAGTCCCATTTAGGGATCTTACAGTGGTATCAGAGCAATGTTCCTCCCACCTGGAGGGTTTTTGATTTGATGCAGCCATGAGAGGTTGGTGATAGAGCTGAATCATGGGAGTTAGACATAAAATCTCTCCATGGGATCGGCGAGATCTTCTTAGAGGAATGGTAGACCCAGATCGTGAGCTTCTTAGGACCATGATTACTACCCAACATCGATGATACAAACCATGCAACAATCTGATGCAGATGATGGACGTGGGTAGGCCAAGAGATAGTCGTGACAGGAGGGATAGGTCTATATCAGTGGCCAATAGTCATAGGAGACACAACAGGTCACCTACGGAGGTTGGTAGCGTAAGGGATTCCCCTCACCATGAGAGGAAGGCATATCACACTATAGCTTCAGAATTGTTTATGCATGGAAGGAATAGTGAATCTTCACGATGAATGATACAACTCTTCATGAGAGTGTTTTGGTGTCTTCAAGTTCCAATGAGGTATGCAAAAATTTATGTGATGAATTTGATAGACATGTTGATGATTTATTTACATCATCCTTGCAAGAGGTGCCACTTGAAGCTTCTACTTTAGAGGTTAGCATAGAGCATGTTAGTGTTTTGGGTAGCAATGGCATGGATTCATGGGGTCCTTCACATGAGGATAATTCAAAATTTTTAGTTGATGATCATGTCCTTCATGGAGTTGATGATTTTGTGGATGACATTCGTAGTGGACCAACCACTCATGAGTTGTCTTTGATGGGTGTTGAAGACATCCATAACTCATCTTTGGTTATGTCACCAATTTACTATGATATGGAAGCTCCTTATTTGTTGATTGGTGACTTCATCTTCATTGATTTGTCAGGAATTAATAGTTGTCCTACTTGGAATTCCATGTCACTTTCCACTTTTGCAGGATTTACATCAACTTTTGGTAGGCATTGGAGTATGAAAAACTCAATGCAAGAAGAGTAGACTTCACGGAATGCAAATTGGGTGGTAAGAGGTACATCATCTTTGTTGTTGCAGTAGTATTATCATGAACCAGAATACTCAAAATTTGATGCAGCGAAGCCAAGTCATCATGGAGTTAGAGAATGATGATACTCCAAGGTATGTAGTGAATGATAATATGTCTAATTTGTTGATCTCTTTCCCTCATGAGAAGCATGACAAATTAGAGAGTGGAGTTTACATTATGGAGTATGCTTTGAACCTTTGGTCCATACTCATCTTTATGAGCATCAGGAGATCTATATTTTGTGGCAAGATTTGCTTCATTTGACAGTACAGGAGCTAGGCTTGTGGAACATTTCAGCATGTTTTGTCTCTTGTGCATGACACTTGGACAAAACAAGATCAAAATTGCTTGAGGGAAAGAAATTTTTGGGAAGGGAGGACTATAATGTCCCCTTTTCCCAATCGAAGACCTTTGGCCTATTTTGTCAACCCAATGGCCAAAGGAAAAATATAAGGGTGACTTAAGTCACAATAAATTATTATAAAGTGCTATAAAAAATAAAATAAAATAATTAAAACACTTATATTAATTTATTTTGCTTAATAAAAATAAATAATAATCCCTATGGTCAATATGAGGGAAAATATCATTATGAAGGGGTTATTATATTTTATTCTTGGGCCAAAGAGGAATAATGAAGTTAGGAAGGATAAAATATTATTTATGTCTTGTATTCCTCCTATGGAAAATGCCATTTGGAAGTCCAAAGGTCACTTTCATGGGAAGTCCAAAGGTCACTTCCATTTGGAAGTCCAAAGGTCACTTTCATGGGAAGTCCAAAGGTCACTTCCATTTAGAAGTCCAAAGGTCACTTTCATTGGAAGTCTAAAGGTCACTTTCATTTGGAAGTCCAAAGGTCACTTTCATTAGAAGTCCAAAGGTCACTTTGGGTCCCATTTCCTATATAAAGAAGAGGTCGACCTATGTAGAGGCATTCCAAATTTTTGATATGATATTTTCTCTTACATATGATCTCTGAGCTAGTGAAAATAATCCAAGGACGAAACCCCTTAGGATTATATCTCTTATGGAGAAAAACCCCAAGAGTATTGTGAGAGATTTCCACTCAGGATTTCTCATTGATTGTAATATGATTTTTATTCATTTCCAATAGTGTATTTTGGGGCTATTTTGGAGAATAAATTGCAGTAGTATTCTATTGGATCGACCCAGTTAGGGACTATTTTGGCATGTTTTCTGAGGTATTTAGATATGATTTCTATTATCAAATCATCTATAGATTTTTTTGAAGTGAAGCAAGGAAGTTTCATAATTTTTAAGAGGGTTTTTCGAGGTATTTCAGCTAGTTTAATATTCAGATTTCAGATCTGATTTTTGGGATTCAAGTACATCATTTCCAGATCATTTCTAAAGGAATTAATGTATGCTTTTAACCTCTTTCTATCTGTAGATTTCAAATTTGTTTCTCTGTCATTTTTGCTTCTTAAAATTCTGGTTTTCTTCCTATTCTAGCTGCTAAAAATATTGCCATCAATTTAGAAAAGGTTCAGGATTATTTGGGTATATGTTGCATGAGATTTCCCTTCATACCCTAGTCACCATTTCTTGCAAATTATTTCAACAGACTCAACTGGTTGTGCATGCTCCATTTCATCCTTTTAGACTTGATTTGGCTTATCAAAATTTACATATTATTTAAGAAAGATGAAGGGTGACAAATGATGAATGTGCCAAGAGTTTCATACCAAAACCCAATCACATTTTCTATATTAATTGTCAGATCTGAAAGTAATAATTTACTTTTCCATCTTTTCCTTGTTTTTTTGGTGGGGATTTACCCAAATCCATCTCATATCCACTTATAGAAGCACATACTTACCCAAACAAGTTAAAATTAAGAAATATACTTGCATTTACAATATTTATCAAATCATTCCAACCATAAAAATTTGGACTTGTAAAATCAGAGTCATTGACAAACAAATATTCTATTGCTATACAAACTCATTTCCTCAAACTAGAAAAATAAACAATATAGATAGTTATTTCTTGTGCTTGTTTAATTAAATTATGCATTTCATCCAACATGGGAAGGATACTACACAACATTAACAATGACTCTATATCAATCAAACAATGTATCAAATCTTGGCCCTTGTCCACTTCCATGCGATTCTGCCACATCACTGTTGGAATCACAATGATTGAGAGGGGGTGAATCAGTCATACAACAATTACAACTTCATTTTCCATTTCTTAGATTCATCATTCAACTTAACCATTCAATATCCATAAACCATGTAAACTTATTATGTGTGAAATAAACAATCACATGTGCAATAATCAAAAGAGATAACATAAAACACTAGATATAAGTGGGAAACCCTCAAGGGGAAGAAAACCCACTGAAACCATTTCTTATATTACTCAAAGCAAGGACTTGCAAGAATATTACACATCCTACAAGATTTTTTTAGTGAGGCACCAACCCCACAAGGAGCACCAAACCCTAAACCTTTTCTTATATTATGCACAACAAAGGACTCAAGTGAATATTACACATCACAAGATATTTCTTTAGTGAGGCACCAACCCCACAAGGAGCACCAACCCCTAAACCTTTGTTGATATGAATCATCATAAGATATTTTTAGAAGTATGACCACTGAAAATATGTTGATACCACAACTGATAGTGATCCCAAATTTTAGTTCCAAACTCCTTCAAACCCTCTCTCAAGAACACCTTCTTCAACATGCTCTCTCGAGGTCTTCTTGGAATTTTCTTGCCTCTAAAACCTTGCACACATTCCTTAAAAAATATTCAACCTATAACACATCTAATTATCCTCCAAAACATGCATCCATACCTATTACACACACACACACACACACACACACACACACACACACACACACACACACACACACACACACACACACACACACACACACACACACACACACACCTATGGGGTTTTATTTTCACCCATGCAATACTAGCTCATTAAATGAGCTCAAAATTCACTTCTATAACCTTTTCTTCTCATAAACCGAATTACGTTTTCCCCTAATGATAAATTCAACCTATAAACCCTTATAACATTAAATTAAATCCATTACAATGGTCACATATGACCCAAATAGGCCAGCCTAGCCAAAAACCACTTTTCATGCACCAATCCTCAAAACCTTGTTGTTGGGATGCCAAAAATATATTAACACAAAATATTTTTATTAAATATTTAAAAAATCACCAAACATGTTTAAAATAACATTTAAACATCATCCATGGTCATAATTATCATGAACCAATCAAATTATTTCGTTTAATGGGCCCAATGGCTAATTACCTTCACAAAACACATGTTTCAAACATCTCGATTTCAAATTTGGGCCTCAATATCACCCAAAAAAATAAAATATGGAATTTTACCACTCTATGGAAATTTAAATCCAATAAACATATATAATTAGGTTAAATCTCATGAAACATCCCCTAGCTCAAACCACAACAAATTTTGTCTTCACCAATTCAAGTTGCCTAAAATCCTATTTTCCAAATTCAGATGATAAACACTCTTTATGAAACTTCAAATACCTAAAAATGGATTAAAAATATTACAAATTCACCTATCTTAACTTTAATGGTAATATCATGCCACAACTCATCAATATCATGCCTCAACCAGTCAATCTTTCATAAAGAACACAACTTTTCTAAGATACAACACACAAATGTCTTCACAAATCAGCCTGAAAGACACATCAAATGACCTTACCAAGACAAAACCATACATAATTGGAAATATATCTGAATCATATTTTCATAACATATTGTAAATCCTTCCAATTCTAAGTGGAAGGCCTTAAAAAAATCCCATCTCTAAAAAACCACTTTTTATCTCTATTTGGACTCAAGAACTAACACTTATCCAAACTTGCTCATTTATACCAAACATCACTTACAAGATTAACTAGAGAATGGAAAACACTTATAAATTATTTCTAATAAATAAAAAAACCTTCACAAATCTTGATCAAATCAGAATCAACATCTTACCTGATGTAGCCTTTTGCACCCTGCTAGAATGAGCATCTTCCAAAATTGAGCCTCAAATATCAGCACATATTTTTTTTAATAACTTATCCAATATTCACGTTTTATATACCAATGGAAATATATATAAGCCAAATTTACAAAACAAATTTAATGGATTCCTAACTCCACCAAGATCCTAAAATCTCAATTTTACTCAATGTTGTTCTAAACTGCCTCAAAAACTAGTCAACACAAATAGGGAAAACTTTGCACTTTTTCAGTGAAAAGATAATCTCAAACCTTCATGTAAATCAAGAAAACTCCTGGGATTTCATAAATGGTAATTTAGTCTTAACCTCATTTGGGAAAATTTTCCTTAAGCTGGAACTCTTCGAAAACTTTCATTTTCAGGTGGGGCCCACATACTATCACAAGAACTACCATATCTTTCTAGAAACCTCGAATAGTAATCTACAACATCCAATCATCAATTTTTCACTAGAAATCAAAATAGGCTAAGTATACTCACTTTTCTGCAAGCTTCTCCTAGCTAGGGTTTTGCTAGGGTTTCAAACCACTTTACCTTCTTAACGATTGTTCATAAAAATGTGATAATCAAACCACCTCATTATTTTGTAAAAGATTCATAACTAGCTTTAGATGATATTCCAAATATATTAGGTCCCCATTCAAATAATACAATTCACAACGAGCATCATAAGGTCCAACTTTACTATAAAATCACACAGTTACTTACCTAGTTTTGCCAAAACTTGCATAACTTCAAAATATTCTTCATAATGACATAAAATTTTTCATGAAGCACCATGACAACCTTCTATAACTATAAATAATCACCATCTATCTCACATATTCCTCAAACTCTCCATCCAAAAAGACCTACCTATCAAAACCTTCATGTTTCTCACATGTTACTTCCCAAGACCTCATATATGCATCATACCTCTGAGGTATGACATGAAACTCACCATACACCTTAGTCACACAATTATCATGCTTCTACCATGCTTGGAAAATATTAATTTGGTATAAATATCATATCTCCAATTCATTATGCAAGTTCTAGGGCTAAAAACAAGCTTGAAATGACCTTGACTCAACCATGTATGCCATCATAAAAACATTTAACCATCTTGGGAGACCACAAACCATGACTAAACCTACTCAACCATGCTATAGGACACTAAGAAAACACAACAAACCACTCAATCTTCATACTTGACACTTGAACATCATCATAGGGAGACTCACATGACTACATGACATACTTTTCCATCAACAAGGTTGACATAAATGACAACACAAACCCAAAATGGCCAATAATCCCCTTTTTCATTGATGACAACCATCTTTAGAAACATTGATGGAAACCAACATGAAAAACACCTACATGACCTCATTCCCATGTTTTTGATGCTTCTCTCCCCCTTTTCCATTTATAAAAAGGCTAAACTGGCTCTTAGACATGAGAAATGATAACACATGACAATGCACAATGGAAACAATGCAATACTTGACTTATTTAGCTAAAGATCTCCCCATAGGACTAGAAAATCTTCTCTTTGACACCAAAACAACAAGAATGATCCTATGGACCTAGAAAGAGCTCCCCACAGCATGATACTCCTCTTATTAGGATTCATCCACTCTTAATACCAATTTCTAGGTATCTTTCATGTTTAAGAACTCAAATCTACCACTAGAGCTCTCAAGATCAAATTTTTGGAGCACTTTGTCCCTAGACCTTAATTTCAATCAAACTTTGAAAATTTTATCCATGCCCTAGGAATCCAAAAAATCATGTTTTAACTCCTTAAAGCTCACCTTGATATTTTATCATCCTCATCTAGTGAGAAATGAAATTTTTAGGACTCTTACCTTAATCTCAAGTCAAGAATATGATTCAACAACTTCATTATTACCCTACAACCCTTCTTTAATGGTTTCAACATTCTTTGCATGAAGTAACACCTTAATTAGTTACCACACCAATCTTCATATTTCACATAAGTCTTTTAGAGACCTAACATACCTTAATGAAGGAAAATAATAAAATCCCCTATTTTGATGGGAAATTATAGATGTGTAACACCATTTTTATACTCCTTGCAACACTATAACAACTCCTTTAATTTCACATCTTGCAAATCCTTCATTATACTCATCCTCCTCCTAAATGTGTCTTTGATTTTATCATTCCTAGACTTATGAATAGTATTCATAATCATTTCAGACCTTGATACTCCCATATACCATTCTAATAATATCTATATAATTCACATGAAGCATGGACACATATTGGTTACTTGACTAAGCATTCATAGTATTTTAGCATTGTCCATAGACATGAAGAGTGTTATTTTACTTCCTTCTCAAGCTTGAGGACTCTGACCATACTACATTTGTCTTTCCCAATCTTCCCTTTTTCTCTAATGACGACACATCTCCCTTGCCTCTAGAAATATTTTTAGTTAAGATACTTATACAAAGAAGAACACCTACCCTGAATTCATATGTCTTATGCTTGTCATGACCAACTTACATCTCACAAAACATTTGTAAAGCTATCACAAAATATTTGTCATTCAAACTTAACCAAATCATGGACCAGGACCTTAAGACCAATTTCATGGATTCTCTTATTTCTAATGAATTCTACAATCCTATAGATCATCATAACTATCTCATTCAAAGCATCTACATTCATACGAGAATTGACACATTTCACACCTAGATCATGAACAAAGATATCACTTGTATTCTTATACAACTTATGAGAATGTTTTCCTTGCATTTCAAACTAGAGCCACAATCAATATATCATCTTTTAGATACTGTGGTCACAATACCATACTTTGAGAACACTAAATGCACTTCTCGCTTCTCCAAACAAACTATTTTCCTCTAAGAAATTGACTAAGATAACCTATATTTTACTTTCCTTGTTAAAACTCCAAAAAAAATATCAACCTTCTCTTATACCTCTTTCATGTTTTATATCATTCACTTTAGACCGAAAACCCTATATCTTCATATTTTTCTCCACTTTTATTCTCACTATGTCAAATAGGTCTTTCATAGACCAAGGTATCTTTTGTAGGTCATTTGTCTCAAGAAATTTGTAGACCTCTCAATTATTATAGTATCTCCATACTTTAGCTCTTGATCAACCTGTAGTCCTAAATTTTTCACCTCCATAGTTATGCTATAGCAATTAATCTTGACCTTATTAGGTTTTCACAATCTATATTCATCTCACGGACACTGTAGGTGTTCATAGAGCAACTCAAGTCTTTATAGGTGTTAGAGTAGGTATTTACCTTAGCTCATGTTCACCTAGGTACATTATTTACATTTATTGTATTTATCCTCACCCACTTATGTGTATGGATATTTATTTTTATTTATTTAGATATTAGGAGATATTATCTAGTTGTTAGGTATAGTTCTTTCCTTGATCTATGGTATTGACTAGTTCTTTCCTAGATCTATGGTATTGACTAGATCCTTGATGTCTAGTTCTCTCATAAATCTATCGATTTGAATAGTTCTTTGATGACTAGTTCTTTCCATGATTTATGGCTTGATTGGTTCTTAGATTGTTATTCCTTGCCTATATAAGCAAGGTCCATTCTCATTGTATTTCATTGAGTTCCATAATAATATATGATATTGCTACTCATTTGTTTGCAAAGGTTTATGTAAAGTTATTTTGGTGAATTGCTTTCATCTTATTGATTGTGATGTTTGATTAGCATCTATGTTCTTGGCTTGGCATGATCTGGTTATCATTCCTTTTATGGTATCAGAGCGGAGATTTCTATTGACATCCATCTGTAAGTTTCATTTTGCAAGCATTTTTTTAAATATTCATATATTTGGGATTTGTCTGTATTGTGTTGCTGCATGTGGTTTTATGTAAAATAGAGGTGACCATTGGATCCAGAAGGTGGGAAAACCCTAAGATCGACTGTAAACTCGGCCATTTTTGCGGCGGTTTTTTGGTTTTTTTTGTTGTGCAGAGAAACATACTAGATTCACCTTGGGATTCATGCCATACGAAAAAGGAAATATAGAAAAAAAAATTGGTTTTGCTGGGTTTCTTGAGATCCGATCTAGGTATTTTTTGTTGCGGCTTAGCATTTTCAGTTTACACGTAGGAGGTCTTTTTCGGAAAAGACGTTTCTTTCCTCTTTTTGGAAGGGGTCCACTTGACGACGGTGTGGTGAAGGCAAGAGCATTTTATTCTTTTTTCGTGGCAGCTAAAATAAATAGTAGAGCATAATATTGAAAAACTTGTATCTTTTGATCGGTAACTCGGTTTTGAGTGCCGTTTTTTGAAAAAGTGCATGTTTTTTTATGATCTTTCCATTGAAATATTTATTTTGAGAATCGAACTATAATTATAAAGTGCCAAAATCTGGGGGGCTCTTGTTGCATTATTTGGGGGTCTTGTTGCATTTCTTTGTTCTTGCATTTCTTTTGGTGATTTTTTGAGGATGGCATCTTTATCTACTTCTACATTAGATCATGTTGAGCCATTAACAACACATAATTACCACACATGGAAACCAAGAATGGAAACAATAATTAAGAGGAAAGGATTATGGGCTTTAAATTCTAAAGAACAACCAAAGGTTCACTAGAGAATATGAGAAATTTCAGTACCAAAGTGCAAATTTGATTAGTGTATGGGTTTGATAGGAACTTATGTCAAGTGATGAGTTTTTATTTCATTTTGAAAAGTGTGACTCTCCTTTCAAAATATGGGAGAAATTGGAGGATTTATTTGGTAAGGTGGATCACATGAGAGCCATGCAACTTGAAATTGAGATCACCTCTCTTAATCCTGAAGATTTTCCAACAATTATAGACTATCTTACCAAGTTCAAGTATTTGTTGACACATTTGAAGGGGAGTGGAAGAGATAAGAAAGATGAAGAGTGTGTTTACTTGATTCTATCAATGTTAAGAGGACCATTCCAAATTTTTTACTTCTACGTTTTTCTCTAGCATGGATGCCTTAGGTGACACTTTCAAAATGCCTAACTTAGAAACATTTTGTGAAAGAATTATTAGGGAAGAATCCAAATTATCTCACCTTGAGTCTTCCACCTCTCAAAAGGCATTAGTTGCATCTAATCCTAAGGGCAAGGGAAAACCAAACAGTAAAACCAAATCCACACCTTCTCCATCTCAAAATGATCCTAAACCTAAAGAAAACAACTCAAAACCCAAGGAGTCTTCTAAATCCAAGAATAAGTCTAGCCGTTTATGCTCTTTTTGTGGGGGTAGTAATCATGAAGAAAATAGGTGTTATAAGTGAATGCAAGCCTTAGAGGATGAAATCAAGAAACACAAAATTTCTATCTCCACTCCACCTCCTTATAATCAGCATGGAAAAGCACTTAATGTTGTTGGAAGATCTCAGTCACCACTTGCAGACAATTGGGTTATAGATTCTGTGCTTCTCATCACATGACTTCTTCCAAGGAGTCTTTTGTTTCTCTAGGTTTGAGTTCTACTTCCAAAATTGAGGTTGGAGATTCTTCCTTTATTTTTGTTGAGGGAAAAGGTGATATATAACTTGATGGTGGAAATATCTAAGATGCACTATATGTTCCTAACATCACTACAAATTTGCTTTATGTATATCAAATTTGTCATTCTAGTCAAGGGAAAATAGTGACTTTTACACCACATGGGGTAGAAGTAAGAACTTTGTTGGAGCCTTATTCACTTGTTGCTCAAGGTATTGTTGATCATAGTTCTAGACTATATCACTTTGAGGGTTTTGATGACACTTCTTCTATAGGGACATGATTGGTTTCTCATTCAGATTCAAAGAGTAAGCTTTGGCATGAAAGATTTGGACATCTCAATTACAGATATTTGAAGGAGTTGAGCACTCATGGTATGGTAGATGGTCTTCCTAGAGTTTCTTGTCTTGAGGGAGTTTGTCATGGTTGTGCATTAGGGAAACAACACCAAGATCATTTTCCTAAGAATTTGTCTAAGAGAGCTTCTTCACCACTTGAGCTTGTGTATAGTGACTTGATGGTTTTTCCTACCCCATCTTTCAATGGAGCTAAGTATGCACTTACATTTATTGATAATTTCTTGAGGCGTACTTGGGTTTATTTTCTCAAGTACAAAAGTGATGTTTTTTCACACTTCAAAGTCTTCAAGGCTTTGGTCGAGAAACAATCTTCTAGTAGCATAAAGAACCTTCACTGATAATGGGGGAGTACTTTAGCAAAGAGTTCTATGAATTTTTGGCAACTCAAGGCATTATTCACCAACATTCTATTCCTCATACTCCACAACAAAATGGCTTAGTAGAAAGGAAGAATAGAAATTTGAAGGAAATGACTAACTGTATGATGCATTCTAGAGATATACCTCCTATCTATTGGGCAAAAGCAGTTAATTGTGTTAAATATATTCATAATTACACACCACACAGAGCACTTGAGCATTTGACTCTAGAGGAAGCTTGGTCCAACACTAAGCCAGATGTCTCATTTTTTTGAGTCTTTGGGAGCCATGCTTGGGCCTTTGTGCCAAAGAAGAAAAGGAAATCTTTGGATAAGAAGAGTAAACCCTTGATCTTTGTAGGGTATTGTGAGGACATGAGAGCTTATCATCTTTTAGATCTTGATACACATGATGTTCTTTTTCGAACACATGTTCAGTTTGATGAGTGTTTCACTCCTCATGATTCTTCATCTTCTTCCATTCATTCTTCTTCTTCATCTCATCTTGAGGATCCTTTCTTTGAGGAGATTGATGAGGTGATTATAGATGCCATTGAGGATCCTATTCCCACTGATATTTGTCACTATGCCTAAGTGGGATCGTACTACCATTTCTGAGGCAACACCTTTCATAGAGGATCTTCCACCCACTAGGCATCATCACACACATTCTATAGGTTCTGGACTTTTGTGTCGGTAGTTTCTGAGGATCCACAATATTTTTCAAAGGCTCATGGGATACCGAGTGGGATGATGTATGACAAATTAAGTATTCTTCTTTGATGAAGAATCATACTTGGGATTTGGTATCTCTTCCTAAAGGAAGAAAGATGGTTAGGTGTAAGTGGGTATACCAAACCAAATACGCAGCTGATGGGTCCATTGACAAGTATAAGGCTCATCTTGTTGCAAAGGGTTTTTCACAAGTCAAAGGTATTGATTACTCTAATACTTTTGCACCCGTTGCCAAGATGGATTTTGTATGCCTTGTACTTGCTATTGTTGCATCACAGGGGTGGCCCATATACTAGATGGACGTGAAGAGTGCCTTCTTACATGGATATCTACAAGAGGAAATATATATGGAGCAATTGTTGGATTTGTTTAGGATTCTTCTCTTGTTTTTAGGCTCCAAGGTCTCTATGGTCTCAAACAAGCCCCTCAAGCTTGGTATGAGAAGATGGATTCTTTTCTTCTATCTACTGGTTTTGTTCATTGCCACTCCGATCATACAATGTATCTCTAACATGTCGGTGAGGATATTGTGATACTTGTCTTGTATGTTGATGATCTGTTACTTACTGGAAGCTCTTCTTCCCACATTCAGAGTATTCAGAGGGCTCTTTCTACACAGTTTGACATGATAGATCTTGGGCTATTGCATTATTTCCTTGGTTTATAGATTTCTCAAACAGATTTAGAGATTCATTTGAGTCAGCAAAAGTACACCCATGATCATCTTAGGTGCTTTGATATGGCTGATTGTAATCCAAGTCCATCTCCTTTTTAGTTTGGAGTTACTCTTACATCCACATGTACCACACCACTTTGTGATCCTACATTATATAGGTAGTTGGTTGGGAGTCTCATGTACTTGACCCATACTTTCCCTGATATTTCATTTGTAGTAGGGCTTGTATCTCGGTTTGCACATTCTCCTCATAGTAGTCACTGGCAAGCTGCTAAAAGGATTTTGTGCTATTTGCATGGAACTTCCCACTTTGGCCTACACTACACTAGGGGCTCTACTCAGTTGGTTGGGTATACAGATTCAGATTGGGCAGGTTCTATTGATGACAGGCGTTCCACTTCTGGCTATATTTTTGTCTTGGTTCTTCTCTAGTTGCTTGGGTGTGTAAAAAGCAACAAGATATTGCACTTTCATCTTCGTAGGTAGTGTACCGGCAAAGAGTTATAGTGAGTCAAAGATTCTTTTTGTCTTTGCCAATTATTGACAGAGTTTGATTCCCATAGGATTCACTGATTGTACTTTGGTGTGACAACCAAAGTGCAATTCACATTTCTCACAACCTAGTTGAGCACCAAAGACCAAGCATATCGAGATACACATCAACTTCATTCGGCATCACATTCAGGATGGAGTTCTTTGCTTGGAGTACCTTCCGACTCAACAACAGGTTGCAAACATCTTTACGAAGCCTTTTGCATCACCTCACTACCTTGAGTTGTGTGGAATGCTTGGGGTTTCGGAAGTTGTTCTTGGGGGGTGTTTGTGAGAACATCTTCCTTCTTCTTCTTTCTCTTTCCTTCTAGTAGGATTCTTTCCTTCTTTTGGTTCGAGATTTCTTCATGGATATATTGTACATGAGTACCTCATCAGGCCTAGTTGCTTGGGACTCATACTATGGACATGCCACTTCTATTTTGGTCCCTAGTTTCACTTGAGGGGGTGTTAGAGTAGGTATTTACCTTAGCTCATGTTCACCTAGGTACATTATTTACCTTTATTATATTTATCCTCACCCACTTATGTGTGTGGATATTTCTTTTTATTTATTTAGATATTAGGAGATATTATCTAGTTGTTAGGTATAGTTCTTTCCTTGATCTATGGTATTGACTAGTTCTTTCCTAGATCTATGGTATTGACTAGATCCTTGATGTCTAGTTCTCTCATAAATCTATGGACTTGACTAGTTCTTTCCATGATTTATGGCTTGATCTACGACCTTGATTGGTTCTTAGATTGTTATTCCTTGCCTATATAAGCAAGGTCCATTCTCATTGTATTTCATTGAGTTCCATAATAATATATGATATTGCTGCTCATTTGTTTGCAAATGTTTATGTAAAGTTATTTTGGTGAATTTCTTTCATCTTATTGATTGTGATGTTTGATTAGCATCTATGTTCTTGGCTTGACACGATCTAGTTATCGTTCCTTTTAATAGGCTCTTGTAGGAAAAATTTTATCCTATAAGAAGACCATCATACCTCTCTTATATACTTGTGACTTAGAAATACAACATAAATTCTATTAAGAAGCATACTTACCCAGATGATTATACTAGTTTCTTTGAATTGTGACCATGCCATTTCCATACCCCTGAATCTTACAACCTGTAAGATTCAATTTCATCATCATTTAGACCCATAATTCCCATTGAGAGTGAGAAAAATTTCAAGATGATATGAGAAGCATACCATCATTTTAGGTATTTTCACCATCACACTATGCATTTCAACTCTTGTACCATTAAACATTATTGAGAAACCACTAGGGTTTCTATGTTCAAACCCCCACAACCTTGAAGTAATGGTAAAATCTCTTAGATCTCTCTAACCTTGTTGATGTTATTCATCCATTAGCTCTGACCAAATAATTATTCCACATATTTGAGTAGTATCATTACACTCTTTCATAACAAAACTACTATTTTAGTCCTAGAGAAATCCATTTTGCACTTCACAAGGCTCAATATTCTTGTTATAAAACATACCTTGATCTTCTCCAAACTTCTAGAGATGCATTTTGACAAGGTTTCTTGAGTACAAACCTTATACTATCTATTTGAGACCTCAATTTTTTTCCTTTGGATCCAAAACATGCATTATAACCTCATACACTCAAATATAACACATGATGCTTACTTATATACCTCATCAAGACTTTCTCTGCTCCACATAAATATCCCTAATCCACCTTTCATGGCATGAGATAATGTCCTTGACTTGAGAAGATGATTTAACTTGTTCTCATGAGATATATTACTCCCCCTTAGAGAGACACAACAACAAAGCCCTTAAGCCTTGATGTAGACCTTTATACTGACAATTGAATACTGAGATATGCTTTACATTTCCATACTAACATGTAGCTTATATATTTGCATGCACAATACTTTAGCTCACCGTTATTTACATCGAACCTTTTCCAAAACACTTAATCCAACATAGAACATAAAGAAGTCCTTAAACCATATGAGGAACACCATATGATGTCATGATGCATCACGAGTTGTAAAAAATTCATCTCAGATTTGAGAGTTAAACATAGACCACATTCACAAGAGATGACCACCTCCTTACAAAAATATGATTTTCTTAGTATTGAGCACTATAGATTATTAGATGCCTTCAAAAAAGTCAATGAAATGACTTGAGAATTATTATGATAATTAAAGACACACTCTTAGACCTTGAGAGATTTTTATCTTCCTAAATATGCACCTTATTTTCGTGATTTTACTCGGATCAACTCATAAGACTTACATCATCCTTCAAATTATCTAACTTTCAGTCCTTTACTACTTGATTGTTACCCTCCAAGTGAATGTACATAGCTATGAGACAAATATAAGTATCTTAGACACACAATTTCAACACACCATCATAACTTTTATGCATAGACCAAGGTGATTTTTAACATGGACCACACAAGTATCAAAAATGACTTTGATTCATAGAATAAGAGTCACCTTTTACATGCATTATTCCCATTAGACTATTATCATGAATATATTCAACCCATAAGGACTCATAACCACATCATCCAAGAGGAAGAGAACATCTTGACAATGACATAATGTTATTCAAGCCTCGAAAGAAGTAACTCATTTAAGAACAAAACCAAGATAATGCTCCTTAAATGACTTAAAAATTAAGAACACAGACTCGATATATCATTAAAATACATTAAAACCTTGAAAGATTTATACAAGACTCTTTTACCCTTATAGATAGAATTTGACTCACACACAAAATATCAAACTCGTAATACACTTGACAAATCTTAAGACACATTATTACAACTTATTGCTAGAAACTAGGTCACCGAGAGGGGGTGAATATGTTTCTATTAATATTTTTACCTCATAAAAATTTATACATTCAACTTTCATCATTGATTCTAAATTAGTAGTCACAAGAAGTAGAAATAAATAACACACTTTGAGACAGATTTAGTGTGGGAAACCCAAGTTGGGAAAACAACCCACTGAAACTATGAACTATGCTTAAAACTAACTTGTCCTATTTCTATTACATTAGTTTCATGATTGAGCTTCAAATCAATCTCTATTTGTAACTCATAAGTTTGACCAAGGTGATACTCAGTTTGGAGGATTCAATGTCTTGTAATTCAACCAACTATTATTGATATTAGTGAGCTTCAACTCACAAGGAGGCTGTAACTCCCCAAATGCTAAGTTTCTACTTAGAATTGTTCTGATTTATGGTCACACTTTTCCTGTTATCTCTCATAACTGATGATGACCTCTAGATTTGATTACTTCCCCTGTTTTTACTCCTCATTCATTGTCCTGTCAGTCTCATTGCATACACACCGATTTTGTTCCAAAATTTACAAACTATCCAACTTCTTCACAATCCTTGATTTCAATATTGTAAACCTTCAGAAATATTTTTTTAGTCTCAAACATATTCATATTCACTTTCATACACTCATTCAATTTCACATAAAATTCTATAAAATATATAGTTTCAATTCATATGCTATTGATGTTGCCTACTATCTTGGATTTCATTACATGTTTTATGTATTGTTTAGCTGCACTATGTCACCGCTTATTCTTCCTACAACCTTTACCTAGTATCCTACTCTTCTTATTTTCCTTGTCAAGATGTCTCTCCTTACAAATCAATTCCCTTTTTGAAACATAGTGTTCTTATCTTGTTAAGCTCTACTAATCATCTGCATTCTCTCGTATTTAGACCCATAGACTACACTCTCATTCAATCACCTATATTTCAATGCTTTTCAAACATCTTCTACACATTCTTTCAAAAGGAAATCTTAACCTCGATCATCATATACAATTTAGTGTATACATATATCCATCTATTGCTATATTAGAATTTATCAATTCAAGCTTACCTCACTCATCTATAGTTCATACTCTTGATATTAGGACTAAAAACATGTGTCAAGTTTTTAATTTCAAACCTACTTCTTCATTCCCTCATCAACTCATATTTTTGACTTCTAGTCTTCAACATTGGTTTTGCATTTTTAAAAAAATAGTATACTCTGTTTCATCAAAATCGTATATTTTTCACTCTATCATTCCTTTTTTAATTTTTTTATACTTGGTGCAAGTCATACCCATTTATATTCTTGTCCTCTATTTTCATTAACTCCAACCATGAATTCAAAACACTAGTAACAACTATATGTCTTATCAACTTCTATTTCACCATCATACAAAAATTACACTCTACAGTCTTGTTATTTTTGTCTTCACATATTCTTTCATCTACCCTCAATATCCTTTTTAATTAAAAATAGACACCACAACTTTTTATGACTCTTCATATTACCCTTGGAATGTCTTCTCATATTCTTCCAACGAGCTAGGAGGGAGAATTATAGTTTTGTAATAGTTGTGTCTTTTTGGAGTACTTGAGCTTTTTTCCACAAGCTTATGACTTATTTGAATGTTATAAAGAATTTTCATATTTAGTTTGGAATAAATTATTTTCCCTCATTCTCCCTTCAGATTCACTTTCCATTTTGAGCTCACATGAGATTACTAACTACCTAGGAATCATGAGCTCATATCACCTAAGTTTGAAATATGTTAGACTGTATGACCACAGGATTTTACAGAGAATTAGCACCACAATTTAGAGCTTGAGGTTCTTCAAGAATTGTTTGAGCTTGAGCTTGAATTTGAAATGTTTTCATTATGTCAACAACATACTAACATAGAAAACCGAGACACAGCCTTCCCTTGAACTTGTTATGAAAAGTGTGTAAGTCCTTTAAGACATTTAAAAACTTAGAAACCTTTGGTTTATGATCTCTACATCAACTATAGTACTCAGAAGTTCACTTCCTTCCTAATCAGAATGTGGCACAACTAACTTAACCCTACCAAAATTACATTCTTAGTTTTTATATAAGTTTCAAAAAGTCTCAATCAACTACACATGCAATGTCAATTTATGAGAGAGGGAGAGAAATTTTCATTACTCCAAGATTCATGTTTGTCACACGTTTTACTAGCAAGATCTACTTATCTTGAAATGCTTAAGACAAAGAGTGCACAAAGAGGATTTTTGGGCACAAACCCTAGTTCACCTTATATTTTCTCATAACCTTCATTTTTCACTATTATAATCCTATGCCTCCAAGAATTCACTCTCAAAGACTTCAATTTCACTTGACGGTGAAAAGCTTAGCTATTTTGGTCCATTTTTACATTCTTTCTTGATTGAAATATCCTTCAAGCATCTTCACCGATCACGTCAGAGGAGGAGAAACTTCAAAAATTTTAGAACATTGACCAAATTTTATCATGTAGAAACAATTTCTTTGGGATTATGTAACAACATGATAAAAACATCCTTCAGGTAAAATTTTCCATACTAGAAGTATCACCAGTTTAAGGTGTTTACATATGGGCATTCCATTAACTCGTATAATGTGAAAAATTTCTTGATATATTACAACAACACTCTCTCGAATTATAATATTTTTTTCTATCTAGGCTCTAATTAGGTAACCATCCATTTGCAAGATCATTTCAATAATATCTCTAGTAGTTTGAGGGCAATTAATGAAGTTAAATTAACCAATATAGTAGGTTATTAGTCAAACTTCACTATATATTGACACACCACAAAGAAATATTGAGTTGTAACTTTTTCCTACCATTTATTCACTCTTATAGTCACTTGAAATTCAAAGGATTCAAGGAGATCATGATAAAATATTCCATCATTATAAATTTAGAGCTTGTGGATGAATAAATGTAGACACTACTCATGAATCAACAATCTTCACAATAGTTGTGTAGGGAAGTATAAGAATAGTTTTCTTTTAGAATTTAAAATATCCTTTCAAGAATCTTAGTAGGAACAATATCCCATCAATATTTTCTTGAGGATAGAAGTTATAACCATTTTCCACCTCAACTACACATGGACCTTCAAACATCTTGACACACTTCAAAACAAAATTGTGTATGACCAAGGCTTGCAAAACAAGATAGTTTCGTATAGTACCATCATTCATAGTCTAGTAAGAATGAAATAATCTTAGCCTAGGAGGGATTTATCATATCCTTGAGTGATTGTACAACATGCTGTAGTCATTTTAGATCAACACATCACATTTTTTTCCTACTGCTCCAAGAGAAAGACCCGGTAAGAGAAAAAACTTGTTACAAAAATGCTCGTAACTTCTTTGTTTCTTAACCAATTTCTTGTAAATGTTTTGTAAAGGTTCAGTCTCGAGTTCTCTTAAAAATTACTTCTATTATTTATTCAAAGGAGGCTTGACAATTTTTTTTTATGCTAAGAAGCTATAGTGCTTAAATTGCATTCTTTAAGAGGGAAATTTTAGAAATTTTTGATGAAATTTGGCATGAAGCACTACAAGACACACCTATACACATTCCATGTATTATTTATCCATAGGATTTTCTGTACATCTCAGACCCATCTCATTAACCTCAGTAACCACTGCAAGTCCTCAAGGTTAACTTTGGTGAACTTTTGAAATCTTCTTTCAGGAGCTAAAATACACCTTGCTGATACTCACACATGCCATAGAAAAATTTCCTAGGCTTCTCCCATGCTCACATGATATTTTCATGACTCCGTACAAACCTCTCTCATCTCATTAGGCTCCAGAAATAGGCCTAAATGAGCCGTATACAATTGTGACTCCTACCAACTGACCTGGAACTTATTGTGAAAGCTCTCAATCATGATAATACCATCATATATTACCTATGGAACCTCTGACCCAAGTATGACAACCTTTCCATGTTTCCAATGGATTTCTACCTCACACACCAAGCTCCGCAAAGACACCGAAATCAATCTAATTTCTCCCTAAACCACCGAGAAGAAACTACCAATCCATCTTCATGCCTCTTACATAGTCTTAATTCACCACTCACTACTTTGACATAAATTCACACTGACATCAATGAAAACACCTATGACCTAGGGTTCAACAATCTCCCCCTTTATCATTGATGACAACCTACTTCAAAACCTTTGATGGAAAACACAAGCTTACATCACCCGTCCTAGTTTCTAAAAACATTATCTCCCCCTTTGAAATCTATGAAAAAGGATTCTTGACCACTTGACCTGAAACAATGACAACTAAAAAAAAATATGTATGATAAATGAATGTACTTTTCCACAAGCTCTCCCCGAACACTAGCATTCTTCTCTCCACTCCCCTTGAGTTAATGCAATCACTTATCTTGTTGGAAACATAAATATTTGACTCTTAACATTTCTTACAACCCTTGAGCATGAATCAAACAATTATGCACTTCCCTAAACCAACTTTTTAGTTCTTGTAGCCATATCTTGATGTGAAATTTTAGATGTAAACCTAACATGCCTTGCTCTTGAAGTAAGATAGTCAAAACATATCATCTCTAACATTTAGAGCACCTTTTAGGGGAAGAAACAATACTCTCCTTGTCATAAGGAATCTCCCTTTCTCATAAATACTTTTTACACATCTGAGAGACATTAATGAACATTGTAACACCATATTAGGCTAAAGGTGAGATGTGATCCATCTTTAACACACATAAGATTGATACACCAAAACATTAGTATCTCCCTCTATCTCACTATCTTATACACATATAGAGAGAAACCAAGACATCATATATTCTTTAATAATACTACCACCATACTCGATCAACATCTACATACTTGTAGGCTATAATTTTAGAGCAAGAACATGCATTTCCAGTCATAAGACTTTCCATTAGACACCCATATGAGTTTTTGATCTGATATTCACTTCTATATCATATGGTGACATCATATATAGACTTGATATAAGCACCAAACTATAGAAGCATCAAACATTGCCTTTTTCTTATATCCTATAGCTGGTCAATTTTCTCAAGACTTAATATATATATTTTTTTTTCAATATTTGACATACCTGGGCATTATTTATCAAGGACTTCAAACACCATAGAAATTATTTATCACCGTATAACCACACCACAACAAGCATGAGGTTTCTCTAGACATCCAACACGTAGCATTCAATTTATCACCTTTTTAGTCCTGTGATTTCTCAAGGAACTATGTCTCGATCATAGTTACCCTTCAATTAAACTATGTATTTACATGAACTCAACACCAATAGCAATTTTTATTATTCATGAGGTCACAAATGAACCAAACAACTCCTTTTATGCCTAAGACTATCTTATCTATTCAAATTAAGACCTTTACATCTATTCTACCTTTGTATACTTATTCTCTTTGACATTTAGACCAAGAAAAATTTGGACAAACTCATCAACCAACATGTAGATGCTCAAAATTGACTTTTGAGCATACTATGTACATACTCTCACAATTTTCAGCAATTTTGTAAGACCCAAACATTTTGTGACATAATAAACACTCTTTGAAGAATATACACCCCTTTTAGATCATTAAAAACTTAACAACCACAACCTTGAGAGCTTTATAGAAGCATTTCATATATTTCAAATTAGGTCTTAGAACCTTCATTGTCGAATCATAATTCTATCATAAATTTCAAAGAGACCAGGAACTTTTATGGTCTGAAATCACCTGATTCCTATAGAACATGTTGTCTACATGATTAGTATAGAATTTTATATTTCAAATCCACCATTTTCATTTTAAAACTCATCATTCTCTTCATACTGCTACTAGAGAGCCCCTTGAATTAGATTTGGATGAAAACCAAAAAGATGCACATATTTTTTATTTTTAAGATCTCATATTTTGATAGAAAAACTGTATCAAGATTCCTCCTAAGGTCCCGAGTCTGAAATTTCTTGAATGAAAACCATAAGTACCACTTTCATGAAAGAAAACATCTTAATTTTGGCCTTATCTATTGTTAAGAAGATTGTCATAGTTATTTTGCATTGTGATTTTCTTAAGTCAATTATTATTGATGGCAAAATTCTAATCTTAAATCATTCTAAATAAGTCTCGAGCCACTTTTTAAAGTCCTTAAATATGACATAGTGACACACAAACTACTATACACATCTAGGCTAGTCATGATGACCAAAAATAGACTTCCTAAGAAGAATACATTCTTTTATGACTCATAATCATCTCCAACATGCCTTTAAAGTACTTTCATAGCTTTATACACATCAAACATACTTAGACATACTTGAATCATGTACTTGATCCTCATGATTAACTCATAACACACCATGTGACTCCTTGAGACACCACAGACCAATAAACTTTACAATAGAACAAGTCACAAACTTTGATAACAAGAATTATTCTTTACACAAATGATATGACATTATAGATCATTTATGGGACTTACTCATGATTCACACACATACTAACCATTTCGGACATAAAAATTCTCAAAACTTAACTCATGCAAGGTAGAAAACTTGGTAGATATGACTTAGTTACATTTTCAGACTTGTCAAAGATAAGAGAGTCTAAAATAAGTCCTTAACACCTATTGAATGTGATTTCTCTTTAAAACCCATCAAAAGACACTAAATAATTTCAACATATATGTGAAACTTTAAACATGGATCAAGACACACAATTTTGAAACTAACATACCTTGACAACTTGATAGATGTAACAATCAGCCTCAACTTTTGCTTCCTTCAGCTAGTGTATACCTTCTAGAATCCTAGAGAAGGCATACCATCTTATTAAGTCACTTCAGAACATGATAAATTCATCAAGACAACATGATGACTCAACTATTTACTTCTTTGTCCTTGGTTTCTTGTTAATCTTCTGAGATACAATCCTTGGTGTGACCACCAGATCACATGAGCTCTCATCTTCTTCTTGAGTGCCAGATAGGCATACATGTTGCAATTCATACACCTATTCTAATACTACTTGGGGAATACATTCTTCATACTTTGTACTAGAGTTGTGTTCCTTCTTCTTGCCTTTGTCATCATTTCTTGCTATATTTCTTGTGCTTGCTTCCCTTTTGACTGACTTAGATTGTTTTTTTCTTCAGCATCTTCCCTTGTTATCTTCTTGTCATCCTTTGATGTCTCAACTTCTTATTTTTCTTCCTTGACCTTGCATACCCATTTTCTTTCTTCTTTCTAACATCTCTCTCAACCATAGCTGACTTGGTCTTACTCTTTGAGTTTGCATTTTCTCTATATATCCTTTTTCCTTGTCTTTGGAATGCATTCAACTTATAGCTAAATCTAGGTGGTTCATAAAAATGTTTGGAAAAATGCCCTAGCTCATGGTAGTTAAAGAAAACAACCTGATTCTTGTCCCAAAATTGATTTACTGAATCTTCTAAACAATTCTTGACTATGTGACCTTTTCCTTTGCAATTAAAACACACTATGTTATTCTCATAATCAAACCTACAATCTCTCCATGGATAGCCTTCATATACCTTTCTCCTACAATCTCTAGCTCTATGTCCAAAGATGTTACATGAAAAACAAACTCCATGAAACTTACCTAATAATATCCTTGTAGTTGGCTGCCTAAAGATCCTCTTGTGCTATTTTTGTCCTTATTGGGATGAGAACATCCTTGATAATAAGTATGACTTGATTCATCTCTCAATCAATTTTCTTTGTTTGTTCTAGCTCTTCTTTTAGGGTCTTTACTTATGCATTTAATTTTTCACATTCTCCACTCTTAGCTTGAATAGTTGTCTGACATGTCTCATGCTCTACTTTACTATAATGTCCTTGGTTGCTTTGGAAGTTTTCAAGATGGTTAGTAACATGTGCTAACTCAATCTTCAGGGTCTTTAGTTCCTCTTCAAATTTAAGGCAAGTAATTTCTTTATCTTTTAAGGCCTTTGACACTTTTTCAACAAATGAATCCATCTCATTTAGTTCTTGACCATGGTTAACTTCCTTAAGCTTGATTTATTCCTTTAACTCCTTTATAAGATCTTGAGCAATTTCATACCTCTTCTTCAACACTGACTCTACTGATGTACCCATGCTTGTGTCTTCAAGATCACCTCCAAGCTGTTAGGATTGATTCAAGAGGACCAAGATTTGATACCAATTTTTAGAAACTAGGACACTAAGAGGGGGTGAATCAGTGTCTATTCATATTTTTACCTCATAAAAAAATACATTAAAATTTCATCATCGTTTCTAAATTAGCAATCACAAGAAGAAAAAATAAATCACACACTAAGACAAATTTAATGTGGGAAACCCAAGCTAGGAAAAAACCCATTGAAACTATGAACTATGCTTAGGACTAACTTGTCCTATTTATGTTACATTAGTTTCATGATTGAGCTTCAACTCAATCTGAGCTGCAACTCCTAAGTTTGACCAAATCTGCTACTCATTCTAGAGGCTTCAACCTCTTGTAATTCAACCAAATACTACTGATCTTTAGTGAGCTTGAACTTACAGGGAAGCTACAAATCCCCAAATGCTAAGATACTACTTAGACTTGTTCTTAGGTTTTGGTCACACTTTACCTATCATCTCTTACAACTGATGATGACCTCTAAATTTTATTACTTCTCTTGTTTTTGCTCATGATTTCCCTTTCTTTTAGTCTACTGCATGCACTATGATTTTTTTTTCCAAAATTTACAAACTATCCTACTTCTTCACACACCTTGATTTCAATCTTGTAAACCTTAATGCACTCTTGATTTAGTCTAAAACATATTCATATACATTGTCATACACTCATTCAAGTTCACATCACATTCTATCACATATATAGTTTCACTTTGTATACTATCGCTACTTTATTATCTTTGATTTCATTGTATGTTCTTTGTATTATTTCACCGCACTATGTCATTGCTCATTCTTTTCAGTGCAACCTAGTATCATACTCTTCTTGTTGTCCTTGTCAAGATGTCTCTCCTTCTAAATCAAAGCCCTTATTTGCAACATAGTGTTATTATCTTGTTAAGATCTACTCATCATCTTCATTCTTTGTATTTACATCCATAGAATGCGCTCTCATTCAATGAACTATATTTCAATGCTTTTCAAACATCTTCTATAAATTATTTTCACAAGGAGTAACAAGATTCTAGCTCATCTCCAACCAAGATCTATCAAATAGATCTTAAAATCGATCAAATCAAGTAATTTTTGATCAAATTTTAGTTGTTTTCATTTGTATAGAAAATTAGAAGATCTATAGCTTGTTTTTTTTGTCTCTATTTGGATTATTTGATTTGTTTTTATTTATATCTATCTCTAGTTTCATCTCGAGCATTAAATTTGGCTAATATAGCTATTTTTTTATTAGAAAAGTCTTATTTATTGAATGAAATGAATTATAGCATTTGGAAAGTTTGATTGAAAACATGTTTTATGGATAGAAAGCTATGGGATCTTTTAACCGGTGTGGAAAAAAAATCACCTGTGTAGGTAATCAAACCCTCGAAAACCTTAGCTCCTTCTCTCTAAGATCACATGAAGTTTTATCCATCCTATTGAGAAGCATATGCCTTATTTTCTTGTATGATTTGATTATCTATTCGATTATTATATATCTCTTATCTCACTATTTAAAGTTAGAATAATACATTGTATATATGTTTTTGATAGAGAATTCATTAAATTTCCTTACATGGTTAGTTTTTAAGCATATTTTTGTGATAGTTATTATATAACTAGTGTTTAACTTTTACAGTTGGTTAAAAGTAAAATCATATGATTTATATTATGCTTATTATAGTGCATATGGATATTATGACACTAACCATGTTGATGTTGTGTTAGATATACATTTGGATTTGTGTTCAAGTGTTTTGGTGCAGGTGTCATCAATTGGAGTAAAGCAAAGAGACATATGGCTAAAGAGGTTATTAAAAGTGATACACTTGGGAGATAAAGGATGTATTCCTCTTCTATGCAAAGGACATATTGCTCTTGCTAAGAATCCAGTTCAACATCAAAAGAAGAAGCATATAGAGGTTCATTTGTACTTTAGTAGAGAAAATTCCTGAATGGTGATATTGATCTCAAGTTCTATTCGACTGAAAATCAAGTTGCAGATATCTTCAAAAATCCATTGTGTTCTGTTAAGTTCTACAAATTTTATTCCTTGTTGGGCCTATCAGAGTTCCATTGAAAGGGAGTGTACATGAAAATGCCACCTCTTAACGGTTGTTGTAAACTTCCAATACTTCCTTGTTTTTGTAATAAGTAAATGTGTCACACTATGTGAAGTTACTTGTAAATCCTAGTGAAGCATTAGTTATGGGTATGCCTTAGTTTATAAAAGGCTCCATAATCTGATATAAGTCTTCATATATAAAGCACTAGTCTTAAGAATTTTTATATGGGAAGATTTGTATGATTTCCTTGTTTGTATGCTATCCTGAATCACTCATTGTTGATTCATGGATATGTAAATCCTTTTGTAGAAAAAGGTAAATCTGGCATGTCTTGTTTTGTTTTTTCTTCCCACTTAACATTAAGGGGGAGTGTTGGGGTGATAATTTCAAGTGGGATATCTACCAATAATACACACCCCATATTATTTTAAAAGTCTTGTCCATCAAATTTATTATGATGGTCTTCTACATTTAAGAGTGAAGGGGCATGACTGATTCACACACAAATATTGATTTGGGTGATCCCTCTTGGGATTGGCTATTAACGAACGACAATTACATTTATACGCATCGATATCAAGATAGATATCAAGTGTGGCAAAATTATTCTACATGATAATAGAATAGGACTATATTGCATAGAATTTAACTACTTTGAAAATATATCTACAATATATTGTAATAATGAGTGAAGTGGAAGTGTTGGGTGAAAGTCTTGAGAATTTATTAATATAATACAATGCTTTATCAAGGGGGTTTTTTCATTCAATTTTCCCCACTTAAATCCGGTGTTATCTTTCTCTATCTCTATTTTTGTTATTTTCTTTCATATTTTGTTATTACATTCTATAGTATGCACAACATTTGTATAATCTTTAGTGTTTATTATGGATTTATAATTAGTTGAATATTCATTCCTTATAAATCCCTTCAAAAGAGAGTCAATAAACCTCCAATGAATCATTGTGCATGTTGGATCTAATTAATATCATAAGAGATCTTAGATAAGATATTTTTAAACCACATCATAATCCCTCACACTTTCAAATAATCCCTACTTGATGTCCTTTAGCACATTGATACTGCTTTCTCAAACTTTGGAAGGTGAAATTTAGCTAAAATGTAGTGCACATTACATCATAATATACTGTAGTTTGGAGTGGATCATAATTTCTATACCAACTTTATGCACGCCCTTTAAGTGTGGTGGAAAATTGACTTGCCTTTCTATTAGGGACTGTAATGCACTATGCTCTCCATAATAATTCACACTTATACACATGCTCAACTACATCCTCCACACCTCTATACTCTAGTAAGTGAAGTGACATATCAAAGTAGATTTGAGGTGTCTGCTACTATGGTTGATGAGGTAATGCTTGCTTGGGGATGATTCGGTGGTAGTTGTTGGGAAGGTTTCGTGGTGGAGAACCCTACCCTGCAGGTTAGACCATGCCCATATTTAGAACCTCCACTAGGATTTCCTCCATGCGGTGGATGACTGACTCTATTTAGCCTCCCTCTACGACTGTTGCTATGTACCTTGGGATATGGTAATATAATATATAAGGGTTGATGGAGATTCCCAACATGTGGCACACATCCCCTTAGTTATATGTATGGGTTCACATGGGATATAATATTATAATGTATATGGGTTGATGGAGATGCCGAAATGTGGCACACATCCCCTTAGTTAGTTATATGGGCTCACATAGAATTAATTATATTGGGTAATGGGTCGGCATACATTGGGATTAGGTGTTACCCATCCTATTTAAAGGATGTGAGTATCATTATGAGAGATTCATGGATGTATGATTTGAGTCTTCTACTTGGTAGAGGTATATTGGAGGTGTCCCCCTTGAAGTGGATTCCCATCTTAGGAGATTGTGGAGTTACTCCTTCCTTAAGGAGCATTGTTTGGTGTTGCCCTACCTTAAGGGTATTATTCTAAATATATTGCATATTAGGGCATCTTGGCCCCACATATATATGGTGTTGTGTTATCTTCTACAATTTATTGATTTATTATATGCAAGGTTCTTATCAAGTGGTATCAGAGCAATGATTTGGACAATTTGTGGGATGAAACCCTAATGTTTGTGATTCGTCTATATCTTGAGATAGACATGGAATTTTTCAGATATTTTTTGTGGGACTGGATACATAGTTCAAGTGATCTTCCCTCCAAATTTCAGTTTTTGTGGAGCTGTTTTGCAAAAGTTGTGTCTCTTTTAGGGTTGAAATCCTAATTCTATGGTTTCATCTATATCTTCTGAATAATGACGAATTAGGAAATATTTTTTTTTGGGTTGATGGTAATATATTCAAAGGTGATACCACTAAAATTTCAGAATTTTTGGATCTAGTTTGTAAGATTTATTTCATTTTTATTGGTTTTCATTAATTTGCTCCATAGGCCGCAATTTGAGGAATTTTCCTGAATTTCTTACATTTTTGGAAACCTCTAAAAAATTAAATTGGGGTTTGTGTTATGTGATTTCTGATTTTTGGCTGAACTTTAGCCAAAAGGGTCTATTCCAAAAACCCTAGTTTTGTGGATCATGGGGATGGTAGCTTTTTTTGGAGATGGCAGGATTGATGCTAGAGAATGGTGGAAAAAATTTAGGGATAAATTCTCTAAACCATATGATATTTGGTTATTCAAGTTGTGGATTAGTGGCCCTGCATAGATTTGGTTTTCTGAGTTAGAAAAGGAAAAGTCTAATTGGTCTTTGGAGGAACTGGAACAAGTTTTCATGGACAGATGGGCAACAAAAGAAGAAGAAAGAAGAAGAAGAAGAAGAAGAAGAAAATGTTGATGGTGCGAAGAAGAAGATGTTGATGATAAAGTTGCTACACAGGATAGTGCATCTCCAAGGAAGGAAGCTTCAATATTTCAGTTTGAAGGGTGCATTCAAAGAAAAAAGGTAATTGTTTCTATAAACCCTAAAGAACAAATATAACTTCATCAATATGGATGTAGCTCAAAATCTACATGTGCAAACAAAGCATATCAAGGAATCTCAAATGGATGGTAAGCATATTCAAGTTTTTGAAGATTTAAAGCTTTCTATGGAAAAATATGTTTTACATTCAGATTTTATGCTTTAGATATGGATGGTATGGATATTGTTCTTGGATATCCTTAGTTAGAGACATTGAGAATAGTTAATATTAATGTGTAAAATAAATTCATAAAATTATGGTACAAGAGAAAGAAAATTACATTACAAGATATCACACTTAGCAAGGAAAAAGTAATGTAAAATGGGATCATGAAGATGAATTTGAAGATGGTGAAGAAGGGAATAAGGATGAATCAGAAGGAGAGGATGAAGAACATAAAGTCACAAATAATTTCTCTACTCAAGAGAAAAAAGAAGTAACAAACAAGGTGGAAGAGGACAAGAAATTTGAGGAAAAGGTTGATAAGGTTGAGTATACGAAGGTGGCACCATATCGACACCCACACCATCATGAGAGGAAAAAATCATGGAGACATGTTAGGACACATGAGGATAGAAATCCATATGGATATACAGGGAATCACAAGAATACTTTTGGCTATACATGGAATCAATGGAACAATAATTATATGACATGGAATCACAAGAATAATAATTATGGATATGCATGGATGTCAAGAAGGAACACATATGGACCAATATGGAACCAGATGAGCACAATGGAATATGGAATCATGTTTGGAGTAGCATCACCCACTAGGATTTCATATGGGTGGTTGGATGATTGAGCATGGTTAAAAGTGTGCAATAATTTAAAGCTCACTCATTATATGGATTCTTCTTATGTTTCGGGGACGAAACATGTCAAAGAGGGAGGCAATGCTATGTACCTTGGGATATGGTAATATAATATATAAGGGTTGATGGAGATGCTGACATGTGGCACACATACCCTTAGTTATATGTATGGGTTCACATGGGATATAATATTATAATGTATATGGGTTGATGGAGATGCCGACATGTGGCACACATCCCCTTAGTTAGTTATATGGGCTCACATAAGAATTAATTATATTGGGTAATGGGTCGGCCTACATTGGGATTAGGTGTTACCCATCCTATTTAAAGGATGTGAGTATCATTATGAGAGAGTCATGGATGTATGATTTGAGTCTTCTACTTGGTAGATCTATATTGGATGTGTCCCCCTCGAAGTGGATTCCCATCTTGGGAGATTGTGGAGTTACTCCTTCCTTAAGGAGCATTGTTTGGTGTTGCCCTACCTTAAGGGTATTATTTTAAATATATTACATATTAGGGCATCTTGGCCCCACATATATCTGGTGTTGTGTTATCTTCTACAATTTATTGATTTATTATATGTAAGGTTCTTATCACCTGTGGTATTATAGATGAACTTCCTTGCAAGTCCCAAATGTTGTGTTGAAGTAGAAACCCATTGTCTATGTTGTCGAAACACCTATAGGATTACTTCTAATGGTTTGCATGCCAATGCTATGTCTCGAAGACATGCCTATAAAAACTCCCCCAAAAAGTATTTCCAAAAACTAATGCTTGTTGTGCTACCATGTGTGTATCCTTAATCTACTAACTCGGGGCTAAAAATAGAATATGACTACCCGTATCTCCTTCCCAACATGGATATCCTACTTTCTTTCCTTTAGTATGATGCTCTTCAACAACTTCCTCTAGATCTTGAACACTTTTACAAGGGCTAGGTATCCAGGCTAAATTAGATGTGTGCATATGGTCCTCATTCTTTCCTTTGACACACTCTCATCGTGAAGGCGATGGGGTATCTCTACTTGAACTTTCCCAATGTCGGAGGACATGGTACTACATCTCCTCATCTTCTATGGGGCTCTCATCACTTTTTTCATTTATCATTCTTCTCGATAAGTAAGACCGCATCAATTTTATTCTATCACACTTCATTATAATTGAGTTACCTTTCCTCCCTCTATATTTCTTCCACTAGGGATTCTTCCATATTTCTCTACACAGGATCCTACCCCTACGTGCAGTGGGGATTTAGCTAGACATAAGTAATCTCTCTAGTCCCAGCTTCTACCATCAAGATCTTTGTAGCTAAGGGTATCACACAAAAATAGAATCCTCTAGGCTCACACAAAAACAAAAACTCTACTTCCTTAGGGTAACAATACATGGAAATTATGTACTCCAAAGTATAGTTGTGTCATACACCTTCCCACCAATGATCTAAAGCTCTAGTCCACGCCTCATATATATTAATTTTTTTGATAATCTTCATGCATACACAATTTCTTCTTTGGGAAGAAAGCTATGTTTTTCACCTACATTACCAACCGCTTGGTATAACTTTACTAGGAAGAAGATGAAGAACATCTCATACAAGAAGTCATATAAATTATATTCCACCCAATTTTGTGCATTAAAGTCAAGTTTAATGTTATATCTTTGTGTAAACACATCTTGGTCATCCTTTACCCATCTCTCAATATTATCCAAATACATTTGATACGCCATCTGCATGCAACATCTTAATAGAAAAATTGAAAAGAGGTCCTAAAACGGAACCAAAATGTATCCTTTTGTTACCCACTTAATTAGTATGCACGTTGGCACCTCATCCAGGACAAGTATGGATGCTCACCCAAAGTGAGTGTAGCCACAATTTCCATCCTTTATTATGCCTATCAGAAGGCTAGCATGCATGTTTACCATATTCATAATCAAGTTATCCATTCATGCACAAAAATCTAACATAACCATGACAATTTAGAAAAGCATATAATAAGGAAACAAACCATAATTCAAGGTGAACAATAACACTTTAATTCCCAATTCACCATCATAATCATAAGTGCATTACATAAATAAATAGTTGATTATAATAACCTAATACATCATTACATAGGACCCGTGTGCCATCATAGCGAGTCCAAAACCCCGAGACAAGAACCATACAACTCATATACTCACCACATCGAACTCAAAAATATAACACTAGTCACTACATACATACATACATACATACATACATACATATATATATGTATGTATGTATGTATGTATGTACACACACACACACACACACACACACACACACACACACACACATACGGTGGGGACTTTCCCTTCACCACCTTCATGCACTTTCCTAATAATTAATGTGCGTACAAAATAACTTGCATGCTTTTTACAATTCTTACTAATAATATATTAACCTAAATATATGACTTTTTTAATCCTATTATTAGCTCGACCTGTGCATGATCCTTTTATTTCTCTACACATTCTTTTGCAAAATATAGCTTCATTTGTGTGCATCTAAAGCCATCCTACTTTTTTACAATTATAAAAATTTCTTGGATACCACTCCTCTTCTTTTCCATTTATAGCCATGCCTTTATAAAATTGGATAAGTCCTAGAATCTATCTACTCATGTGCAAACCTCTTCGCATTGATCCCCCATACACATGAGCCCCTTCTCAAACCCCTTATGCACAATTCCAAGCCTCCACACATGGCTATACTTATCCATTCTTCCTGCTCAACAACATAGCTTATGTTGAATATCATGAAGGTGGTCAGCCTATGAAGGTCAATTTATACATGTCAATGTCAAAGTGAAGAAGAATGATGAGTGAAGAAGCATAACATGCAATTTTGAAGAGTGATCAAGAGCAGAAGGGTAGAAAGATGGTCATCATTTGTTTACTAAGAAATTGAGGGTTAAGAGGTGACAAGATTATAGAGGTGGCTGAGTCGATCCTGAGTCATTTAGGAGTTGGTGCTTCCTTGCAAGTTGGTGCTTGATAAAACCTAGTTAAGTAGGTGTTTAATTGTTTTGGGGTCGGTTGATGCAAAGGAATTCACACTCTCAATCATCCAACAAGTTTAGGTAGTTCAAAATATCTAAAACAATAATTTTGTCTTGAAATTTTTTCCTTTTCCTTAATTCTATAACCCTTCAATCATAAAATATTTAGCCCAACATCTCAAATTGACTTATGTGAAGCTTAGGATATGTGTTTTAACCTTATACCATACTAAAACAACACTCAAATTTGGGGAAAATAAATGTAATCTTCAATTGTTTACCTTAACTCAAAATCAACTTCTTAAGGCTTCTCAAGAACACGCTCCCGGTGAGTTGGTGTTTGAATCAAACCACATAGACCAAGAATAAGTTGTAGACAAATTTTGGTACCCTTTACCCCTCTTGTGGTGTGTACCAATTTTTTTGGTTCAATCTTCTATGCAACTCCTCTTTCTCTTCACTTAACTTCTAGGACTAATCTTTTCCTTATAGCCCTACCTTGACCCCTTTTATAATATACATTTTTATTGCCTCAATCATTTGACCAAGTGAAGACATTTCTAAGTACCCATTTGGTCTAATGTGTACTATCCAAAATTCAAGGTGTTTTCCTCTTTGTCAAAACTTTCGTAAACTAACCACTTGGGTCACTAATTAGGTCTCTAAGTTGTGTAATAGTCCAAATATATCAACTTTCAGGGACTATGATGAAAATGGGAAACTTAAAAATTTTATGATATCTAAAATCTAAGAGAGGATGGTGTCATGAAAGTATCTTGCAATTTTCATGAGCCAACTAAACTTTTAAGACCCCAAATTACAAACTATCAATAAACCCTAGGTAGGGTTTCTTGATGAACCCGAGAAAGGTTATTTTGTTGTAAAATCACATAGAAAACAAATCAAGACCTAAAATTTAACCCATAGGTTTGTTTCCATATTGTAAACCTTATTTTGTTAACAGTGGGTTAAATTCTACATGTGATCAAGTAAACAAGTCAAGTTCTTGTACAACCGTTATGAGAAACAAGGGTTTCACAAAATTCCAACAATGATTCAAACTAGATTAACTCTTTTTATTCTTTGGAAAATATCCTTGAAGGTTATTATAGCATGAGATTCATTATAACACCATTCAAAATCACAAAATTTGAGTCTTTCTTTCCAAATCTCGGTTCAACCTACCTCTTAGCTTTGACCATTGCCAAAGAGAAAACCCTACTACATGTTATATGGAGTTGTTCAAAGAAATTAAACTACACAATAGATGAAATATTAGTTCAAAAATACAAAAGAAAGAAGAATTACCTCATACCATTCATGCATGCACTTTTTAATGGAATATAAAGGATTGAATGATAAAATGCACAAATCAAATTGAAACTACTAAAAAAATGTTTTAAACAAGATCTTCCTTCAAAATCCCTGGAGCTCCTCTTTTCATTCCTTCTTGTCATTAAAATGATAATTATGAAAAAATTACAAATCATGTTTTAATACCCCCTTGCTTGCTCAAAAATTCCCCTATAGTTATCAACTATGGTCATAGGAAAAGGTCATATGGAGGTTAAAACTTGTAGGAAAGGATCTTAAATGAACTTTATAAACTACATGACTAACAAAACAACATGAAAAGGATCCTTAAGAGACCACACTGATCCTAATCCCACTAAACATTCTTATGATCACCTCTATGACTCATACACCATGTAAGAAAGCTAAAACTATCTCAAACTAGCTTAAAAAATTCAAATATGCCAAAAAGAGGGAAAATGGATAATTTGAATATTTGATCTCTTGAGCACAACTAATCAACTAGACATGAATTCAAAACCTCCTAAGGAATCCTAAACATCCAAACACAAATTTTTTTGTTGTGACATGCCTATATTAGACTTAGGAGTGATGTTCTTGTACCATACTCCCAAGGGAAAGATAATGCTTTCCCACAAATGTATTTTCTTGTAAGATTATCTTCTTATTCTTCCTTTACTTCCAGTTAAAAATGAGTTTCTGAAGGTGGAATTTGACTGAGTACCATTGCTTGGTTTATCTTCATCATCTATCCCATACTTCTCACAATCTTTTTAGCCTTTGAAATAACCATATTCTTGAGCAAGATGGTTGTTTTAAGATTGTATGTTGTCTTCTCCACCTTGTGCCTGAGATTATACATCTGATCCAAGTTCATTTGAGATGATATATCATGATTCTTAATTATCAAATGTTCCTTTGCGTATTGCTTTTTCCTTTCTTGGTTCATCTCATCCTTAAGATTGGGAAATAATAGCTTTTACTTTAAATGATCTCTTTCATTTAACTTTGCTCCTTCACTATTTGAACTATCAAACCTATATACACAACATTCATATAAAATTTAGATTGGAAAATTTTATTTACATCATCATTTTTATCACCACTTGCTTCTCATGTTTGTTCTCTTCTTGATCTTGCAATATTTAGCCTTCTTGAACTGTTTTGACACAATTTTCTTAACTTTTTCACCTTCTTCAAACTTTGATTTCTTCTTGTCTTCATCATGATATGATTCATTGTCATTATTGTTTATTTTTGTGCTCTAAGAGCTCATCATTGTCTTCTCTCTTAGTGTGATTTTCAGACTCACTTATTTGTCCCCCTTTCTCACTCTGCTTTGTAAGTTTCCCTTATAATCTTCTTCACCACTTAACCACTACCACAAATTTTTGACTGTACATGTTAAGTATCCCATCAAATAATCTTCCTTCCTCTATTAGAAGTATGTTTTCATGCCCATTAACATCACTCTAGGATGGTTTTCAGTCCATGCTTGGTTTTCTTTCAGTGGATTCAAATTATGTTTGACTCCATCTTTCATGAATGTATAAGTATTAGCCCATCCATCATGAATAGATTTCATATCAAACTACCATGGTCTTCCTAGTAGGAGATGAAAATTATCCATAGGAAATACATCATAGAGAAATTCATCCTGATATCTACCAATTTGAAAATGAACTAAACATTTCTTACTAACTAGAACATGATGGTTTTCGACCCAATAGACCTTGTATTGATTAGGAGGCTTCATTTTTATCAATTTTATCTTCTCAACCATTATTGGTTACTCAAACATGCACCCACATATTAGATTCATAAGGATCGAGGTGTCTCGAGACCATAATGGAACCGTCCCCAAGTTGTGGGACCTTACATGCTTGGGATGAATCTTTTGAGAATATCGGTTCCTCTACCTATTTCTACTGCTACTTTACTCCTAGTGCTTTGGAAGGGGAAACTAAGCTAACATTGCCAAGGGACCAGATATAGAAGGATAACACAAAAAATGAACCTATGCTAGAAGGCGATAGCATAAGAAAAGAGGGATGAACACTATTTGTTCTGAGTGGGAATGAAAGCAAATGTGTGAATGGAGGCTAGGCATGAGTAGCACAACTAAACACGTACTTACCAGATCGTCCTCATGGAACATAGCTAATAAGGAATTTCAAGGGACCTAAAATGGAACAACCGACATACAACACAAAAGAAGAGGCAAGGGGAAGGAATGCAAACATGTTAGGATAGAGAATAGTCACAAAATGATGCTTTTATTACTTCTAGAAATGCATAGAGCTGTTATAATGGCGAAGGAGGCCGATATCCACATGTAAGAGCTAGATCTAGAGGTTTGCAACTCAAAATACATAAAATATGAAGTCCTTAGTAGAATGCGTAAGGATCTAGAGTGTCCAACATAACAAATGAGCCTAGCTCTTACATTTATAGATGAATCTGTAGAAGGAGAAGAGAAGGAGGGAAAACTCGAATTTGAAATACAACCACCAACAAGAAGCATTCAATGCCTACAAATCACATGGATATCTATGAAATATGCTTCCCCAAGCCTATTTGCATGTTGAAGAAGGAAGGAGGGTGGATCATATCAAATCAGGTGGTTGGAGCAATCGATCTTCTCATCAATTCCTAGAGAGATGTTTTCCCATTTCTCACCTACCAGATCTACCAAAGAATTTGAATTTGAATATCTATCACTATAGCCAATGTCATAAGCTCTCTAACAAGTCTAGCACGTGCTGACATGAGATCTGTAGCAAAAGATACAACTGTCAGAAGATGTCAGTCGTCAGTGCACACAAAAACGTGGCATGTGTGGATTGGATGAAATGATGGCCAAATGTGCAAATATTTGTCATTTTTGCCATGTGTCACTCATTGATTTTTTGCAAGGATTTGGCACCCTAATAGCACAATTTTAATGGTTGCGCATGGCACACTTAAGCATGATAGAAGATGACCTAGCATAGAAGGGTGCATAGAGGGCACGTGTATAGAAAGAATTAGGCGTGAGAAGAAGACAAAGGAAGGCATGCGAGGACACGAACAAGGAAAAATGAGGTAAACTAGTGTATAGAGAACACATGGTCAAGGAACAACTATTACAAAGTAATGGGTGTGGCGCATGAGAGGGTCATGGACTTAGCTGATTGAATCAAGTGTGAGATGCACGCAAGGTGAAGAAGCCACTTAGGAAGAAAGTGAATGTGCAGAAGGTGGGCATGAGGGAAGAGTGGAACAAAGAGGAAAAGGAAAATGGAAGGAGAGAATAGAAAGCACGTGAGGGCATGAGGAAAAAGAAGGGGTGCCAAGGGGAAACTACAACCAAGGAAATGTGCTAACTAAACTGAGCATGCACAACCTTCAATGAGGAACTGAGAGCTAGAATGTGTATATAAGTTACCCAAATAACTAGGAGAGTTATTTGGATAACAGTTTTGGTGAATTTCGGGGCCATCTTCCTGCTAGATGAAGAAGATCAATAGCCTAGAGCATCCATTGGGCATGGAGTCTACTATGTAATCATGAAACTACCCCTGTAGTCACTTGAAGATCATTTCTTGACTCTATTTTGAATCTTGCAACTGCTGAGAGAGGCTCTACATTTTAGAAGAAATGGAAGATCACACACAAGAAGCATGTAAGAAGAAAGAACTATGCACAAATAGAAAATGTGCATGCAACGCACTTGGAGGAATCGAAACTACTCTAATATATACAACATGATGCATAAAAATTTAATGGAAGGGTTTGAGATAGATCCCATTTCCTGGGATTTGCAGCATGCCTCCATCAAGATGAGTCAACTCAAAAGAGTCAACCTCTTTTACAACAATATTTTATAATGTATGGGCCACTCCAAAGTGCATCAAACTTTGAATGGTGCCTTGGTTTAGCTCTATCAACATCCCATTTTAAAACCAAGTCCCCAACCTTGAAAGCTTGAGGCTTAGTCTTTCTGTCAAACCATTTATTTGTTGCTTGTTGATGTTGTTCTAGCTTGATCATGGCAGATTTCCTTGATTCTTCAAGATTAACTAGCTCTGCCATTCTAATTTCTCTCTGGTCTGCACCTTCAAATTCCAGTTTCTAGAAAGTGCTAATGAATTCAATTCTAGTGTCAAAGGAAGGGTAGCCTCCTTACCATAGACAAGATTGTAAGGAAAATTTTCTATTTCCTTTTTACTATGATTCTATCTTCCCATAACACGCATGAGACCTTTGTATGCCACTATCTTTGGCTGATGTTCATTGTGCGCTTTATAATTTTGATAAGGTTTTGTTTGTTGACTTTGCCAAACCATTTTCCTAAGGGTAATAGTTAGAAGAATTATTCGTAGATGTTTAGATTTAGCACCTAATCAGTGATCTTAGTACCAAGGAAAGCCTTCACATTATCAGAGATAATGGTTTGAGGAATGCCAAACCTTGTGACTATATTCTCGAGAAAGTCAAGGATGACTGACTCGGTTGATTCTTTAAGCATGAAAACTTATGTCCATCTAGTGAAGTAATCTATAGATGTCAACACCCACTTATGTCTAATACTTGAAGGAGGATTGATCATGCCTATGAAGTCAAGACCCCATTGCGCAAAAGGCTGATCTTCCTAGATTGGTCGAAGGGGAAGTGTTGCCAATCTTTTCTTTCCTATAAAGAAAGCACATTCCTTGCATTTTGTGACCCACCTATGTGCATCTGCAAATAGAGTAGGCCAAAAGATACCTATTGCCATTATGATCTTCATTATTGTAGTTTTGGTAGAGAAGTGTCCACCAGAGAATCCATCGTGAAATTATGCTAACACTTTTTCAGTCATGTGCCATTGATACATCTTAACAGCACACCATCAAGATTCCTCTTGAAGATAATTCCATCAATCAACACATAAGGGATAGATTGTAACCTCATATGTCTTCTCTTTTCTTTGTTTAAACTAGGAGGGTATGTGCCCTCGGAAAGGAATGTGATCATGTCCTTCATCCAGTCATGCACATCAGGGTATGTATTTTGCTCAAGTTCTGCACATGGGAGGTCCTCATCCAAGAATAATGAAGCCTCAGGTTCACTTTGTGCATCCTCAACAATCTATCTACAGAGCACACTACCTCTTACCAACTTTGTGGATTTAATAGTCACATCATATTCCATGATTTTGGTCACCCATCGTGCTCTTTTCTCATTAATTTATGTTCCCATGATGAAGTCTCTGACAGAAGAGTGAGAGACTAACACCTTGATGTGATTGGTGGTGAGCATACTCTTGAATTTATTGAGCACATGCATGATGGTGAAGACTTGCTTCTCTATGTGATTGTACTTTAGCTCATAATCCTTCAACGTCTAGCTAAAGAAAGCCACTTGTTGTTCCAACTCTTGTTCATTTTATTGTGTTAGACAACAACAACACTTGCATCAGTTCCATAGGCATAAAGGATGAAATCCTTTAAATAATCCATATTGATAAGTGTTGGCATGAAAGAAATTTATTGCTTGATATTGTCAAAGCTTTCTCTTCCTTCTACTATCCATATGAAAGCTATATCATTCTTGAGCATCAAGGTGATGGGCCAAACTAGTCCTACAAATTTAGGGATAAAATGCCTAACAAAATTGATCTTACCAAGGAAGGACTATAGGGCCCTTTTGTGCGTTGGAAGGGAAAGAGCTAGGATGGCTAAGACACGCTTAGGATCAATAGTGATGCCATCCTTTGAAACCACATGGCCCAAAAGCTTACCCTGTGCTCTTTGTAAAATTACACTTCTTAGGGTTAAGAGACACCCCAAACTTTCTACATCTCTCAAATAATTTCTCCAGGTGTGCCATATGATCCACGCTCTACTTTGAGAAGACTATTATGTCATCAAGGTAAACCAAGATGAACTCATTGATGTAACCTTTGAAGGTAATATCCATGGCATGCTGAAATGTGGTGCCCACGTTTGATAGACCAAAGGGCATCTTATGATATGCATATGTTCCCCATTTGGTTGTAAACACTATTTTTGAATTGATCCTCTTTTTTGACCAGGATTTGATTGAAACCTAAATATCCATCTAGCATGGAGAATCTCTATGTGCCAGCCATAGTTTATAGAATCTACTCCATTGAAGGCAAATGATAGTGATCCTTTAGATATTCCTTATTCAAATATTTGAAATCAACACAAATTATGATTTCACCATTCTTCTTGCACACTGGAACTAGATTCACGACCCAAGTAGAGTATTTGATGGGAAAAATAATTTTTGCCTCAATGAGTTTAGATAATTCCTTTCTCATGAGGGGCTCTATCTTTGGATTGACTAGTCACTACTTCTGTTTGATAGGCTTGATACTAGGATCAAGGTCAATGGAGTGTTGAGAAACACTTGGATCAAAACCTTTGAGGTCTTCATACTCCCATGAGAAGATATCACTAAATTTTTGATAGAGAGAGATGAAGGTCTGTTTCTCTTCATGTGCACAATCTTTATTGAGCATTAACTCTTTCCTACGTGTAATAATGACTGGGGAAAAGTCTTCTTACACAATGCACATGTACCTTTCTTCACCCTTGAACTCATCATCAGGGATAAAATTTTCTCTAATATGACCAGCCCTTTAGGTAACTAGTTTGTCTTGATCTGTATCACTTGGTCACCATAGCTATGTCATGCAAGTCATCTTGCATACTTGATGAAAACTCAACTTCATTTTAGATGAACTGGATGATCTACACGTCACTGTCAAATACTTGTTAGCTGGTGTTGTCTATAATAGATGGCATGATTACCATCTTATTATGCTGAGTGTTTCTTTTGACAAAGTCCTCAACAAGAGAGAATTGTGAACCAAGCACAACCATCTGGTCAGCTTCCTTGTTCACTTTGCATGGCACCACTTGTAGATTTAAAGCATCAAATCTCTCAAGGATGTCCCAAAATCTATGCTTATAAGCTTTGAGAAGCTTATTCTTTGTCTAGAATTTGTTAGTAACTTGGTGGATAACCAATTCTGTGTCCCCAAAGATCTGCAACACCTTAATTTTATTCTTCTCAACAATGAGCAAGCCATGAGACCGTCACCTCATACTATGCCACATTGTTAGAACATGTGAATTGCAGCCTATGCATGAAGAATAATTTCTCATCCTTAGGGAAATGAGAACCACTCTTGCTCTTGTGCCATTTTTGCTTCTGGATCCATCAAAGTACAACTTCCATAGACCTAGCTCAATTTTGTATTTCTTGAGCATGCACGTGTGAATAGCATAGCTTCTTCTTCGAGAATGCAGTAAGTACCAAGCCCAGTTTCATAAGCTTCCAGTTCTTCATCATATGGATCAAATTTATGGTGTCTTTCTACCCATTCATCAAGCACTAGGTCAAGAACAGAGGGTGGAAGAGACTACTCTTCAAGAACTGAAGATTTTTATTTGATTAAATAGTTGGCTTGGAGAGGGGATGGGACATATGAATCTACATGATAAGAAAATATAGACTCAAACTTGTATGGTAAACCGGGTACCATACCTTGTCTTGAGTAACATATGAGACCAATCAGAAGACAAGTAACCACCCACTTTAGCAGTAAAGTCTCTTGATAAACATAGGGAAAATAAAGGAGGTAGGTCAATGATTGACACATCTTGAGTAATGGTTAGGCTTAGACATGCATGGAGGGTTAACTCAAGATCTTTGATGAATCGTAAGGTGGTGATAGTTGAGCCATAAAGTTTTAGGACTTTTTTAGATAAGGGATTATATTTTAGACCTAAGACATCAACAATTTTCTTAGGCATAACAGAAGTACTTGACAGCTTTAAGTCAATCATGCAATTATGCACTAGGTGTTTGCCTATGATCAAGGACATATATAAGGGTGGGGTTTTAACAACTGACTTTAACTACTTGTTTCTCCTGTTCTTAGTAGATGTTGATAGAAGTGCATGGGTTTTTCATAGTTGGATCAATGCATGGGAGTTACACCGAGCTTCATGCAACATATCTCTTTGAGAAGGAATGGTCAGGGCATCCCACATTGTGACATTTATGTTTGTTATCTTCATATGGTTCACAATGCTAAATGGAATCCCCCCTATCTTATTCATTTAGGGAGTGAAATCCTTTCTTGACTGTTCAAGTGAAAAATCCTAGACTTTAGCTAAAGCCGAGGCTTGACCTACCAAAGGAGGAGCACGCACTACTTCAAAAGGAGCTTTGCGCAACATGCCCTATATAGGGACTTGAGAACCTTTACTACAGGATGCCTTTGCTGCATCTTTCTTCTTATGAGGATCTACTTATGTTGCTGGGAGTGGGACCTGTGTGCTTGACTCTAACATTCTCTTCTTATATCTTGTGTTGTTGGCAACTTGGGCGTGCGGTCTGCTTGTATCATTTGTTGTTTGGTTGATTACACAAAATTCCTCAGTGCACCAAAGAACCTCAAATTTGTCTCTAGAGGAGATTCTAGTCTCTCTTGGTTATCTACTTCAAGGGAACTTGTTGAAGGTTCACATACTGAAGCATTTTGGATCATGAATCCTTGCGCGCACCGCATTGACATAATGATATTGACTATGAGGCATGTTGTAAGGAAAGCACCATTCTGATTCTTGTGTAAAAATGTTCTGAACTGGAACAAGCACCCAAATTGCACCTTTGGGTGCTAGAAGAGAAGGCATGGGAGGAACAACTTACAAGGGTAGATGTGCATTGGGATGCCATCTATCATTCTGCTAGCTGGGCACGTATCTTTGATTTCCATACTGATTCCACCAAGGCTGATTTATTTGGCCATGCGCTGATTAGAATTGCCTCTATAGGCTTGCGCCTGTTGCTTTTCTAATGATATGACTTTTTTTGATAAATTTCTAATCAAGGCCTTCAACTCTTCATCTTCCTCTTCTGCACTAGAGAGTAGGATGTTGAGGAAACTAGTTGTGTGCTTTTCTCAAGAACAAGAATAGGGGCCATAGAAGGCTAGGGCTTGTGACATTTCTAGGAACAAGGGCATATGCATGGTCTAGGAGCTATCTTTCCTACCTAAATAAGACTATTTTCTACCCTTACTACAATACTATAAGTAACTGGTAAAGTCCTACCTCCCATGGATTGGATCATGACTAAAATATCGCTATTAAGTGCCTTCAGATAATATAGGAAAGCATGTTGGGCTATAGGTCTTACCAAAAGAGGGATTCTGTCCCAAGTCTTATGAAATATGATGTTGAAATCAGTCATCTACTCGTTAGCTCCCTCTTTTTGTTGTCGGATGCTCCACCAGAGATAGGTGATCTGACTTATCTTCAAATTAATTACAAAGAGTTGTTCCCAGCTCATCCCAGGTGGTGATAGATCTAAGTCTCAGGCCTCGGTACCATTGAAGCACTTTACCTTTAAAAGAGGTTGCAAACAGTCTAACCGCCACATCATAATGTGTGATTAGATAGAGTGAATACATGTTTGCTACATCCTAGATATACTCCTGAGGGGTGACTTGATTCTCACCAATAAAGTATGGAATACTCTTAAGTGTGCCATTTGGCATATCATTTTACACAACCAATAGAAAGGGACCTCCTCTAGAAAATTTTGCAAAGTTCCTAAGTGGAGGAGGTGGTGATATGCGCCATTTCGATCAAGCACTTGTCTATTTTGAGGAGGAGTTTAATGGGTGTGACATGTTGGAGATGGAGATGCATGCGTGGAATTTCTAGAATGGATTCTCCTCAGGGATAACTAGAGGTAATCAAAAGAATCTTCAGCTACTACACTTTTCTTGTGTGCACTCTTCTCATGAAAGGCACTCAGGACTGCTAAAATAGAGATCTAAAATGTTGGGAGTCACCAGATGTGTTGAAATGGGCCTCCAAAGGATGAAATACTAAGTTCACACACTAGAACTTAGAGATATGAAATTTGAGATTTCATGCTTGGTCCCACCGGGCATGCCAAAAATTGTTGGTTTCTCAAATGTGCACCCACGTCTTAGATCTAGAAGGATCGAGGTGTCTAAGACCACAATGGAACCATCCCCAAGTTGTGGGACCTTGCACACTTGGGATGGATCTCTGGAGAAGGCCGGTTCCTTTATCTATTTCTATTACTACTACTAATCCTAGTGTTGGAAAGGGAAACTAAGCTAACAATGCCAAGGGACCAGGGATAGAAGGATAACATGAAAGAAAACCTACACTAGAAGATGATAGCATCAGAAAAGAGGGATGAACACTATATGTTCTAAGTGGAAATGAAAGGAAATGCATGAAAGAAGGCTAGACACAAGTAGCACAACTAAACACGTATTTACTAGATTGTTCTTATGGAACACAACTAAATAAGGAACTGTAAGGGACCTAAAATGGCACAACCAACATACAACATAAAAAAGAAGAGGAAAGAAAGGAAGGAATGTAAACACGTTAGGATAGAGAATAGTCACAAAATGATGCTTTCTATTACTTCTAGAAATGGACAAAGTTGTTATTCAATGGCAAGAGGCTGATATCCACATGCGAGAGCTATATCTAGATGTTTGCAACTCAAAATACGTAAAATATGAAGTCCTTAGTAGAATACGTAAGGATCTAGAGTGTCCAACATAACAAATGATCATAGCTTTTACATTTATAGATGAATCTGTAGAAGGAGAAGAGGACGGAAAATTTGAATTTGAAATAAAACCACTAGTAAGAAGCATTCAATGCCCTGCAAATCAAATGGATATCTATGAAATATGCTTCCCTAATCCTGTTGGCATGTTAAAGAAGGAAGGAGGGCGAGATCATATCAAATCACATGGTTGGAGCAATCATATATCATTATCAATTCCCGAGGAAATTTTCCCATTTCTCACCTACCATATGCACCAAGAATTTGAATTTGAATATCTAGCACTGTAGCCGATGTCATAAGATCTCTAACAAGTCTAGGTGTGCACCGATCTGACCTCTATAGAAAAATTTATGGATGTTAGAAGATTTCGAGTCTTCGGCACATGTAAAACATGTGGCATGCCTATATTGGTTGAAACAATGGCCAACTGTGCAAAATATTTTTCATTTCTGCCACGTGTCAGTCATTGATTTTCTACAAGGATTTGGCACCCTATTGGCACACTTTGAATGGTTGTGCATGACAAACTTAAGCATGTCAGAAGATAACTTGGCATAGAGGGGCACAAATGAGGGCACGAGACATGCACGAAGAATGAGGAATGGGAAGAAGATGAAAGGAAGGCATGTAATGGCGCGTGTGGGGAAAAATGAGGCAAACTAGTTTACAAAGAACACATGGTCAAGGCGCAACTATTATAGAGTAATGGGTGAGGCACACAAGAGGGTTAGGGACTTAGTTGATTGAAGAAAGTGTGAGACGTGCGTAGGGTGTAGAAGCCACTTAGGAAGAAAGTGAATGCAAAGAAGGTGGGCGCGAGGGAAGAGTGGAACAAAGAGGAAAAGGAAAATGGAAGGAGAGAATTGAAATCACATGAGGGCACGTGAGGAAAAGAAGGGGCACCAAGGGAAAATGCAACTAGGTAAATGTGCTAACCGAACTTGAGCACACGCAACCTTCAATGAGGAAATGAAAGATAAAATGTATATATAAGTTACCCAAATAATTAGGAGAGTTATTTGGATAATTTTTTTAGAAGAAACTAAATTATATGCGCTACCATTATCAATGATAAGTTTACAACATTTACCTCTTCTTTTGAACATGGTCCTGAATAATGTTCTTCTTTGGATTGGTTTTTCACTTTTCTTTCTTGCACTCATCAATACCCTTCTCATCATCAAGTATTATCTTGTCTCTGGTTCTTCCACAAGTGATGGTGATGCCACACTTTCTTATTCATCAACATATGCAATCTGATTTATAAATTCACTCACCCTACTACTTCTTGCTTGAGGATTCTCTGGACACTCAAAATATCTATGACCAGAATTTTTTTGCATTTGAAACACCTACCTGTAAACTCACCTCTTCCTCTTCCAAAACCACCTCTTCCTCTGTATGAATAACCACCTATAGCATATCCACCTCTTGTAGCACTTTGTTTATGTGAGTTACTTTCTTATTCCGCAAGAGTTTTCTATTTTTATCTTTTATTTGAATGTTATCCTATACCTTTTATTCCTAATCCTCTACCTTTGAAATACTTTGTTTGCTTTCTAGATAATTTCTCTTCTGTTTTCAAGGCTTCTTGGTATGCTTCATCTACTGTTCTCAAGGTGAATTAACTAATTTCATCATGTATGTTAATCCTTAACCCATTCATATATATAGCTACCTCTTTAGTATCCCCTTTTATATGACCCGATCTCATTGCTATCTTATAAAACTCATCTGTAATAAGCTAAACTCATCTCCCTTTGCATTAAATTTTACAATTTATTAAACAAACTAGTTTGATAATCAGAAGGGATAAAATTACCTCAAACTTTAGTAACCATTATGTCCCATGAACTGATTTTTTCCTTTCCTCTGCTCACTCTTTCTTCTTTCACAAAATCCCACCAAATAACAACATGCCTTGTTAGTTTGGTACAAACAAACTTCACTTTCTTATCCTCAGCTATGCCCTCAAAATAAAAATATTTGTCCATTTTAGTAATCCAATCTATCAACTCCTCTAGATGCAAGATTCCACCATACTATGGTACCTTCATCTTTGGCTTAGTACCTACTCCCATGACTTCTTTTAGGATTCTCACCTATGGTCCTTCTTCCTCTAGTACTGTTTCTGCTACCACCTCTTTTTCTTTCTCTTCTTTGTCACTTTCTTCATCCAAACCTTACCTCTTCTCTAAGAAAATTCTAATGCTCCCAACCTATCCTATATATTTCTCATTATAGCAACCAATTAATTATCCCTAGGATTCTCTCTCTGACATCCTCTGATCACTCTTCTAGGTGTCATTCTAATGATATTCTCTTCTTCTTGCAAATCTCCTTTTCACTAATAATTTCTCTTATCTTTCTTTATTATCACTCTACCTATTTATCCTATTATCTGATACCAAATGATGTAGAGTAATTCACACTCTCAATCATCCAAAAAGGTTAGGTAGTTCAAAAATCCAAAAGCAGTCCTTTAGTCTTGCAAAATTTACTTTTTTCCTTAAGTCTAGAACCCTTCAATTGTACAATATTTAGCCCAAAAACCTGAATTGACTTATATAAAGCTTATGATATGTGGTGTAACCTTATACCATGCCAAAACAACACTCAAATTAGAGGAAAACAAATGGAATCTTCAATTGGTTACCTTAACTCAAAATTGTCTTCTTAAGGCTTCTCAAGAACATGCTCTGGTGAGTTGGTGTTTGGATCAAATGAAATGGACCCAGAGAAGAAGTTAAAGACAAACATGGGTACCCTTTACCCCTCTTGTGGTGTGTAATTTTTTTTTTTTTTTGGTTTAATATTTTATGCAACTCCTCTTTCTCTTCACTTCACTTCTAGGACTAATCTCTTCCTTGTAGCCCCACCTAGACCCCTTTTGTGATATAAATTTTGATTTACTCACTCATTTAACAAAGTAAATAAATTTCTAAGTACCCATTTGGGATAATGTTCACTATCAAAAAATTTAGTGTGTCTTCATTTGTAAAAATTTCCAAAACTCACCACCTGTGTCGCTAATTAAGTCTCCAATCTATGTAATAGTCCAAATATCTCAACCGTCATGGAATATGAAAAAAATGGGAAAATTAAAACTCTTTGATATAAAAATATAAGATAGGATGGTTTCAAGAAAGTATATTTCAAGTTTCATGATCCAACTCAACTTTTAAGACCCCAAATTACAAACTATTAGTAAACCCTGGCGGTGTTTCTTGATGAACCCGAGAAAGGTTATTTTGTTGTAAAATAACCTAGAAAAAAATCAAGACCTAAAATTTAACCCACAATTATTTTTCCATCTTGTAATACTTATTTTTTAACAGTCGGCTAAGTTCTACCTCGATCAAACAAACAATTCAAGTTCTTTCACACTATTATGAGAAACAGGGGTTTCACAAGCTTCCAACCGTGATTCAAACTGGATTACGTCCTTTTCAACTTTGGAAAAGATTCATGAATGTTATTATAGCCTAAGATGCATTATAATACCATTCAAACTCACAAAATTTGAGTATTTCTTTCCAAATCTTGGTTTAACTTGCCTCTTGGCTTTGATTGTGCTAAAGATAAAACCTGCTATAGGTTATATGGAGTTTTTCAAAGAAAGTAAACTACAGAGTAGATGAAATATTCCTCCAAGTCTAAAAATAATAATAATTACCTTATACCATTCATGCATGCACTTTTGAATGACATATAAAGGATTGAATGATCACAAATGAAAAGTCACAAATTGAAACTACTAAAAATGTTTGCAAACAAGATCTTCCTTTAAAATACCTAGAGCTCTTCTTTTCACTCCTTCTTGTCATTCAAATGATCATGATGAAAATAGTTAAAAATAATATTTTAATACCTCCCTTTCTTGAAATTCCCCTATAACTATCAACTATGGTCACAAGACAAGGTCATATGGAGGTTACATCTTGTAGGAAAGGATCTTAAATGATCTTTATAAGCTACATGACTAACCAAAACAACATGAAAAGGATCCTTAAGAGACCAAAATGATCCTAACACCACTACACATACTTATGATCACCTATAACACTCCTACAATATGCAAGAAAGCCAAAATTGGCTCAAACTAGCTTCAAAAATTCAAATATGCCAAGAAGGATGGAAAATGCATAATTTGAATATTTTGATCCTTGATCACAAATAGTCAACTATACATGAATTCAAAACCTCCTAAGGACTCCTAAACATCCTAAAACACCAAAATTTTGTCATGACATGCCTATATTAGTCTTATGAGTGATGTTAGTACATCATTAGTGCTCTAAGTTAAGTGGGTGCTCAACTAAATTTGAAATTTTGTAATAATTTATAGGAAAATAGTCCATTTTTAGAAGTTCTTAGTTTATTTTATTCCACTTGATGTTTTCCCACTTATATATATATTTTTTCTCTTGCTTTGTGTTCATATGAATGGTTGTTTCTACATTATAAGATCACTATGTTGCTTTTACGGTTCATGCAATTTTATGTGTAAAGATAATTGAAAGAAAAGTTTTATAAGAATACTAATTCACCCCCTAGTGTACTTTGTGCTATCAACATCCTCAAGTTATAATTTTAGTTTTGGATTAGTCTCATGTATAGATACCATTATTTCATCATCTAGATCACCTATATTTCCCTAGAATCACCTATAATCGGCTAAGTGCACTAAATCATATATATTTGTGAGTTTATATTGCATCATGTATACTTGCTACAATTATTAATTCATTATTATGATATTGTATTGTTAACATTGAAACTTATTTAGTCACAATAACCCCTTATAGCTCTAATTTCATTCTTTGTTTCATTATAGTGTAAAAACCTAATCTAACTTTAAAATGGTGAAAACACATATATACATTCTCATTGATCATCATACCATGTTATACACATACTACATAACTTCCCATCTCTTAACTGAGAAGTGAAATCATTACACATTTTTAAGGAAATTATCCATTATTTTCATAAGATTTATTCACAATTTAAAACTAACAGGAGGAAATAGCATACTACTTCCATTTATCCTCAATCAATATTTTGAACCCCCAATGAGATAATGTTACCCATTTTACAAATCATAGAGTATGAATTTAAACATAATTACACCATTCAACAATTCTTAATGAAATATGAAACTCTACCTCCCTAATCTCTTTTTCCATAGAGGATTTATACCAGGTGAGGATAGAGGAAAAGCTTTATGTATCACAAGTCAAGCCCTTATAAAGAGCCTTATTAAAATTTAGTTGTTATACAAGTAACTAAGTTAAAAACTAATGTGTAGTTTTTCCCATGTTCACAATCAACAATTTTTAACTTCACAATCTAGCATATGCATTCTAATAGTATTGAAAAAGTTTACTCATACGCGAAGAACCCAAAATCATCCAAAAAGGAACGCCATAACCCACTACCGACATTCATAAAATTTCCCATGGAAAGAAATAAATTCATTCAAGGGAAATTTTGTATTCACCTTTATTTATGTATATTGACGAGAAAAATTAGGGATTATCCTCAAATAAATGCAATAATTATATAAATTAATGCACCTTAATAGTTAATTATAGTTATTTAGTTTATGAGCTCACAAAGAACACTAGAAACTATTATAACTCATTAACTCAAGGAATACACTTTCCAAAATACAAAATAATAAGTAGTTTATACATGGCTCAAAGTAACCTAAATGATCTTCATGTAGTATGTTATACAAAAACTTTACGAGACAAGATAACCTCAAATAAAACACAAAAATTTACAACTGGAGCTTGAATCTCAAAACAAGGTGTCAAAGATTCACCATATTGATGCTAATCACAACTCCATGTAGGGATTTAATATACATAAGAAGGTTACTTGTAAAAATTAACTATATGTACCACTATCATGAACAACACAATCTAAAACTTTCCCCATCATGGCCTGTTGGTTGGAGAAATTGACTAAGTACCAAAGAAACATAGAGGCTTATATGGAGGAAAGTGCGTGCGTAGATGAATATTACCAACACATAGAAGGGTACTTGTAGATGTTGAATAGGGTAGCGCATGAGACTACACACTCACAGAAATAAAGCATTAGACACTTTTCCAGATTGGGCTAAAAATAGACTTGGAGTGCCGACCAAGCAAGTGGGAAAAGCACATGTAGAACACACATAGAGGAGGTTAATAATAGGATTAAATAAAGTCTTATCTTTAGGATTAATATATTATTAGCATAAGTTGTAAAAGCATGTAAAAGTTATACGCATGGATATTTTAGGAAAGAAAGCATGCAAGATATTTTTGAGCATGCCTATTATTAGGAGAGTGCATGGGAAGTGAAGGAAAAGTCCCCACCCCTATATATATACTTGATGTGTGCTTTTGTTTGTAGTTGATATAATTTAGTATAGTTATGTTGTTTCAATCTAGGGTTTGATACTTTTGTGCATGGTCTTGTACATTGATATACTAGTTATGTATCAGCTTCATACTATGTAATGATTTTGGTTTATAATGAATACTTGTGGGTGAAACTTGTTGCTCATGGGTCGAATATTGTGAATTAACAAATTAATTGTCATTATTTATGGTTTACATGGATTAAGTGTTTCCCTTATTATATGTGTTTCTAATTTTTCATAGATATGATGGTTATACGTATGCGAATGGTTTAATGGTTAACAATATGATGTACATGCATGTTAACACCTTGGTAAGCATAAAAATGGAGGGACTCGGTGGTATGCGCGGCTACATGTGAGCATTTAGTTCTGACCGAATGAAGTTTCAGACACCTATCTATCATTTGGGTAGAAAAAAAAAAACATTTTGGTTCCATTGTCGGGACCTCTTTTCAAAGTGACAACTAGGATGTTGCATGTAGGTTGGGTATCAAATATATTTGGAAAGTATTGAAGGTTGGGTCAAGATGGTCAAGACATGTTTGCACATAAAGTTATAACAATGGACCTGATTTTAATGCTCAAAATTGGGTGAAGGATAATTTGTATGACTTCCTATATAAAACATTCTTTATTTTTTTTCTAGTAGAGTTGTATTAGTGATTGGAAGCTTATGCACCGAACATAATTTTCTCTCCAGGGAATAAGAGATTGGATAGAGGAATATTATTAGATAGTCATCGATGCAGATGAGGAGTAGACTAGAGCTATATATTGTTGGTGTTTAGGTGTGTTCCACAACTATACTTTAGATTACGTAATTTCTACGTAATCTTTCCTAAGGAAGTTGAGTTCGGTTCTTGCATGGACTAAAGGGATTCTATTTGTAAGTGCTACCTTTAGCTATCAAGATCTTGATGATAGAATTTGGATTGGAAATATTACATATGGCTATCTAAATCCTCGATGTGTGTGAGGGAAGGAACAGTGTGGGGAAATATGGTGGCAACCCCGGAAGAAGAAAGGAAGAGAGAGGAAATATAGCTCAAGTATAATGAAGCGTGAAAAAGGGAAATTGATGAAGCACTGAGATCGAGGAGAATGATGACCGAATAAGGTTTTGAGACCCTCGTGGAAGATGAGGAACCACAAGTATCATGTCCACCCATCTCTGGGAAAGAAAATTAGAGATACCTCTTCGTATTCCGATGAGAACGTGTTAGAGGAAAGAGTAAGGACTATGGGAATGCATATGATGCAGCCTAGCTACCTAGCCCTTGCATAATGTTTTCTAGATCCGAGGTAGATTTCGAAGGGTAGAGCGGTGAAGGAAAGAAAACAACATCTCTACTTTGGGAAGGAGATTTAGGTGGAACCAATTTACCTTTAGTTCGTGAAGGGCATCATACCAAGAATGCACAAATGGCCATGTAGTAGGAACCAATGTTTAGAAGTAATCTTGGAGGATTTTTTAAAGGCACATCATTGGGACAGGGTGTTGGCATGTAGACCATTGGAAATATGGGTGTCTAGTTTAGTACAACAACTAAGACACAAGGGAGCTCATCCATAAGAGCACATGCTACAAAAGAGGTGCAAGTGGATCTAGAGGTTAAGGAAAACAACCACATAGAGGGAATCCTAGTGGAGGTTCTAGTTCGGGTCTATCCTAATCTATTTCAAGTTCCACAACCACCACCGAATTAGCCTCGAAGATGCCATCTCAATAGGTGCAGCAGACACCTCAAGTCTACTTTGATATGTCTCTTCACTTTCTAGAGTATAGAGGTGTAGAGGATACAACCAAGCACGTGAATAAGTGTGAATTTATATGGAGAGAAAAGGGAATTATAGCCCCCGAGAGAAAGGAAAGTCAATTTTACACCACACTTCAAGTTGTTGGTTGAGAAAGTATGATCCGCATGATACTGCGGTAGACTATGATGCATTACACATTCCGAGTTTAAACAACAATGTATCGATGCATTAAAGGATATTAAGTAAGGTTTGTATAAGTGTGTGAGGGATTATGACGTGCACTTTAAGACTCTTTTTCAAAATTATCTTATGATATTCATCCAAGTCAGCATGCACATTGGTTTGCTAGAAGATTACAAAGTCTGCTTTGAAGATCTTTATCTCATAAGAAATATGTGGATCCATGTGAGGCCTTGGAGGCATATATACATATAGAGGCACTTGGAAGTGTTGATACTAGAGTAAGCCCATTTTTGGAGGCACAAATATCTGATATGGAAAATTAGTTGGAAAATATCTCTACTCGATTCAATGCATGAGATGCGTAGTGGGTTATGGTCTACTTGATTGTGATGTTGAGGACATTTGAAGAATAGCTTATAGGGTAAATGTGCATGTGTTGCTCCAATCTTATGAAATCTATTATAAGAACCATGATGTCTAAAATTGTCCTCTTTTGCAAAGTGCATGACGATGAAGAATGTATATATGTATTGCAGATTTGTGACGTACACATGCGTGATACCAAGGATTTCGACCAATAGATCAAATTCATTAGGCATATGATATTGGAATACAAAAAACCATAGTGGTAGACAGATCTCGAGGCATAGGAATCTCAACATCCCGAAGAACATAACAATACAAGAGGTGGATTCCATGGAGGATATAGGAGAAAAGGACGTGGTGGTAGAGGTAGAGTTACGTGCTAGACTTATTACACCTATGTGTCCCTTGATCATTACCAGTGTGAGTGTCCCAAAAATGTGGTATGCACATATTGTGGAAAGAAACATAAGGTTGAGGATTTTCCAGATCATTATGATCATATGTATAAAATTAAAAAGAAGGAAAAAGGTATGGGAATGATCAAGGTGTAATATACATAGAGTGACCAAAGTGGATTTCAAAGAAGGCACATGATCTGGATTTATAATCCATACTAGGAACTACGCTTGAAAAAGTAGTGTGTGCACGTGAGAACCTATTGAGGCTAAACCACTCATTTGGAAAGAGTAGGTTATGCATGCATAGTATCCCAATGCTTCTCATCGAAGGAGGTCTACTAGGAGACTATGGGGGTGATCATAGATCTACAAGGAGAAATTATGTTCTTAAAGGATCAAAGGTGTGCGAGATAGAATGCGTGAAGAATGTTGAGCTTCAACATAAATACCTAGATGATATAAAAGAGGTATGCAAGATCTTGTAAACATAGAATATAATCCCACTACTAGGGGAACAAATGCAGAAAAGGTACCACACGTAAGAGTTGAGCACAAGTGGAATATACTTCATGAAAACTTACCACCACCGAATAATGGATATGAAAAGGAAATCACTATAGATGTAGTGATTGATGGCTTGTTGGTGAGACCAAATGGAGGAAGATCCAAATTTCATCTTTGAATGTGTTGTATATGGTAAATAAGACTAGGGCTATGCCTATTGGGGTATTAAAAGACACTTTAATACCATTCAAGGGGCCAAGTTCACTTTGGGGATTTTGAAGTCTTGGAGCTTGCTTGAGGAAGATAACTTTCTTGTTTTACTTGGACATCCTTGGTGCTATGCAAACAATACTAATTTTTGCTTCAATAAGAGATACATCAGTTTCAAGATTAAAGATGAGCGCATGATCATACCCATGGATGATGTAAAGGAAGAGCCATATGTTGAGCCATTGAGTGAAGAAGAACTAAATAAAATCTATGCACATATGACGCATGACTCTAAGAACATTAAACCATCCAAATAAGGTGTGCTTCAAAGGGAAGACATGTAGTCCTGTAAGTGACGCTAATAGTGTTTCTTGTGATAACTGGGATCATGGAATGTATGAGATGGTCAAGCACAAGCTAAAGGGAAGATTCACTAGGATGAATAGGCCATGCATGGTTAGAAGGTTGGGATATACTCAAGTTCTAAGGTATACCGATGAGATAAGCTTGATACATTCTTACACACCATGTTGAATCAATGGCAAAATGAAGGTAATAGAAGGAATATTTTGGTCTATACTTTGCGCGGGACAACAACGTGCCCGTGGGCTACACATAGAGATAACTTGTTGGAATGGTAAGAAGTGAGAATTACCTTTTCCACAAGGTTTACTTAGAATAATGTACCTATACTCCACATGAATATAATGGGAAGAATATTTCTTTGGTACACATCCATAATTGTGAGATACTATGGGTACAAGGACAAGAGGCTTTACCACCATCACTATGGGTCCATAATTATATTCCAATTTACATGCATGCGTGCACACTTGCTATGTCCATGATGAGTTAAAAAGCAAGATGGCGAGCTAGTGAGAGATGAATGAAGGTATTGTTCATACCTTTAACTATTTTTATAATAAGCCACCTATAGATGAGGATCTACAAATTATGAATTGCATCACACTAGGGGATATCTCAAAAGAAGAGCAGCTCATACTTGAGTTACATAAAGAAACTGATCCCGAGGATTGTCGAGACATATTTGAGATAGAAGAAATCTAACTGGTTCATGCTTAGAAAGAAAAAGAAAAAGGAAAACTGGTATGCTTTATTGATGAGGAAGATGGGGAAATTTTCAATGTTAGCCACATAGAGGGCATGTGAGGTCATGGAATTTGTATATGAGAAGGCACATGTGTATCATGCTCATATGAAGATAAATAAGGTTAACATTGGCGGAGGGATGCATCTAAGGAGGCCATCATTGGATATTACTGGTCAAAACAAGAGGTAGAAAAGATCATTGAGCTCTTGTGTGACTTTCAAGACTTGTTTCTAAGAGGCTATCATGAGTTGAAAGGTGTGCATCCTTCATTGGGAGAGATGAAGATTAAGTTGAAAGAAGGTGTGCGTCCTATTTGGAAGAGGCATTATATGACTAATCTGAAATTGTGTGTGAAGGTCAAGGAAGAGATTGAAAATATTCTTAAGTATGGCATCATTGAACTAATTGAAGAATCAATGGGTTATCCTTATGGTCATTAGCATAAAGAACGATGGAAGGATCATGATCTATGTAGATTATAGGAAACTTAATGTTTTATGTGTTATAAATCATTTTCTCACCCCATTCACTAAGGAAATCCTTGAAGGAGTTACAGGGAACAAGATCTATTCTTTCACAAATGGATTCTCAAGCTATCATCAGGTGTGCATTACACACAAGGTATAGTTTAAGACCACTTTCAATAGTGAGAGGGGAAGTTTTTTTATACAACTATGCCCTTTAGAATAAGGAATTCACTCGTAGTATTATCACACATAGTTGTGTAGGCCTTCCATGACTTTATGCATAAGTTTTTGCAGGTTTATCTGGATGATTGGACTATATATGGGCTTGTCAAAGATCACTGTGATAATTTAAGGCTCATGTTTGAGAGGTGTAGGTATTTAAGCATCTCTCTTAACATTAATAAGTGTATCTTTGCTACACATTTTGGAATTTTCTTGGGAAAATCATTTTCAACAATGGATTGTTAGTGGATCCAAATAAGATAGAGTTGATTTTGGGACTAGAGGAACCTACCAACCAAAATGAAATGCACGTATTTTTTGTCCATATTGGTTAATACAAAAATTCATAAAGGGATATGTAAAGATTGTTGCCCCTCTTGTAAGAGATGCTTAAGGATAAAGGAAAATTTTATTGGGGAGATGTAGAGCAAGTAGGGCGTTTGAAAATTTGAAGGATAGGTTGACCATTTCTCCAATTTTGTGTTTTCCTTCCTAGAATGAACCTTTTCATGTTCACATTGATGCCTTTGGCATGGATATTGGTGTAATCTTAGCACAGCTAGGAGATGGAAATGTGGATCATCCCATATGCTTTGCAAGTAAAAATTCGACACTAGCAGAGAAGAAATATACTATATCAAAGTGCGAGGCTTGTTTATGATCTACACGCTTCACAAGTTTTGATAGTACTTGTTGGCCACGCTATTTATTTTTTATACAAATCATATGAAACTGAATTACTTGGTTAATAAACATGTTTTACAAGGGTACATCTCTAGGTGGATACTCTTATTTCAAGAGTTTGATTTCATAGTTTTTGTAAATCTAGGAAAGTGAAATCGGGACCTAATAACTTATCAAGGATCAATTCAGCAAGGACACACGAGTATTAAAGACACAATGTACGATACATAGTTGTTCGGTTGAACTACATGCCCATAGATTTGGAGGATATAGAAATATTCTTGCACACTAAACTTGTGTCAGAGGAGATGAAGATATTGGAGGAAAAATATCTTGCTATACGAGTTGTACCCTACTAGCTCATTGGAGGAGACTTATACAAAATGGGAAGAGATGAGGTGTTGCGTAGTTTTGTTTTGGAGCATGAGCATGAAGCTATTATGGAAGAAGGTCATGGGGGTATTGCAAGAGGACATTATATAGGAGATGTGACCGCGTATAAGATCCTTCTAGATGGATTATAGTGGGAGACATTATACAAGGATACCAAGGCCTATGTAAAAGCATGTGGTCATTGTCAACACCTTGGAAAACTGGAAAGTAGAGATGAAATTCCTTTACATCTGTATCAAGTGTGGAACCTTTTGAGAAGTTGGTTGTTGATTTTTGGGGCCTATTGCACCACCTACACGTAGGAATGAGGTGCACTATATTATTACATGTACTAACTACTTGACCGAGTGGGTAGAGGCTGCACCTAAAAGGATTGCATGATAGCCACAATAACAAGGTTCCTTTGGGAGAACATTATCAATAGGTATGGATGTGCTTTGAGTTTGACAAGTGATAGAGGAACTCTTTTCTCTAATGATAAAATCATAATTTTGTTAGCATAGTTTATGGTGGTACACCATAAAACTACTCATTATCACCCTCAAACAAATGACACTATTGAAGCTTTTAAAAGATCTTAGGACAAACACTCATGAATATATGTGATGTTGGAAGAAAGGATTAGGATGGAAAGGTATCATTTTTTCTTTAGGCATATAGAACAACCAATAAATGGTTAAACAAAGCCACACCATTTCATTTGGTGTTTAGTACAAAATTTGTTTTACCTATGGAGTTCTTATTACCATCGATGCATATTGCACGTGTAGGTGGTTTGTCGATGAATAGGATGTGGAAGAGCACATTGAGAAATTTATACAATTGGATGAGTGGAGCACTATTGATCATTAGAGATAGAAGACTAAGAAGCCATGACACAAGGCTTGGCATGACAGGCATATCAATAGAGAGTCTATTACAGAGTTGGAAAAATGGTCCTTCTTTATGACTCCAAGTTTGTGTGCCACCAAATGAAGTTGAAGGTGCATTTGTTTGGACCTTAACTACGATACTCAAATCAGATGCATGTAAATAGCAGGCGTTGGATGGCACAATGTTGCTCAGTTACTTCAATGGGAGTAGGTTGAAGCCCTACTATAAGTAAGCTCCTTGGTGTTTGTTTTAAGGCAATATTTCCACTTATATTAGGTTTCCCTTTCATGATTTTTTTCTTCTTTTTTTTTTTTAATAAGCGTGCTTGCATGTAGGAAGATGATTACTATCAATTGAGATGATGCACAAAGTACCACACATATTTTTAGTGTGGGGTGAACTAGGTGCAAGTGTGTGAAAAAGAGACTAGTTGATGTTGGGACTTATAGGAAATTTGGTACAAATGAAAGGATGTTCTTTAAAGTGTGCACAAGTAAAGGAAAAATGTGTCACAAAAGTGCTACGGATGATGTTGCTAATGATAACTCGATCGATTGGAGACCATAGGAGGGAGAGGCTGCGTAGTGTAATGCAAAGTAGGAAACAATAGGATGAACTACTTACTACATGGTGGAAGATGTAGTGAAAAAGGGAAGCACGAGCGAGGATGTTGGTAGCCTAGGAAGTAGGAGTTCTCCATAAGGTTATAACTGCAGTGTGTAGAAGAAAGTAGAGAAGTACATAAAAATGTAAAAATCATAGTTAAAGATGTAGTATAGTGCTAGGTTAGAAGCAATAAATGTGGAAAGGTTTTAGAAATATTTAATAGGGATGCCAAGAGAGTTATTTTTTACCTTTCCTTGTGAATAATTTGAGCGTTGCAAAGTACAAAGCTATGCGAATTTATGTGAAATCGTGATGACACTTAAGATACATGAAGAAACCTAGTTTGAAAAAGTACATGGCCTCATTATAGAGCTACTTCAAGTGGAAGTTTGAAGATTAAGAAAAGGCATGGAGGTTTGCTATTGGAAGAATTGGGTTTGTGAGTTAGGGTGTGCAAGATAGGGTTTGTAGAAAAGTAGAAACATGAATTTGAGCTAGGGCATGAAGCTATTTGATAGTGAAAAGTGTTTAGGAGGAAGGAGAGTGAACAGAGTGAAGTGTTTGGAAAAAACAGAGAGTTGAAGGTTATTAAGCACCTAGGGCATGTAATATTTCAAGTCATGAAGTAAGTTTTGTGCAAAAGAAGAAATGTCACCCGAAAGGCATCCATGATGGTGTTTAAGGGAAAAGGAAAGGCCAAAGAAAAGGAGGTTGAGTTAGAAGAAGCACTAGAAGAATGATACTAGGAAATGTAACATCCAAAGGGCATTATTATGGGACATATATGGGAATCTCACATCAAAAATGCAAATTCAATGATTATAATCATCATTTAGACTCAAACAGTGTGAAATAGAGAAAAAATTAATACATAAGACAAATGAGAGGATTGTTGATAAGAAGCCAAACTATGATGATAAGGGGTATCGCGTATTAGAGAGAACAAGAGTACTTAAACTTTATGAGCTACCTTACTTAAATAAGCGCAAACACTTCTATCAATGGCTAATGTCATGGGTCCATGAGGACTTCTTTTATTTTTAGGTAGAAGGATGCACATTACCATGTAGATGATTGGAAGATTCACGAGATTGCATAGTTTGGGCGCATATATAGAGAAAAATTTAGATGATGAAGTGGGAGTAGAGGTCACTTCTGCATTTGCTTACTAAAGTATCAAAGAGTTTATCACACGATGGATATTTTCAAGCTTCATGACCCGATTAAGAGAGTCTCCATGTGTATGGTTATGAATTTGGGAGTGAAGGAGAGATGCACTTGGGTGAATAAAAAATGGCTCCATATCATGTAAAATATGGCCAAAGGGGCCATGTAAAAATTATCACCTTCATTGTAAAAGCAATCATAGAGGAAGCACAATCAGATAACTTGGGGAAAATTCCTCTCAATTGTCTTCTCAAAAATTAGAGTTACTGAGATGGCCCAAATGACAAGGTATGAGAATACCCATAGAAAATAAATCTCCCACAAAGAGATTCACAGAGTACACATGAAACACAATAACCAATGATTATAATTTATGGTGGAAAGGTGGTATAGGTGAATGCGTGAAGCATTCAAACATGAGTGAGTGGCGCATCCCGGTGAGTTTCCCTCGGCTTTTGAGGGAAAGCGAGTTTACTGAGTGTACCAAAATTTCTACCTTGGAACATTTTAATTTAAGACTAGTGCAAAGATCCCTTGGTGTAAGCTTCCATATGTGTTTATAGATAGATACTTCTAGTCATCAGGTGAATAAATTTTCGATGAGTGCAAGATAAGGTTTGATGTTGATAAGGTGGATTGTGATTACCATACGCTACGTAAAACATATGTATACCCTAGAAAGGAAGATTATATAGAAACTATGATATTAGATGATATCAATATTAACTCCACAACCTTGGTGATAGGTAAAGAGGAAGTAGAAATATATATATATATATATATATATATATATAGATATATATATATATATACATATATACTTGAAGCCCAATTTATTCAATGGAAAGTGTATTGAAGATGAATTAAAGATAACAGACCCACTAAATGGAATGAAGATGGTTGGGACAAGGTAGGAATACAATTCTAGCTCTAAGTTATTCATTGCAATATTGCATATGCTTAAGATCACTTGGCACATTCCCTTGGTCATAGTTTTCCTGTGCGCCCCTTTCCCTTCTCTTCTTCCACTTCTCCCTTACGTATTCACCTTCTTCCTAATCAGTCTCTTCCCTTCCCACACCCCCCACACTTGCTTCTATTATCATCTAAGTCCTTGGCCCCTCATGCACATGCCCATTACTTTGTAATAGTTGTTCCTTCACCATGCATTCTCTACTCACCAGTTTTCTCATTTTCCCTCACGTGCATCACACGCACACCCTCCTTGCGCCCTTCTTTCTTTTTCTTCTGCGCCCCCACCCCTCCTTTGTGCCCTTCTATGCTAGGTCATCTTTTAACATACTTAAGTGTGTCATGTGCAACCAATAGTCAAATGCACCAAAGGGCAGGTGTCAATCCTTGTAAAAAATCAATGAGTGACACATGTGGCAAAAAATGAAAAATATTTACACAATTGGCCATCATTTCAGCCAATCCACACATGCCACATGTTTTGCATGCATGCGACACTGACTCTGACATCTTCTCGACAAGCCATATATTTTACTAGAGCTCTGATCGGTGTGCACCTAGACTTGTCAAAGATCTACTTGACATCAGCTATAGTGCTAGAAATTCAAATTCAAATTTTGGTGGATCTGGTAGGTGAGAAATGGGAAAACATCTTTCTAAACATTATGAGTAGATCTGATTGCTCCAACCACTCGATTTGGTATGATCCACCCTCCTTTTTTCTTCAACACATCAAACAGCATGGGGAAGCGTATTTCATAGATCTCTAGGTGGATTTGTAGGCATTGAATGCTTCTTGTTGGTGGTTGTGTTTCAAATTCAGGTTTTCCTCCTTCTTCCCTTCTTCCTCCATGGATTCATCTATAAATGTAAGAGCAAGGCTCATTTGTTATGTTGGACACTCTGATCCTTACGCATTTTGCTAAGGACTTCATATTTTTTGTATTTTGAGTTACAGACCTCTATGTTTGGCTCTTGCATGTGGATATCAACCTCCTTCATCATTATAATAACTCTGTGCATTTCTATGGAAGTAATAGAAGCATCATTTTGTGACTATTCTCTGTCCTAACATGTTTACATTCCTTCTTCTTTCCTTTTCTTTTGTGTTGTGTGTTGGTTGTGCTATTTCAGGTCCTTGTAGTTCCATATTTAGTTGTGTTCCATGAGAACGATCTGTGAATACGTGTTTTGCTGTGCTACTCATGCCTAGCCTCCTTTCACACATTTCCTTTCATTCTCACTCAAAACAGATAGTGTTCATCCCTCTTTTCTAGTGCTATCACCTTTTAGTGTAGTTTCCTTTCATGTTATCCTTCTATCCCTGGTCCCTTGGCATCATTAGCTTAGTTTTCCTTCCAAAGACTAGGAGTAGTAGTAGTAGTAGAAATAGATAGAGGAGGAAGCCTTCTCTCAGAGATCCATCCCAAGCTCAAAGGTCCCACAACTTGGGGATGGTTCCATTGTGGTCTCAAACACCTCGCCCTTCTTCGAGATCCGAGACACGGGTGCACATTTGAGAAACCAATAGTTTTTGGCACACCCAATGGGACAAGCATTGAAAGCTCAAATTTCATATCTCTAAGTTCTGGTGTGTGGACTTAGTATTTCAGCCTTTGGAGGCTCATTTCAACACATCTGGCAACTCCCAATATTTTAAGATCTCTGTTTCAGCAGTCCTTGAGTGCCTTTCATGAGAAGAGTGCACACAAGAAGAAGTGCAGTAACAATTGAAGATTATTTTGAGTACCTCCAACTATCCCCAAGAAGAGTTCATTCTAGAAATCCCACGCACATCTCTATCTCCAACGCACACATGCCCCATTCAACTCCTCCTCAAAATAGACAACCTCATGCACCCTATAATGGCACATCAACAACCTCCTCCATTAAGAAACTTTGCAAAATTTGCTGGAGGGAGTCCTTACTCCTGGTATGCAACATGATATGCCAAATGGCACACTCAAGAGTATTCCATACTTTACTAGTGAGAATCAAGTCACCCTCAGAGCATATCCAGATATAGAAAATGTGTGTTCACTCTATCTAATCACACATGATGATGTAGTAGTCAAGTTACTTGTAGCCCTCTTTCAAAGGTAAAGCACTTCAATGGTACCGAGGCTTGAGACTTGGATCTATCACCACCTAGGATGAGCTGGGAACAACTCTTTGTAATTACTTTGAAGATAAGTCAGATCACCTATCTCTGGTGGAGCAACTAAAAACAACAAGGAGGGTACCCAATGAGTAGATGACTGATTTCAACATCATATTTCAAAAGACTTGGGACATAATCCCTCTTGTGGTAAGACCTACATAGCCCAACATGCTTTCCTATATTATCTAAAGGTGCTCAACAATGATATTTCAGTTATGATCCAATCTATGGGAGGTAGGACTTTACCAACTACTTATAGTATTGTAGTAAGGGTAAAAAATAGTCTTATTCAGTGGGAAAGTTGGCTCCTAGACCACCTATGCCCTTGTTCCCAAAATGTCACAAGCACCCCAACCTTCTATGGCCCCTATTCCTATTCCTAAGAAAGCAGCACAAACCAATTTCCTCAACATCCTACTCTCCAATGCAAAAAAGGAAGATGAAGAATTGAAGGCCTTGATTAGAAATTTATCAAACAAGGTCATATCATTAGAAAAGCAATAGGTGCAAGCCTATAGAGGTAATTCCAATCAGGCACATGGCCAAAGCAATCAGCCTTGGTGGAATCAATATGGAAATCAAAGATACGCACCCAACCAATAGAATGATAGATGATGAGCCCCTAATGCACATCTTCCCTTGCAAGTTGTTCCTCCCACACCTTCTCTTCCAACACCCAGTGTGAGTCGGGTGCTTGTTCCAGTTCAAAAATTTGGCACAAGAGTCAGAATGGTGCTTCCCTTGCAACATGCCTCATAGTCAATATCATTGTGCCAATGTTGTGCATGCCCAAGCCTTCATGATCTAGAATGCTTCAGCTTGTGAAGCCTTCAACAAGTGCCCCTGAAGCAGATAACCAAGAAAGACCAGAAGCTCCTCCAGAGAAAAAAATTTGATGTTCTTTGGTGTGGAGGACTTCTGTGCAATCAATCAAGCTACATAAGATACAAACAAACCACACACACCCAAGTTGTGACAACACAAGATACAAGAAGAGAATGTTAGAATCAAGCACACAGGTCACAATCCCAACAACACAAGTAGATCTCAAAAGAAAGAAAGAAGAAACAAGGCATCTCTTCATAGTAAAAGTGCTCAAATCCCTATGTAGGAGGCCCCACATAAAGCTCCTTCTAAGAAGCAACACACCCCTCTTTGGTAGGTCAAGCCTCTACTCTAGCTAAAATTTAGGCTTCCACACCTAAACAATCAAGAAGGGATGTTGTTCCCCAAATGCACAAGATGGGGGCCTTCCATTTAGCATTGTTGACTAGATGAAGAGAACAAACATAAATGTCACAATGTGGGATGCCCTGACCATTCCATCTCAATGGATCTATTGCATGAAGCTCTAACACAACTCCCACATGATCCATCTAGTTATGTAGAAGCCACACACTTCTATCAAAATCTACCAAGAAGAGGAGAAACAAGTAAGTAAAGTTGTTAAAACCCCACCCTTCTATATGTCCTTGATCATAGGAAAACACCTAGTGCATAATTGCATGATTGACTCAGTGCTAGTACTTCTTTTTATGCCTAAGAAAATAGTTGATGTCTTAGGTCTGAAATATAGCCCTTTGTCTAAAGGAGTCCTGCAACTTGATGGCTCAATTGTCACCACCTTAGGAGTCATCAAGGATCTTGAGTTAACCCTTCATGCATGTCCAAGCCTAACAATTACTCAAGATGTGTCAATCATTGACCTACCTCCTTTTTTTTCCCTATGTTTATCAAGAGAATTTACTACTAAAGTGGGTGGTTACTTGTCTTCTTGATTGGTCTCATATGTTACTCAAGACAAGGTATGGTACCCAGTTTACCATACAAGTTGAGCCTATATTTTCCTATCATGTAGAGTCATATGTCCCATCCCCTCTCCAAGCCAACTATTTAATCCAAGAAGAACAAGCTTCAGTTCCTGAAGAGCAATCTCTTCCACCCCTATTCCCTGACCTAGTACTTGATGAATGGGTGGAAAGACACCATAAATTTGATCCCTATGCTAAAGAACTGGAAGCTTATGAAACTAGGCTTGGTACTTATTACATTCTAGAAGAAGAAGCTTATGCTTCCACACACTCAAGAAAGACAAAGTTCAACCTAGGGTCTATGGAAGTTGTACTTTGATGGATCTAGAAGCAGAAAATGGCACGGGAGTAGGAGTGGTTCTCATTTCCCCTAAGGATGAGAAATTATTCTTCACACACAGGCTGTAGTTTTACATGCTCTAACAATGTGGCAGAGTATGAAGCACTTGGTGCATGGCTTGCTCATTGCTGAGAAGAAGAAAATTAAGGCACTGCAAATCTTTGGGGACACAAAATTGGTTATCCACCAAGTTACCAAAAATTCTAGACAAATAATAAGCTTCTCAAAGCTTATAAATATAGAGTTTGGGACCTCCTTGAGAGCTTTGATGCTCTTAATCTACAGGTGGTTCCACAAAAATGAACAAGGAAGTTGACTAGATGGCCACACTTGGTTCACAATTTTCTCCTGCTGAGGACTTTATCAAAGGAAACACTCAACACATTAAGATGGTGATCAGACCATCCATTCTAGATAAACAACACCAGCTGGAAAGTGTTTGATAAAGTGACACACAATCATCCAGTTTATCCAGAATGAAGCTGAATTTTCATCAAGTATGCAAGCCAACTTGACTTGCATGACAACTATGGTGACCAAGTGATACAATGAAGACAAAATAAGTTTCCTAAAGGGCTGGTCACCTTAGAGAAAATGTTTTAGCCCTGATGATGAGTTCAAGGGTGAAGAAAGGTACATGTGCACCACACAAGAAGACTTCTCCTCCATCACTATTGCACATGGGAAAGAGTTGTTGCTCAACAAGACTTGTGCATGAAGAAAAAAAGCCTTCATCTCTCTCTCAAAAATATAGTGATATCTTCTCATGGGAGTATGAAGACCTCAAAGGTTTTGATCCAAGTGTTTCTCAACACTCCATTGACCTTGATCCTAGTATCAAGCCCATCAGATAAAACAATGACCAATCAATCCAAAAATAGAGCCCCTCATGAGAAAGGAATTATCCAAACTCATTGAGGAAAAATTATTTTTCCTATCAAATACTCTACCTGGGTCACAAATCTGGTTCCAATACACAAGAAGAATGGTGAAATCAGACTTTGTGTTGATTTCAAGAGATTTGAATAAGGCATCTCTAAAGGATCATTATCCTTTTCCTTCAATGGAGTAGATTTTATAGAACTATGGCTGGTGCGCAGAGATTCTCCATGCTAGATGGGTATTCAGTTTCAACCAGATCCTGTCAAGGAAGAGGATCAATTCAAAACAACATTTACAACCAAGTGGGGAACATATGCATATCAAAAATTCCCTTTGGTCTGTCAAATGTGGGTGCCACATTTCAACATGCACTATGGATATTGCCTTCAAAGGATACATTAATGAGTTCATCTTGGTTTACCTTGATGATATAACTATCTTCTCAAAGTAAAGAGCACAAATCATATGGCACACCTAGAAAAAGTATTTGAGAGATGTAGAGAATTTGGGGTGTCTCTTAACCCCAAGAAGTGTAATTTTTCAGTGGCAGCAAGGAAAGCTCTTTGGGCCATGTGGTTTCAAAGGATGGCATCACAATTGATCCTTGAGCATGTTTTCAGCCATCCTAGCTCTTTCCCTACCGGTGCACAAAAAAAGGCCCTACAATCCTTCCTTGGCAAGATCAATTTTGTTAGGCATTTTATCCCTAACTTTGTGGACTAGGTTCAACCCATCACCTTGATGCTCAAGAAGGACATAGCCTTCAGATGGACAAAAAAGGAAGAGAAAGCTTCAACAAGATCAAGCAAGAAATTTCTTGTGCACCAACACTCATCAATCCAGATTATTCAAAGGATTTCATCCTTTATGCTTATGGCACTGATGCAAGTGTTGTTGTTGTCCTAACACAAGAAAATGAACAAGGGATGAACAACCAATGGCCTTCTTCAACCAGATGCTGAAGGATTATGAACTAAAGTATAATCACACAGAAGAAGCAAGTCTTCACCATCATGCACGCACTCTCAAGAAATTCAAGAGTATGCTCACCACCAATCATATCAAGGTGTTAGTCTCCCACTCTTCTGTTAGAGACTTCATCATGGGAGTAGAAATCAATGAGAAAAGAGCATGATGGGTGACCAAAATCATGGAATATGATGTGACTATCAAGGCCACAAAATGGTAAGAGGTAGTGCACTCTATAAGTAGATTGCTGAGGATGCACAAAGTGAACCTAAAGCTTCATTATTTTTGGATGAAGACCTTCCATGCATGAAACTTGAACAAAATATAGATCCTGGCATGCATGACTAGATGAAGGACATGATCACATTCCTTTCCGAGGGCATACCCTCCTAGTTTAAATAAAGCAAAGAGAAGACATCTGAGGTTACAATCTATCCCTTATGTGTTGATTGATGGACTTCTCTTCAAAAGAATCTTGATGGCATGTTGTTAAGATGTATCAATGGCATGCACAGACTAAAAAAAGTGTTAGCAAAATTTCATGATGGATTCTCTGTGGACACTTCTCTACCAAAACTACAACAATGAAGATCATAATGGTAGGTATCTTTTGGCCTACCCTATTTGCAGATGCACACAGTGGGTCACAAAATGCAAGGAATGCACTTTCTTTGTAAGAAAGAAAATATTGGCAGTGCTTCCCCCGACCAATCCAAGTGGATCAACCTTTTGCACAATGGGGTCTCAACTTCATAGGCATGATCAATCCACCTTCAAGCATGGACATAAATGGGTGTTGATAACTATAGATTACTTCACCAGATGGACAGAAAGTTGTCACACTCAAGGAATCAACCGAGGTAGTCATCCTTGACTTTCTCGAAGGTATAGTCACAAGGTTTGGCATTCCTCAAACCATTATCTCTGATAATGCAAAGGCCTTCCTTGGTACTAAAATCACTGATTGGGCTCTAAGTCTAGGCATTTACCTGAAGACTTCTTCCAACTATTACCCTCAGGAAATGGTCTAGCAGAATCAACAAACAAGAACCTGATCAAAATCATGAAGTGCACAAATGAAACATCAACCAAAGATAAGTGGCATACAAAGGTCTCACACACTCTGGGTAGATAGAATCACAGTAAAAAGGCAATAGAACTTCACCTTACAAGCTTGTCTATGGCAAGGAGGCTACCCTTCCTTTGACACTAGAACTAATTCATTAGCACTTTCCCAACAACTGGAATTTGAAGGCACGGACCAGAGAGAAATCAAAATGGTAGAGCTGGTTAATCTTGAAGAACTCAAGGAACTCTACCATGATCAAGCTAGAACAACATCAACAAGCAACAAAGAAATGGTTCAACAAAAAGGCTAGGCCTCAAGCTTTCAAAATTGGGGACTTGGTTCTAAAATGGGATGTTGATAGAGCTAAACCAGGTGCCATTCAAAGTTTGATGCACTTTGGAGTGGCCCATACATCATCAATTCCTTGTAAAGAAGCTAACTCTTTTGAGTTAACTCATCTTGATGGAGGCACACTACAAATCCCAATAAATGGGATCTATCTCAAACCCTTCCATTAAGTTTTTTACATCATGTTGTATATATTAGAGTAGTTTCAATTCCTCTAAGTGTGCTCCATGCACATTGTTTGTTTGTACATAGTTCTTTCTTCTCACGTGCTTCTCTGCACGCTGCTCTTTTTTTCTTCCCAAAATAGATCTTCTTTCAAGTAGTTGCAAGATTTAAAATAAAGTGAAGAAATGATCTTCAAGTGACTACAGGGGTAGTTTCATGATTACATAAGTAGACTCCATGCCCAATGGATGCTTCAGGCTACTGATCTTCTTCATCTAGCAGAAGATGGCCCCAAAAGTCACCAAAACTATTATCCAAATATCTCTCCTAGTGATTTGGGTAACTTACATACACATTTCTAGCTCTAAGTTATTCATTACAATATTACACATGCTTAAGATCACTTGGCACATTCCCTTGGTCATAGTTTCCCTACCCCTTTTCCTTCTCTCCTTCCACTTCTCCCTTGTGCCCACCTTTCACGCATTCACCTTCTTCCTAATCTATCTCTTCCCTTCCCATGTGCATCATGCTTTCTTCTATCAGCTAAGTCCTTGGCCCTCTCATGCCATGCCCATTACTTTGTAATAGTTGTGCCTTCACCATGTGTTCTCTTCTCACCAATTTTTCTCATTTTCCCACACATGCATCACACACGCCCTTCCTTTCCTGCCTCCTCTTCTTTCCATGCCTCTTCTCCACGCACCCCTTCCCTCCTTTGCATGCCCTTCTATGTGCTAGGTCATCTTTTGACATGCTTAAGTGTGTCACGCACAACCAATCAAAGTGTGCCAATAGGGCACCGAAATCCTTACAACAAATCAGTGAGTGACACGTGGTAAAAAATGAAAATATTTACACATTTGGCCATCATTTCAGCCAATCCACATGTGCCACATGTTTTGCATGTGCACCGACTTTCTACATCTTCTGACAGCCATATCTTTTACTACAGAGCTCAGATCAGATCGCATGCACCTGGACTTGTCGAAAGTACTTGACATCACATATAGTGCTAGAAAAAATTCAAATTCAAATTTTGGTGGATCTGGTAGGTGAGAAATGGGAAAACATCTTTCTAAGCATTGATGAGTAGATCTGATTGCTCCAACCACCCATTTGATATGATCCACCCTCCTTTTTCTTCAACACATCAAAACAGGCATGGGGAAGCATATTTCATAGATCTCTAGGTGGATTTATAGGCATTGAATGCTTCTTGTTGGTGGTTGTATTTCAAATTCAGTTTTTCCTCCTTCCCTTCTTCCTCCATGGATTCATCTATAAATGTAAGAGCAAGGCTCATTTGTTATGTTGGACACTCTGGATCCTTACGCATTTTGCTAAGGACTTCATATTTTATGTATTTTGAGTTATAGACCTCTATATTTAGCTCTCGCATGTGGATATCGGCCTCCTTCATCATCAGAATAACTCTCTCATGCATTTCGAAGTAATAAAGCATCATTTTGTGACTATTCTCTATCCTAACATGTTTGCATTCCTTCTTCTTTCCTTTCTCTTGTGTTGTGTGCTGGTTGTGCTATTTCAGGTCCCTTGCAGCTCCATATTTAGTTGTGTTCCATGAGAATGATCTGGTGAATACGTGTTTCATTGTGCTACTCATGCCTAGCCTCCTTTCACGCATTTCCTTCATTCTCACTCAAAATAGATAGTGTTCATCCCTCTTTTCTAGTGCTATCACCTTTACTCGAAGAGCAAGCTAGCAATTATTTGAACAAGATGTCAACAAAGATAGCATAGATAAATTTAGACAAGGGGGAAACCATCCACATATTTATTGAAGATAAGAAAGATAAGGTGCAATAATTCCAATGAATTATAGAGGTGCTTTGAGAAAGCAGACAGTGCGCCAAGTATGTTCTTGACATGTCCATCCATATTGCGGATGGAATTACAACAACATGACTTGAGCTTGAAGAGATAACTAAGGAAGAGTACCCATCGACACTCCATTACTTGAATGCCTTATTGAAAATTATTTTGGAAGAGAATTCAAGTCTGGAGGGGACATCACCGAAAGATTTGGCCACTGAAAAGGAAAATATTTAAAAAATTATAGTGTGCAAAATTATGGAATATGAAGCTTTGTTCCAAATAGTGAAATATGTGTTAAAGAAGGAAGGATGGGATTTTGATAATTTTCAAAACCTTGACCCCATCCTCAAGGCACATACTACTTAGGAGGAAGTGGAGTTGGGACATGAAAAATAAGTGAAGGAGGGAAAGCTCACCAAGAGGAATTTAAGAAGAGATTGTGTAGAAGTGGGATGCCTTGAAAATGGTTAAGGAAGCATATGAGACAAGGCTTAAGGAGATGGGATCCCTCATCACATGAAGGATGGATGGCATGGAAGGATTGATCTCAGGCCTAGCTAGAGTTATAAGGGAGATAAAGTAGAAGGGAGAGGATATGACCCCAAGAAAATGATGGAGGTAACTAGGATGGTTCCGTATATAGTAATGAAAGGGCTAGTAGAATGGGAAGAGATGGAGATCATCCTCAATAAAGAGTTCCCTGAACTATTGTAGCTAATTGAGGAGTAGAGATCAGTACATGTTGAGATATTCTTTCATTCTTTGGGTATATCCCCATTATTCTTTATACATTTTTATTCATTTGTGATGGGATATTCTTTGATTCAATATTGCCGAGGATGGACAATATCCCTAGTGTAAGGTAATGTTGGTTGAAAATTTTGACTAAGTACCAAAGAGGAATAAATTCTTGTGCATAGGAACAAGAATGCACAAAGAAATAGGGTTAGTGTGTGGAACAATACGCATATATGATGAATAGGGTAGCATGTGGGACCGCACACATAGGAAATAAATCATTATCTCGATTTTCTAGATTGAGCTAAAAATAGACTTGGAGTGCTAACCAAACAAGTAGGAAAAGCACATGTAGAACACACAAGGAGGAGGTTAATAATATGTGTTTCACCAAATAAGTTGTGTGATACAATAGATAAGGTAATGGTCAAGGAGGAATACCTGTGATTATGTTGGAAGAAGTTTGAATGCGTGCGTTACTAACTTTATCCAAGCTGATTGTGGAGAACTCATTTTTATCTGGGAAGGACTACATGTAGATACAAAGAAAGACCAAAAATGATATTAAATAGCAAGAGTCAGAGGACTACCTAGCAAGGCTAGATCTGGGAAGTGTGATGATTCCACGAATGGATGTCAATCATCTATTTTTATCAAATCAATGAAAGTAAATATGAGAAATAAAGGTCCTATTACTAAAAATTTGTTTTAGGTATCTCAAAACATTATCAATAAATTATATTAAGAAAAGTATTGAAATCTAAACTAATATAGCATCGGGAAAGGTATGTTTTTGATTGGGATAGGTCACAAGGTTGTTAGGTATACGTAGGTAAGGTAAGGGTGGATTTTAGGTGATGTTAGGGGAAATTTGGTGAAGGTTAGCAGAAAACATAGTGACTGATATCGGTCTGATGACCGATGTCGGTAGAGAGGGGAGATCGACGATGGTTAAGGTGACCGACACCGGTAGGGGAATTTTATAGTAAATTGTTAAACAAAGGTTTTTAGGCTCTCTGTGATTACACAGAGAGTGAGGGTAGTATGGTTTGGGTCATAATATGGATGAGAAGACTTAGGGATACTAAGAAAGAGATTTAGAATGATGAAAAGGCTTGGGTGAAATGGTATAGACAGATTTGCACAATAATAATACTTTCTTGATATTCAAACGTACAAGATATTACAAATAAATAGGAGAAATTGATCCTATTTTCTAGGAGGTTGTTCTAACAACACTCCTCACATTTCTTATTTACATGAATTTGGTTTAACAACCAAATCACATTCAAATAACTATATGAGTTGTTATTACAACTCATTTACTCCACATTATTATATTCACCAATATGTAAATATAATAAACACATCTAAATAATGTGAGCACTAAACAAGTATTCCTAACATTCCCCCCCTTAGTGTGAACATGGGAGAACAACAATTGCACTTCCTTCTGCAGCGTGCCGCCCGTGCGTGCTCATGATCTGGATGGTTTTTCAGGACAGCCAACAACCTCAACATGGATGGTTTTATAGGACAGCCAACAACCTCAACATGGATGGTTTTACAGGACAGCCAACAACCTCAACAGGATGGTTTTATAGGACAACCAACAACCTCAATAAGGGATGGTTTTACAGGACAACCAACAACCTCAATATCATGATGTTGCTATTCTTTTGTGCTTTCATCTGTCCACTATGCTTTTCCTTCAGGGAATTATGTAGGAAATATCACTCACTGATTACAAATATGAAAAGAGAAAATGGAACATTGAGACCATGTTCCCCCCCTCAATGTGAACATTTCACTTATTCAAGCCATAACAGGAACACTGAAAAAGAATCATGCTACACACAACTGAAATCAACTACAACTCTGAAAAGAAAGCAAACTCACACACAAACTATCACCACAGCTTCATGCGGCCCCATCGTTGGTGACTGACGAGAGGTCACTGAATGACCTCTAGCCTCCGATGCCTCCATCCTCCAGTTGTTTGTTGCTAACTCAACAAAATATGTCTTTGAAGCTCATCAGGTTTCACATTGAACTTTATTTTGTCTCCCTCCCGCAATGTGAACCACAAAATTTATTAGGACATCGGTCACCGCCGAAAATGCATCCACAAGATGTTTTATTTTTACAATGACTCTTTTGACGATGAGACTACTTTGAACAATAACATTTGACAAAATGATACTAGATTTTGACAACACAATTATTTAGACAATGACATATATGAGAATGGAAACATTAACACAAATAATGACAACGATAATGACAAGTAATGACAACGATAATGAAAAAGTAATTAAAGATTACTTTTCAAGAATAGTGACACTTAACTCTTTTAAAATATGACAAAATGACATACAAAGACTTTATTGACAAATGAGTTCGATTGACAACTTCTTTTATAACAATACAAAAAAATGACAATATAAAGACTTTGGCTGAAAATATAACTATTCAAAACTTTTATTTTGATACTAAAACTTGACTGGTGATAATGATACTTTCATGCACGATATTAATTGAACCACTATAGACAAACAAACCTATCAACACCGAGAAATAAACTATAACTTATTAGATTGACTCAAAGAGACAGCTATATTGGGATCCTATGTTAAGTATCCAAGATGCAATTCTTCTCTACTAGAAATATGCATCTACATGCAGAGTGACAGCTGGGGACGCGTGGCTTTTACATTGGTGTTTTTGCATGCTCCGTTCAAAAATTTTATTCATTGCTGATGTGTATCTGAAAACCAATGCGTAGAATAGAAATTTGATGCCTTCACGTTGTTATAGACTAAATTCCATTGAATGACCAGAAAAGCATGCAAATACCTTTCTAATGGAGATAATTCCTCCACGTGACTATAGATTCACCTAAGATTTAGGGTAAGCTCATAGTTGACTGTTCACTCCAATGATTGAATGTTGCACAAAAGACTTCAATATTGAAATCGAATTGATCATTCATCTAATGCACAGAATTAATGTAGGCAACATATAACCGATCAACGTGAGCCACTAAAGAGCAGGCTATTAGGAGGCAGTGACTGTAGATGCACCCGATCCAAAAACAAATGCCTGTAGAGACGTCTCAAGCCTGATGATGATCAAATCATACGAGCTGGTAGATGGATGGCACACGGATTTGACATGTGAGAGAATTAATCTGACCAAAAATGAGCATAGGCTATCCACATTCACATAGATGCACAATACAATAACTTTTACAAACTACCTGAACTATATCTAGAATGCTCACAAAAAAAATCTCTCATTAACCAGGGAAAACGTGAATAGCAAAAGATTTTCCCTGTATAATATATCATGGATCCATAGTCTGCTCTGGTACCAAATGAAATGGTATAGACAGATTTGCACAATAATAATACTTTCTTGATATTCAAACGTACAAGATATTACAAATAAATAGGAGAAATTGATCCTATTTTCTAGGAGGTTGTTCTAACAACACTCCTCACATTTCTTATTTACGTGAATTTGGTTTAACAACCAAATCACATTCAAATACCTATATGAGTTGTTATTACAACTCATTTACTCCACTTTATTATATTCACCAATATGTAAATATAATAAACACATCTAAATAATGTGAGCACTAAACAAGTATTCCTAACATTGGGATGGTTGAATAGTGGATTAGCAGGAGGAAGGTGATGTACAGGCAATAGAGGAAAATAAACTACTGAAAGAAACCAGAGATCTACAAAAGGAATAAGTAAAATGATTAGGATCACAATACTTACTTGATGTCCTATAGATCTTGGGAGGTGGAGGAGGACAATAGTTGATCCGTGAAGAAATTTTGTGCTTAGTGCCGTGAAATACTCCCAGAGTGTTCCTGTGAATATTCCAATGCTCTAGAAGGGAAAACAACTACTTGTCTTACACTGTGGTTGTGTGTGTTCTTCATCTAGATGTAGGAGGGATTGAAGATTTTGATTGAATAAAATCAGGCTCCAATAACTGAATCACCAACCTGTGTAAAGAGTTGTGAAAGTGTATATAAGGTAACCAATGGCGGTTAGGTGACCAACATCGGTTGAGGGATAACCAGCGTCGGTTAAGGTGGGAAATTCTAGGTTTACCAAAAATAGGAAGATCTTTACTATTTTTGGTGTGATTTTGAGTCCTCTTAGGGAAGTGGATTTCATGTGAGAGAAGGTAGGAAGGTCATAGAAGAAGTCCAATTAGGTTTAGGAAGAAGTCTTAGTTAGTTAGGTTAAGTGGTGACTCAGCACTGGGAGTGATGACTTAGTGTTGAGAGTGATGACTTAGTCATTGTGAGTTAAATGCCCTTAGAATGGGTCTAGGGTGAGGTGTAATGATGAGGTGGAGGTGTAATGAAATTAGCTTAATTAAAATAATTTAATTAATTAATAATATGAGGATGAATGCTAGTATAGGATGAAGAGGTCATGATTAATTAAATGTTATGTTAATTGATTGAAGGGGACCAAGGGGAGTGTGACCCAAATTTGGTGTCTACATTTTCCCCTTTTTATCACGTAGCTTGTATTAGTAAGTGATGACAAAAATAGGAGTTGATGTCCCAGGTATAAGCGGAGGTTAGGTTGCCCCAAGTAGGGATGAAGGTGATCCCCCTCAAACTACGAACTAATGAGGTTGGAAAAGTAGTCGGGAGTGGTTTGATAAGTAGGTAAGGGTATGGTTATTTTGGGTAATGGGTAAGGGAAATCAAACACTTGCACATTTATAGATTGTGATACGATACCAGAGGAAGATCTTACAAACTCTATGTTTTCAAAAGGGTGATAGGTTTATCCAAATGAGGTTGAAGTGATTCAGGTATCCAAGGTATAGGATATGGTCATGAAGCACAACGAGGTCCGGTGTAGGAACAAATAATAGGTTTGTTCCATGGCACCAAAGGTATGGTCGATAAACATCACGTCATTAGGGTAAACAACAACATGGGTAACAACATCGCAAGGTATAACGAGTAAAAAATTCAAATGTCACAAAAGGTAATTCAGGTCAGGGTATGTAGGTCAGGGCACATGTAAGGCTAAGGTATAGGTAAATAACATGTCCCTAAATGTAGTTAAGGAAATGTATAGGTAATGTAGGCTTGTAGGTAGGGTGTAATAGGTGTTGGTAAGGTTAAAAGTTGTTGGATCAATAATGGTTTTAGGAAGAATGGGCATGGGGTGGGTCAAATGGTTATGTTAGGTGATCGATGTTGGTTATAGTGGAACCCATGTCAGTTTTTTGGGCTCGACATGACTAATGTCGGTCAATGTTGATTTGAGATTAAAAAAGGAAAATCCTAGTTTTTATGGATTCATTTTAACATTTCCACTTTTAGAAAATGACAGAGGAGAATTTGAGGAGTGGAAAATGATAGTACAAGATGTCTAACTGAGTTGGCGAGCCACGTAGTGGGTGATTGGCATTCAATTGGTGGGTCCATGAGATCAAGTTGATCGATTCAATTGGTTATGAGGTGAGGAGTTGATTTTGGCATGGTGGAGGCAGGAGAGGGAGTGGGTGGACCATCGACATAGTGGCTATATGTGCCACCATGGAGACAGTGCCGAGATGAGGTAGGAGTCAATCCAAATCCTTTATTTGATTGAAAGAGAGTTTGTTGAAATCATTTTGTGTAAAATTTGGGTGTAATGTTAATTTGTGAAATCGTGGTTAAAAATGAATGAAATGGGGAGGGGGAAGGTCCAATGTAGCTTAAATAGGGTTGGTAATGAATCTAGGATAGGTTTGGGTGGGTGGGAGTAGGTATTTAGGTTGTTTTTTGTGAATTTGTTGATAATGGGGATGAGGGTTTCGCTTTGGCCAAAACAGACCGACATCCATCATGGGGTTGACCAACATTGGTGGGCTTCTTTGGCCAGCATTATGTCAAGGTATGGGTGACCGACACTCAATCAAAGAGGACTGATGACGATTAAGGAGACCAATTCGGTCACGATTAAGATTAAATAAATAAGTGAAATAATGGTTAGGTAGGAAAGTAAAAAGGCAAGGAAGGGGTAGGTGAAAATTATGTAAAGTAAAAATGGTAAAATGTTATTTTGGCAATGTGGGATAGGTAAGTAGGTGAGATGAACTAAGTTAGTGGGTAGTGATGATAAGGTATAATAGGTTTGTAGGTGAATTAGGTAAAGGGGATAGGTATGATTGATGTGGTTGGGTATTATGTAGTGGGTAATAGGTTGTTTGAGGTGGTCAAGTCTTAACAAGGTTGTGTTAGATGATGCAGGTGAGAGATCAGCTGAGGATGAGGGATAAAGTACCACCCCTACTAGTATAGATGCAGCCTAGCATGACCATGGAGGAGTGGGAGCACATGATTGATGTTGGACTTAGTGTGATCCGACACTATAGGTGTATAGCCTGGGATCATAGCTTGATGGTCTCTCTCATCGATGATAGATGGGACTCCATGACCAATACCTTTCACTTATCGATGGGTGAGATGACCATCACTTTGGAGGATGTTTATAGGATCCTGTGACTTCCTATTTTTGGGGAGCCAATATATTCCATTTCATCAGAGGCATCGGTGGAGCCGATAGTGGCAATATTTGGTGAGGTGATGGGTGAGTTGAGGTATCACAACACGAGTCTCACTTATGGAGATATGTATGCAACCTATCTATAGAGACTAGGCTATCGGTGTTGATGATGGTGGTGGTGGGATGTTTTACTTTGTCATTCTGAGGGTGGGAGATTCCCATGAGCACTGATGGGGTTCTATAGATATGATAGAGAAGTGGATACATTTCTCTTGGGCACCAAATTTCCTAGTTCAACTGTATAGGGAGCTATGGGCCTATGGGATATTGAGGATATTTGGTATCTGATGCACCTATTTGTTACATTGTTGGGCATACGAGCACATTGTGTGTGTACCCAGTTGGTTTACCATGACAGGATTGGTTCGGGGTGGCTTGTTCAAAGTTGGTACTAGTTGGTAAACACATGAGGGTGGCGAGGGACACATGATGTGTTATACTACAGAAATGATTGGAGGGCCTTTTGCATTTGATATCGTGTGGAGGCCATATGTTGACTATCCATCATACAGAGGCATGGATGAGGAGTTAGAGGAGCTTCAGCTACTGAGATGGATATAGGGGTGGCACCGGGAGTATGAGATGATTCTTATGGAAAGGATCAGATGACAGTTTGGACTACCACAAGACGTGCCCCCACCTTTCCCACAATACCGTAGAGATGATGTAGAGAGACCCATGTCTCCACCACGTCCGAGTGTGCCTACAAGATAAGAGGAGTATGTCTAAGATAGATGGATTGAAATATGAGTGTCACTGATGGATACAGGTAGTGGTGGGTGGCACATCTAGGAGCACACCGCCATGCTAGGGAAACATGATTTAGCTACTTTTCATAGTGTAGAGGGATACATTACAGGGTTAGGTGGCCACCCTACAGGCACAAATTATAGGTTTACAGGACATTTGACATGGTAAGAGGCATAGGTGACTACCTTGCAGAGACACATATGGCAGCCCTATAGGCCCAGTAGCACATGCACAGTTCCCGTAGCATAGGAATAGATGGGGATGGAGGGTAGGTAACAACCCTATAGGAAAGGTGATAGGTTTATATGGCTATTTGGATATGACACATGCACACCTAGTAGTCGCACAAGTACTAACACATAGGCACAGGGACATAGTCCCATAGTATGGGCACTACGTACATAAGATAGGGTACACTTTTGGTCAGGAAGAGTTCACGAGGAGTAATCAGGCCATGGAACCACCCCAGACTATGTCGATGGCGAGCTTTAAGGATGCCCCCGAACAAGGCTCGCTACTATCATGATCATCTAGCCATCGTAGGGATTGATGTTCCCTCATATGCCGAGTACCAAGCCCAGTAAGAAGCTCAATGAGTGGATGAGATCTAGAACTCATAGTTCTGGTAGCATAGGGGGTCGTTGACCCTAGAGACAAGGCCATGGTGAGGTTATAAGTGCTCGTAGACTAGGCGCAATAAAGGGGCCAGAGGAGGAGACATGTGAGACTGACAAGAGGGTATCAAGTGGGGTGATGATTGATATCCATATGTTATATTGTGTGATTTTTGATATATATATTGGCCTACGTGCTGAAGACATGAGATTGTACATGAGAGTTTTTGAGATACTGATATTTATTTATATATATGTGTATATATGTATTGATACACAGACTCTCCCATTTATATAGTTGATGATGTTGACTAGATGGATGATGTACTCATTTTTAATTTCCATTGTTATTGTGTAAAATGGAAACTAGTTGAATTAGGTATGATTGAGTCGAGGTCATGTAGGCATGATGGATTTAAGGTCATTTAGGCATGATGGAGTCAGGTATAGGCATGGTGGAGTCAAGTATAGGCATGATGGATTCAAGGTCATTTAGGCATGATGGATTCTAGGTGATTTAGGTAGTTGAGGTCATGTAGGCATGATGGAGTCAGGTATAGGCATGGTGGAGTCAAGGTGATTTAGGTCATGGTTTTGCATTTTTGATTTAATTTCCAAGTTATTGTTATTATGGAAAATAAATGATGATGTATATGTATGTTGTGGTGTAAATTTCCAAATATTTGATATCATGGAAATGTGAAATGATTGATGTATGATATGGTGATGTTATAAAATGGTAGGTATGTATGTTTTTATGATTGTTTAATTTCCAAGTTTTGTGTAAAATGGAAACCAACTAAGGTAGAATGTGAATATAAAAGGGGGAAAATTGGTTAGGGGAAAGAGTGGTTGAGATAACCTCCAAGGGCCCCATGCCCTCGAGTGTTGCCTACATAGCCCCAAAAAAAAGGGTCCTCAGGCTGATGTAGTTCTCCCATAAGCTAGGGAAGAATATGATGAGGTAGAGGAATGGGTTGGTAGGTTTTAGGCATGATTGAGTCTAGGTCATTTAGGCATGGTTGAGTTTAGGTCATTTAGGCATGGTTGAGTTTAGGTAATTTAGGCATGGTTGGTTTAGGTCATAGGCATGGGTGAGTTTAGGTCATAGGTAATGTTGAATTTAAGTCCTAATGGGCAATTTTGGTGAAAGAGGAATTCTTAAATGTAGGTGTTGATGGTTTGGTCTTGTGTAGGAGAATCAATAAGTAAGAAAAGAGGTGAATGGTAAGAGGAGATAAAAAATCCACCTAATTGATAAGAACCATTACAAGTCTATCATACCAAAGATGGCGTATGAACATAAAACCCTAAAGGCATTGCATGATTGATCTGTTCTAAGGATGAAGAAGGTCACATGATCACAAAATGTCACATTTGTGGCACATCCCTTGAGTAGGTGGAAGGTTAGAAAGGAAAGGTGGTGAGGTGAATGAAGTTGGTTTAGCATAACCTAGGTGTGAGACAACATGCCTCTTTGGCAAGAGACCCAAGATCAAAATAGGCAAGTCCATGAAAAAAGTCATCTTTTTCTTTTGCATTTGTTTTTATAGACTTGATCGATGTGGGAAGTCTATGTGGGATGAGTATAGTATCTCCTTGAGGTCTTTGTGAAGCTAATCGATGTGGGAAGCTTCAAATATTTTTATTTTATTTTTGTAAGAATAGTCTTCTTTTGTGATAGACTATGTATAGTATGGCTAGCTTTTATATAGCTTTCCTTCGAGGGAGTAGTCTATTTATAGTAGCAAATAGAAAGATTAGATGTCCTTTTTTGAGGGAGTCATCTTTTTGCTAGAATTTTGACTCAAGGAGTTTGAATTTTAAAATCCTATATATTACTTTTGAATTGGTTTTTCGACTTTTAGGTCATGGAAAGACTATAGAGAAGTATAGGCTTCTTTTATGAAGACAAAACCATAACACACAGGGTTAGCTATGAAAGAAAGGTTTTAAGTGATGAATGACCATGGGATTCCATCTTGAAAAGGATGAAAAGTATCCATGAGAATCATGCCATGAGTAGAGCCATGGTACTCATATTGAAGATAAGGCTAAAAGGTGATGGGTAATCACATGAGTCTTGTTTATTCATTGATCCTTAAAATAGGTAAGTGGAAGGTGAATGGTGCTCAAGGGACAAGTGTTTAATAGACATAAGGTGATCTAGGACTTGATTCAAAAATAGAATGGTCAAGATGTAAGGCATTGAGGGGACTCAGTTCAGGGTTTACCTTCAGTGAAGATAAATGATAAGCACCTGATCCATAGGTATGAGTAACGATATAGGGTCCAAGCCAATTAGGAGAAAATTTTCCCCATTTAATTTTCTCCACTTTTGTTACATGTTGATTTTCTTTCAGGATGAGGTCACCAACCTAGAAGGTTTCATTCTTGGACATGTTTATCATAGGCATATTTGATACATTTTTGGTAGATTTGGAGATGATCGAGAGCATTGAGATGATGTTCATCTAATAACTCGAGTTTTGCAAATGGTCCTAGAAAAATCATCATCATTGAGCATATCTTTGAGTGAGATATGAAGAGATGGAATTTGGAATTTGAGAGGCAAGATATCCTCTATACCATAGACCAAAGAGAAATGCATGGCAGCAATTGAGGTATGAATACTAGTACGATAAGCCCATAAGGAAAAAGGAATGTGCATGTGCCAATCCTTTCCAGTATCATCAACCACTTTCATAAGAATTTTGTTTAAGGTTTTGTTGGTTGATTCCAATTGGCCATTTTTTTAGGATAGTAAGGTGAATGAAAAAAACTGAGTTGAATGCCAAAGGCATCACAAAGTTTCTGTAGGGTTTTATTTTTGAATTGTTTTCCATTATCGGTGATGAGTAGTGAGGAACACCAAAGAGAAAATGATGTGATGATTGATGAATTCACATATTTTCTCAGATTTTTAGAAATAAGAGGTACGGATTCCACCCATTTAGTGTAATATTTAGTAGCAGTAATAATCCATTAATGATGACATTGGGAAGAATGAGGATTTATCTCTCCGAAAATATCCAAACCCCATCGAGAGAAAGGCCAAAGGTCTCGTGCGACCTGTAAGGCATGACTAGGGGTGTGATGAATATTAGCATGTTTCTGACACTTCACACAATACTTGACATAGTCACAACAATCACGGTTTAGGGTTGAAAATAATAGCCTGTGAAAGGATGCACTTAGCAACAAATAAACCATTGAAGTGACCCCCAAAAATTTTATCGTGAACTTCCTTGATGGTGTAGGGAATTTAGAACTCATAAGGCATCATAAGAGGATAGCATCAAAGCCATGTTTTATAAAGAAGACCACCCATGATGACATAGTGAGAGAACACTTTTGAGAAAGGCTCATTGTCCATTACGAGTAAGATCTGGAGGCAGGATGGAAAGGGAAAGGTAGTCAAAAAACTTATACTAAAGGTCACATGGGTCAGTTTCAATGGTTCCTACAAGGTTGACATCTCAAAATAGATAAGAGGGTGATTGTAACCTTTGTACTATGAAAAATATTTTGAGTTAGAGGGGTGAAGTGGGGATTTGAGAAGCAAGACATGCCATGGTATCCACAAATTTATTAGTGGAATGTGGGGTGGTTTGAAGTTCATAATGGTCAAAGGTAGTCAAAATTATGTCAACATGATGCTTATACTTTTGAAGTATCTCATTATGAAACTGGTATATACCATTAACTTGGTTACAACTAATTGAGAGTTGCAAAATATATTAATCAATTTAACATTTAAGGATATGGTGGTTTGAAGACCTAACACAAGTGCTTCATATTCAGTGATATTGTTAGTACAATCAAAATCAAGTTTGAAAGATAATGGCATAGGATCACCATCAAGAGGATGAGGATAACTCCGACACCACCCCCACACTAACATTTGGAACCATCAAAGAATAAGGTCATATGGTAAACGATATTGTCTAAAGAGAGGGTAGCGATGGATTCATCAGGGAAATCGAAGTTAGAGGATTGATTTCCAGAGAGAGGTGCATCTACAAGTTGGTTTGCAATTGTTTGTATTTTGACAAATTTTTGATGGATGAATTTGAGATCTAGGTCTGCAAGAAGCATGAGCCAACATGAAACACATTGATGTTGGTAGGGCTTAGACATGTAATGTAAGGGGTACATGTAATGTAAGGGGTCATAATATTGGTGACAAAAAAAAGGTGTTTTGGTTGGCAGTGAGTAGGTAATTCAGAAGTTTAAAGGTAAAAAAAACTAAACTAAGCAGATTTTTTCATGATGAGTATATCTAATTTCGTAGTGATCTAAGTAGAATGTAAAGGTAAAATGGTTATATAATAAACCACTTTCTCCCTATGTTTCTTGTCAGGATTGTTTTAAGGCATCAAAGGAGCATGGTATCATCCCATTTTGGAATGATCATTTTAGAGAGATGATGAAATGTAAAGTTAAAATGGTTGGTCATCCTTAGATTGAGACTAAGCATGTTAGTTAGAGGAGGAGGATATTGAGAATAAGGTGTAAAAGGTTTTATGGAATTCATCATCCCATTTAAAGGAGACAAAACCTTTTTCCAGAGAGATGATGAAATGTATGGGATCAAGGTGAACAAGTTATGAAATAAAATGATGAATAGATTTAAGGACTTTCCTTGCAAACTATGAAGTTGATGAAGAAGTTAGTAGGTTATCTATGTGATGTATAATGTCATGAAAGATATATTTCATAGCCTTCATCGATATGTAGCACCAACGTTTTTAAGGCCAAAGGGCATGACACAATATTAGTAAAGGTCCCCAAGGAGTGATGAAGGTGGTTTTGTGATGATCTTACTGGGTACCTAATATTTGGTTATAACTCGAGAAATCATCCATGAGTGATAACATCTCATGGCCAGTGGTGAGATCAACTAGTTGGTCAATACTAGGTAAAGGAAAGTCATCTTTGGGGAAAGCTAAGTTAAGGTTGAAAAAATCCGTGAAAATGTAGAGTCCCCTTGTCACTTTTGTGATAGGAATGATGTTAGAGATCCATTGGGGATAATTAATGGGTAGGATGAAGGAAACCAAAAGAAGGTGCTAGAGTTCTTCTTTGACAAGAAGGGAAATGTGAGGATGTATTTTCCGCAGCTTCTACTTCACGAGTTTGGCCTCGAATAGTTACGATATTGTGGACCACAATGTTTGGGTCAATACCGAGCATATCAATGCATAGGACCAAGCAAAAGCATTGTTATGATCCTAGAGAAAATAAGTAAAAGCTTCTTGTTCAGCAACATCTAAAGATTGGCCTATTTTTAGAATGTGTGGGTCATCCTGAGTGTGAATATTGATTTTGATGGTCGATTCATTCAACATGGTTTGCATCTCTCGAAGGTAATGATCAATGAATATAAGAATCTTCCACACCAAGGTAGGTGAGAATAGACTCATCATCCTAACATTGAACAACGTTAATAGAAGGTGTATCATCATTGATCATGTCAGGATATAGGAAGGGAAGAGAAGAGGGAGCCTCACCATCTCGTTGATAAGTTAGAGGTCCTAGGAAATGGTGTTCATGAAAAAAAAAGTTAGGAGGAATGGATTCTAGATCCATAGACTCTGTAGGTGAAGGTGGTGAAGTTGGTGAATGGGGTGGAGAAGGTTTATCATCCTCAATGAGTTCAACTTAGGCCTTCTTAGGAGATGGTTCAAAAAATCCAATACCATTATGGTCTTTATGTTTACGAGTGGTGCATGGGATGACAATATGATGACCTTGTTCATAGAAACCAAATTTGAATACCTTCTAAAGATAACGATGGAGGAAGGTGTGGGCGAAGAGGTGGTTGGTGAGAGATTGAAGGTCAGATGAAAATGGTCAAGTTTGGGAAGGTGGCTGAGGCAAGAGTAGTAGGTAGAAGCACCAAGTCCCCCATATGTTAAGTTGGTGTGAAGGTGGGGAGGACTATAAGGTAAAACCTCTCCTATGTGGTGATCATAGTGGGGATGTTGGTGAAGTTTACCATACTCTTGAGGAGTAAGAATGTGTCAATATTATAAAGGTGGTACTCCCCAGAGTGAGGCCTTAAAAAACACCTTCTAAGGGATCAATAGTTGGTATGTGGGTAGTGGGAATGGATGAACTATTATCGACAACCGGGAAGAAGAAGCAATTGGTTGGTTGAGAAGTAGATGGATTGGTGATGAGTGGGTCAACCGCAAGTTATGGCAGAGGGGGATAGAGGAGTTAGCAAGAGGTAGCGAAAACATTGGTGGATGGGGTCATGGGTGAAGGGGAAGTGGTAGATGTCTTAAATGGTATAAGGAAATCATTGGGTTGATACAACATGTTACAAGTCTTGAATGGTGAAGGGTCAGTGGGGATGGTATAGTTGTGTCCTTCATGTTCAAATTTTAAACAACAGTGTAAGGTTGAAGGAACACAACCATGGTGTGGATCCAAGGTCAGCCAAACAACATGTTATACTGGAACTCACCCTCTAAGACATAAAATAATTTAGAATGGTATGGGGGCCCACACAAATGTGGAGAATGATGGTGCCAAGGGTGGAAGTCATGGAATCATTGAATGAATGCAACATAACTGAGGTTATTATGCATGCAATTGGTAAGGATGCACATTTGATTGTATGTATGGGAAGAAATGATGTTGATATTGGCACCACCATCGATCATAACATGTCAACGTGTATATTATCAATGTAGATGGAAATGAATAGGGTGGGATCAAGATCATCTGATTGAGAGGTACAATCTCATCATCAGAAAAACTGAGAGTGAGCTACTACTTGATGAGTGGTAGTGGGTGTAGAGGAAGGGGATGAAGTGGTGAGAGAGGCCACATGGTGAGGAGTGATAATGGATGCCACATTAGTAGGGTCATTAGGTAAAACCTCAATAGATTTTAGAACCTCAATGAGGGTCCTGTCGATGAGACTTAGAGGTTTGGACAAGGTCATACAAAGACATTTTGAGAGGAGATTGTGTAATTGTTTAATCATTGTATGATGGGAAACCCTATCAGAAATAGGGTATGTGGGTCCATGATGGTGATTTTTGGTGCAGGTGCAGATGGGATATTGGGTAAAAGAGTGGTGGATGGGCTGTTGTTTTCTCCTTTCCTTTTCCTTCTAGGCTTGAGTGGTAATGTTAACCATATTAATATGTGGTAAAGGAGCAAGTGAGTCATGATAGGTGTAGTGACAGGATGGGAAAAAATATGGTGAGGGCATATACTGGTTTTGTGAAAAGAATGTAAAGCACATTGGCATTTTGGCAGAGGTTTGGCTAGCTCTCTTATGCGGACCATATTGATCTCAAATGTTGGAGGAGGATAAAAGGGTTATGGAGGGGGAGATGAAGGTCATTTGAATAGGTAAGGGATGAGGAGGTGTGGTGATAGATGGAGGTGGAATAGGGTCCTCATCTAAAAGATCATCATCATCAAAGTTTTCTTCGGGAGGACATAGTTGGAGAAGAACAGTCTTAAGAGCCTTACAATTTTCAACATCATGCCCTAGCACATGATGGTAAGCACAAATTTTTGTATTGTCAAACCCCTCTAGGTTTAGGTTTGAGTGGGTCATAAGGTCTAAGTGGTGGTAATGTGATGATAGAGGTTTCCAAAAGGTTAGCTAAGATGTTGGCATAAGACCCTTAATGGATCACAATGTGAAGTAAGTGTGGGTCTAGATGGAAGTGTGGGTGATTTTGGTGGGAGAGGTGCACCACGGGAGGTGGAATCGAGGTTGAGTCAATTTGACCACCTATTTGGTAGGTAATATGGTTTTAGGTTTGATTGCACCTTCTTGGGTAAAGATGTAGTAGATGAACTAGCAGTTGAAGGTGGTGTAGGTTTAACTACCTCTTTGGAGGGTAGTGGGTTTTTGACTTTGGTTTCACCTTCTTGGGTAAAGGTGAAGATGGAGTGCATGATGTAGAAGGAAGGCATAGATGACAGAAGGGGACAGGTTAGCCAAGGTGATAATGGAGGTGTGGTGAAGGTTGTGGGAAGAGGCAAGGTGGAAGGTACTAGTTGAAGAGAAGGAAATATCATAGGTAATGATGAGGATACTAGAAGTGGTGTAGGTATAGCAGTAGAAAGGATGCAGGTGACGACAAGGCATAAGGTGTGTAGGTAATTTGGGTGTAACATAGAGGATCCTATGAAGGAGGTGATCTTTTGTGATTTTGGTTTATCTTGGGTAGGAGGTTGTGTGGCCAAGGTTTATGGGTGGGGCCCTAGGATAGATGGAAGTGGTGAAGGTGACAAAGGGGTAGTGGGTGAAGCTGTATGCGGTCTAAGAGGTTGGGTCTTCCTCTTAGGTGGGGGAATAGTCTTTGCGTTGGCTTGTGAGGACATGGCTAAATCCAGTTTGACAGGGGATGGACTAGGATTGATGTCAGGCATGACTCCCAATGTGGCAAATGGGTTTGGACACAGAGGAAGATATAGATGTAGGTAAGGCTTTAGGCATTGGAAAAAGTTCATTGATGGTAAAGGTTTAAGTGTGGGTGAGGGTGATGAAGAAGAGGTCACTACAATTGGCATGGGCATGGTTGGTTTGGTTGTCTAAAACACCTTTGGATAGATCATGGAAGTATCAACAGACAACATTTACATCTGAGTTGAGAAAGGTAGCCGAAGGCATCCCCAAAGCATGGAATTTTTGACATAATCCAAGCAGTCAGCCAAACGTGAAAATGAAACCATTGTAGGGGATGATGTTGATTTGGTAGTAATCCTTGTAAATAATGTCTGTGAGATAGGGAAATGGTTGGATTCAGACTCTATGGGTAAAAGAGCCGAGAGAAAATCAACAGATCCTTGAAAGCCAATGGAGAATTATCACCAATAGGAAGGGGCATTGCTAATGGATCCCCTATGGGTAGGGGAGATGACAAGTAGGATGAGGTAGGTTCATATTTTGGTGAAGAGGAAGGTAAGCATGACTCTCCCATGGGTAGGAGAGTTAATACAGATGGGTTGTTTGTTAGTTTGAGAGGTGTGGGGAAACTGTATCGGCATATATGGTGGACTCCTCCATGGGTGAAGGGGGAGATAAGGGAGACTCCTCTATGGGTAAAGGAGCAGATGAAACAAGTACCTTCTCATGGATGAAGGAGCTTGTGCAAGAATCTCCTCGATAGATGGAGTAGGAGGAAATTGAGGAAGAGCTTTGGTATGATGTCGAAAACAACATGAACCTCACAAACGTTACTATCATTGGTCAAGGGTTTGCTGGTTTGGTTAGATGACGGGGTGTGGTTTGGGAATGGTTTCTTGAAGATGTGAAGATTTTGATTAGCCAGTGCATTAGGGTTATCCAAGATGAGATCTCCACTATCTAACATTTCTTGGATGATATTTTTAAAAGTTATACAATTACTGTTGCTATGACCTTTAACATAATGATAGTTACAATTATAATTTTCTTTATACCATGTGGGCATAGGATGAGAGGGGTCAAAAACAACATGTGGTTTGATGGGTGGAAGAATGCTTGCTTTGAATTTTAGAAGTTTTTCTAAAACTAAAGAATAGGGTTCTCCTATGGGACTTTATTTTTGCTCCCGCTTGAACTAGAAACCGAACAAGAGAAAGGTTGAAGAAGGTTTTGATTGGTTGATGGGTGAGATGGGCCGCATTTCAAAACTACCATGTGGGTAGATCCTTTTGCTTTATAGTAATTGTTTTATGGGTTTGAAGAAGAAGAGGTATCATTTGATTTAAATGCAATGTTTTTATTACAAATTGTATCTTCTTCTCTTTAATGGTACAAATTTAAAGTTTTCAGGCCATGGTGAATGCCTCGTCAAACGTGAAAAGGTTTGAACTTGGAGAGTTAGCGAAATGTGCCTAGGACAAGCCCTAGTAAACAAATCTATTAACTTAGTTTGAGGCAATTGAAACGTGAGTTGGTTGATTAGGATCCACTAATGAGCGACAAAAATCTGTGATAGATTCGTCTTCGTATTTGTGTGTTGAGTACAAGTCGGTCATGGTGACTTTCTTGATGATGTTGATAGAAAAGTGGTCTAGGAAATCTTGAGCTACTTGGTTGAATGAGTAAAATGGAGTTCCTAGGTAGATCACTATACCAATCCAATGTAGGTCTTGTCAAGGACATTGGGAATGTTTACAAGAGTAAAGCATCATCATGAGTGATCAGGTAACACCCATGTTTAAAAGACCGTAAATTTTGTTGTGGGGTCTTCTTTTATTAAATTTCAATTTAGGAATTTCCCAATGCGTAGGGTATGGATGAATCAGAATGGATGGGTGAATGGGCTCATTACAAATCTCTTCATATGTCAGAGAATTATGTGAGCCAGACCGATGCTTCTAATGTCTGCATCTTTTCCATCATCATTTTGATAAGATCGTTAGTAGGTTGTGATGATTGGGCACCCCCAAGTATAAGGGGGTAGATGATGAAGGTATGATGTGGGTGGTATCCCAGTATATGGTGGTGTTGAGTACAAAAATTGTGAGGGAGGAATAGATACAGTGGTGAAAGTATCCTGAATAAGTGATAGATGAGATAGGGGGTTGTTGGTGATAAGTGTAGGTAGGTGGAGTGGATGTAATGAATCTCATAGTAATTAGAGGAAGAGATTATGGGATGGAGAGGATAATGTTTTGGAAGGGAGTATGGGTTGTCGACACCATGGGTGGTTGAGATGTAATAGGTATATGAGAAGTGTCGGGTGTAGATAGACCTACACTTAAGGTAGTTGATAAAGGAATGGTGACATCACCGGAGAAACTAACATCAAAGGCACCACATATGCCATAGGTGCAGCAGAGATATCAATGATGTAGGGTCAAGTTGGGACAACACAGGTGGTAAGGTGGAAGAGGGTAATGCCAAGATAGTAGTAGCTGATGCAGAAGTGGGTATGAGGGTAAGAGGAATGGACACGTGCATGCCATATACAAGTTGTCATGATGAATCCCGAGTGGATGAATGGGCTAAATAATATTATAAAGTAGTGGGGTTTTGATCAAGGAGTCTTGCAAACTCCTCATCACCGGTACTAATGATGATAGGCTAACTGGGATCCATAGGTGATAGAATGGAAGGCGATGATGGGCTAGGTGGGAGTGGTAAAGGCTAGTGTGGAATACAATGGCATTCGCTTGGCTACGATTCAAAACCATGTGAGTTATAGTAGAATTGGTAATTTGATATTTGTAGATGACACAAAAGCACAAAGGAATGGAGAAAATAGTTTCAAAAGGTGAAAACTGGTCACTATTTTAATTGAAAAATTAAAACATGACCGATGGTGGTTGGGTAACCGGTGTCGGTGATAGAGGGTAACCGATGATGGTCAGAGGACCGATACCGGTTACTGTGGAAAATCAAAAGATTTGTAAATGTGGCAATAAATGATAAAATGAAGCAAATCTGGACTTTGAAAATGATTTCAAAGACACAAAGATATGGTGAGGTAACTGAGGAAACCCCAGAAAGAACATAAATAAATGTGATGAATGCTACTTTGGTTAAAATGACCAAAATAGCAGGAAACCGACAATAGTCAAAAATGATAAATTTTAGATGAGTAAACCGATGACGGTCATTGGACCAATGTCGGTCACTGTGAAATTTGTGAAAAGATGGAAAAAAGTGAATTTAGTGATTTAGATCAAATAAAAGACCAACCCAAAAACCTGAGTATGGAAATGATTGACCCTAACACACTCAGAAAGAGTCGAATACACCAACTATGATTATGGAGTGTGAAAGGAGAAAAGAATGAAGAAAATGAACTCACACCTCAAAACACAGATCAAGAAAAAAATAGCAAACACGAAATCCTATGTGGTGGATTTTATGTTCCAACTTATGCCATTTAGGACTAACTTGTGAATAGAGTAGAGTTTTTGGTTTGATAAAAGGTTCCCTATGAAAATCCAACAACTAAGGATAGTTTCAGGTAAGTTTTGGTGAGGGAGGTCCTTTCTCTGAGATAATGAATGGATAGAGAAACTAGTTTGGAGCCCACTATCAATCCTCTGATCATGTGATCGTTGAAAACTTCTTCTGGGTAGGATGTTGTTTAAGAAAATGAGTACTTTATTTTAGTGGTTTGGTGTAGAGAAGAAAGTGTGCACTATAGTTCAATTTGTCAACCATCAGCGGGCATGACTTCCAACATATAGGTTTCCCAAAATTTAAATGAGCTACATATGCAACACTCAAAATGATATGCAAATATTTTAGACCCAAATCCACAATGACATTTGATGAGAGAAATGATGAATAGGAAAGAGTATGTCTTTCACTAATGCAATACAAAATAGAAAGAAGTGTTCTTTTTAGTCCAAAATATGAGTGTCACTAAGACCAGTAGAAGAAAAAGAATGTTCCAAGGGAGAAATTTTAATGTGAACTATTTCAAAAGGAAATAGACACACAATGATTCACCTAGGAATGAACAATGCAAAAGAACCCTGATGGGTCCCACCAAGTGTGCCAAAATGTTTCACCAAATAAGTTGTGCGATAAAATAGATAAGGTAACGGTCAAGGAGGAATACCTGTGATTATGTTGGTCGAAGGTTGAATGCATGTGTTACTAACTTTATCCAAGCTGATCGTGGAGAACTCCTTATTTTTGGAAGGACTACCTATAGATACAAAGCAAGACCACAAAATGATATTAAATAGAAAGAGTTAGAGCACGCTAGTGAGGCTAGATTTGGAAGTGTGATGCTTCCTCGAATGGGTTTCAATCCTTTATTTTTATCAAATCAATGAAAGTAAATATGAGAAATAAAGGTCCTATTGCTAAAACTTTGATTTAGGTATCTCAAAATGTTATCAACAAACTATATTAAGAAAAGTATTGAAATCTAAACTAATCTAGTATCGGGCAAGGTATGTTTTTGGTTGGGACAGGTCACATGGGTGTTAGGTAAGGTCACAAAGGTATCTGGTAAGGTTTGGGTGGAGTTTAGGTGATGTTAGGGGAAATTTGGTGAAGGTTAGCAGAAAAAACAGTGACTGATATTAGTCTAATGACCGATGCCGGTAGAGAGGGAGAATGACGATGGTTACAATGACCAACATCGGTAGGAGAAATTTTATAGTAAATTGTTAAATGAGGTTTTACATATTCAGATCCATAACTAATCATAAACATTTCACAGTGCATAAACCAGATCTAGATCTTAGAGAATCATGAACTAAACAATAACTATAATAAGGCTAACCATACAAGAACCAGATTTAGTTATGTCTAACACCATTATCCAGCCAATATACTCCATTGCATTAAACACTGTAAAACATATAAGCTTCTTACACTATAAAGTATCTCCATGAGTCATGCGCATATTAAGTTCAACAACATAACTCTACAATAAATCACTCTCTCTAAACTACATAGTTCAATACATATTTATAGAGGTGGGGACTTTCCCTTCACCACCCATGCACTTCTCAAAATAGGTCGCATGTTGATAATATCCATGTGCCTTTACAATGGCATGCACAACATGCAAGTGTTCTAATAATAGATGTCCTATAGTTAACTCTAAGAAGAAATCCTATTATTAGCTTAAACTATGCATGGTGCTTATCAACGCTTGTTCCCAAAATACCATTGTGTGTCAGTGCAAAGTCTTCATCTCTATGTGTGCTCCACACGCTATCTCCAAAAATAGCCCTTATCCATAAAAATGGCTAAGTCCTGAGCCAAAGTGTTTGGGCGTGTGCATTTCCTTCCCTATCTTCCCATGCCTTCAAATGCACCTTGTTCCTATGCACACATCCTTTGTGTGTCTTCTCTTTAGAGAAACATTTTGTCTACTCAACATTACCCCACACTAAAGTACATTGTCATCCCAAAATGGGAATTCTTTCTGATGTTCCCAATAATAAAGAATAAGGAATGAAAGAATTAATGAAACACTATACAAAAGAATGAATTTTCACTCTATGCACACCCTCTTCTTCAACTAGGGAGGATTAGCTTTGGATATTCATTTTTTATTTCAGCCTCCAATGTCTTCTATTCATTTAGTGTGTCCTTGTCTTCTCTAGAATATTTGTGGCTATGGCATCTAGTTCATCTGAGTAATCTTCTCTTTCTCATTCTATACCTAGAAAACATTGGCCATACCTGACATCATTCCTTCCAGGAGGTCCATATTTTGCGTATGAGCTTCCCAATCTCATCAATCCTCTCTTTGTGTGGATCCTGGGCTACTTGTGAGGGCCTCATGCTTTTGTTTCACTAGTGCCAATATTTCTACATGCCCTAATGTCTCATCTTTCATCACCATTCTAGAACTTCATTATCTTCAACTAGAGTTCTGGTCCTTATTACTACTTCTAGTGCCACACATAAATTGAGAGCTTGGTCAGATTTCTTCAGCTCATCCTTCAAAGTTTGGAGCAATGCCTCATAAGTTGAAATTTTCCTAACCATAGAGGCCCTTGCTCTCTCTCTTCCTCTTGTTCAAAATATTTTGGTGTGGGCATCCAAATTGGTCCATCATCTAACACCAAATCGACCAAAGTGCACACATAATGCATAACAAAAGGAAAATTTTCTAGAACCTGAGATTCTAGATGAGGCCTTGTTTTAAGGATGTGATCACCAATTTCCTCCGCCATGCTAATGAAGGCCTCATTCTTTTCCCATTCTCATTCCTTCTCTTCCTTTAAACATGCATTATCTCTACAGTTTTAGCCTTGTTATCTTCAAGCAACACTCGAATGGTGGTGGCTTATCAATGTTTCTCCATGTGCCACCTCAATAGATACTTTGACCATTGCATTACTGACCTGCTCATCAGACATTAGAGTAGGTTTTATTGTCATGTGCCTACTCTTTAGGGTGCCTTCTTCACTCTTCATGAGACACATGACTCCTCGCACACGTCAAAATATGGTTCATCCATATGAGTCTGCATGGACCAGGATAATTGCTTCCTTGTGCATGTAGTGGCCATATCTAGATCCATCAACTCCCACCCATATAACTCCTTAAGGCCCATAGTGCTCTGAAACTAGGGCACGATGATGATTTTTCTTGTGTCCTTAGTATAGCCCATACTAGGGACAACATACTCTTCACTTGTTCTTTCTCTTTTTTTTCTTGGCCCCTTAGGAACCAGGCGCCAAGGTCTGAGTTGGCCCTTCTCCTACCTAAGTCATGTAATGGGTGCACGTTGGGTTGTTCTTGCATAGTTTCTTCTACTTCTTTCACCCCTTCCTCTTCATCTCTCATTTCTTCATCTCGGGTTCCTCCACATCTTCAGGTTGAACCGGGGTTCCTGCACGCTCTCTTTAGACTCCTCCTCCTCCTCATTAAGCTTCAACTTTCTTCTTCTCTTTCTCTCGGGTGCTTCTTTTTTAGGGGAGAGTCAAGGTGACCTTCATAAAGGTTGAGATGTTCCTGCACCTTGGGTTCTGGTTCTTCTAAACACCTTTTAAACTGGCATTCCTCATGGATTGTACCCACATCCAAGTCTTCCTCTCCTCCTTGTGTCTATGGGGGAGTATCTGCATGCTCACTCTCCACTTTTTCTATGGGTTATATCTCTGGCCTCTATGGTCCAAGCCTCCACTATCCTCATTGAGTTCTTCTTCCTCATCTCCTTCTATGGTCGAGGCAAGGCTTTGGAGCTGCCACATTTTCAACTGTGTGTTTTCCCTTAGGTGGCCTTGGGAGCATAAACTCATTCTCCACATACTTTCCTTTTCCAACCTAGGCTTGAGCTGAAGATAGATAAGCATGGCCCCACTATCCCCAATAGCCAAACTTACCAAATTCATGCTTATAACATCAGAAATAAGCCTCTCGATATAGGCAGATCAACCTGGATAAACATATGTTTTCCTTAGAGTATGGTAGTCACAATCTACCTTGTCCACATTAGCTCAACCGGCACATCAATAAACCTATGTACTTTTCTTCTAAGAAGTAAGCGCTGTGAAGGCATATGGAATTTTCACAAGGACTCCATGTCCCATCCTTCATTGCAAACCACACAATGCAAAAATGTTGATACATACAAACTGCACTTGCCTTGCCCACTACTGAGGGTAACTCCTTTGGAATGTGCCATTCCTCCTCAAAGGCCATGTGAAGTCATCATACCATAGTTATACCCTTTGTTTGAATGGGCCACTCATTTTCCTTCACACAAATACTTCTCAAACCTCTCTGCGAGGGACTTCTTTTCCATGGGGTATTCCCAAATTTTTTATTTGGCCCATCGAGCACTCCAATTTCTACAAACACAAGAGATAATAGGATAGCACCAAAACTTATCTTTTCACCTGTGCATGCTTCCTCAATAATTGTTTTTGTTATGTAGCCAACTAAGTTGTACATTTCTCCTTGTGACATTTTCTTCGCAATATGTAGCCACATGGTATTTACTTGTGACCATCTCTCCTAATCATTCAACTTAGTGAGCAGATGCATGCTTCCTACACCACAGGTACTTCCTTAATTTGTAGATGTCCATTCCACATGGACCCTTGGCATATCCCAACTCCTTTCTTGTGGCTATAACTAAATTTCCTTATCAGTTAGATCACTACTAACCTCTTTCGTCCATGTGCCCTTCAATCCTATCAACATAGCAATCAAAGGTGTGGTGATCCTTACCCACCATCCAAAAAATAGAAGAAGTCCTCATGGACTCTACTCATAAGCCATTGGTATAAATTTTCTAGTTTTCCAAAATATGGGAGTTCATACAATTGATACACCCCTACCTTCTTGAGAAACTTCTCCCCAGCATCATCATATACTAACATGTCATCCACCATGCGCTTGTTGGTCTTCTTATTCAACAATGCGTCCAACTCCCCTTGTTATCGGTGGTGCGGTGGTTGTAGTCACTTACTTTGCATCTGCGGATATGGGAATCCCAATCCCATCCAATGATCACTCCTTCTGATACTGCATTTCTAAAAAATTGCTCTCGGGAGCATCTTCGACCTCGATTTCCACCTTTTTCTTCCCCTTCATTTCCTACTCTAGGTGCTTTCCTTGGTGCCATGGTAAAAATATCACCTTTTTCCTCTATCGAGTAAGCTCATGCCCTAGCTCTAGCTCTAGCTCTAATGTGCCCTAGCTCATGCCCTAGCTCCTTCTCAATGCTTCTTCTTCACTCAAACCCTTCTCCAATGGGGACGCAAGCCACTTTTGTGCACAAATATGCTCTCCACACCTAGTTTCACAACTCTCCACACCTCAACATGTTTCACTTGGTTTGGTCACAACTAGCTCACTCAAATACTTGTGATCACAAAGGTAGAAATAAACCCACATCACGTCTTTATATAGAGTTGCTAAAATTTATTACATTTATTACTCCTTTACCTACCACCGATCCTCTCATTAATTGACCATTTTCCCAATTTCTACATGTGATACACCTACGCACCACAACTATAACCTTCCAATGCACCTTCCTTCCTACCTTTTGGCTACATACCTCCTTCTGCACATCATCCATGCACCAAGTACCTCACCACTGTGCCTTCCTCTAGTAGTTTCTATGGCCACACACTTACCTCACGTTATATTGTTCATTCATTTATTTCCAGCTATGGTCTTCCTTAGAGAAATCTTCTTTCTAGCAGCTCCCTTCCATTTTTGAATAACACCTATAATAATATGTTCTCATGTGTACCCATTTTTGAATAACAACCACCCCACACCAATGGTATGTGTAGTCCTCTACGCATAAAAATACTTCATATTGTAATTAGCTTCCAATGCACAAATGTGCTTATTACACAAAACACCAAACTAAATTGACAAAGCATAGCAACAAAGAAGGAAATACATTAAAATAAATATAGAAAAGGAAATCTATACTAAATGGCAATACTACCTTATTACAAACACCAAGAAGACTTATTTATAGTAGGGCTTCAACCTACTCCCATTAAAGTAACTGGGTAACTCATGTTTCCATCAAGCACCTCTAACTGACAAGCGCTTGATTCAAGGATGTGAGTGATAACATATGGTCCCAACCAATGCACCTTAAGTTTTCTGGATGGCAAAAACTGGAATCATAAAGAAGTACCATCTATCCAACCTCAAGCTTCTTATCCCTTGATGTGTCTATCATGCCATGCCTTCTTCCTAGCCTTTTCTTACTTTTGACTCCAACGTGCTATGGTGTGCCTCTCATCTAGTTGTATTAACTTGTCAATTCTTTCTTCTAATGCTTTCATCAGCTAGACCTCCCACATGTGTGTAATACACAAAGAAGGTAACATGAATTCCATGGGAAGAATTTCTTTACACCAAACACCAACTAAAAGGTGTGGCCTTATTTAACCTTTTGTAGGTTGTTTTTCTATATGCCCAAAGTACAATAAAAAACTTTATCATCCCAATCTTTCCTTCCAACATCACAAATTTTTGTTAAGGTCTGGCTCAATATCTTGTTGAAGGCCTCAACAGTCCCATTTTCTTGAGGGTGATAAGGTGTAGTTTTGTGGTGTGACCATAAATTCATCCAAAAATATCTTGATTGTCTCATTCAAGAAGTGTGTGCCCCTATCACTTGTCAAACTCAATGGACATCCATACCTAGTAAGAATATTTTCCCATAAGAACCTTGTTGTTGTAGTTACTGTACAATCCTTTGTAGGTGTTGCTTCTACCCATCATGTAAGATAATCTATACAAGTGATGATGTAGCATGATCTAGTTCTATGTGTGTGGGGGAAATAGGACCCACAAAGTCTATTGCCCATTTTTCAAATGGCTCTGCACTAGTAATAGGCCTCAAAGGCATTTCATCTTTTTCTAGGTTTTCCAAGGCACTGATAATGATCACATGCCTTACAATACTCTTTACAATCCTTGTATAGGGTCTCCCACCATAATCCAATGAGTAGAATCTTGCACATGGTGGTGTCACCTACATAATGCCCACCTGTAATACCACCATGAGCCTCTTCCATGATATCTCATGTGCTCATGTTCTAATACACACTAACCACAATACTTCATCTCATGGCCTAGTTTGTATAAGTCACCACTGATCAACATGAAGGGTGCAACGTGAATTGTAAGTTTGTTTCTTCTCTAAGGATTTCATTCCTTCTGGCACCATACATGTGTGTAAAAAGACAACAATATCCTCCAATTCTGAAGGTGCATGATGTAACCTATACAACTATGCATCTACATTGTATCTTCAATTTTACTGTGTCCTCTCCTGATTGAATTCTTGATAAGTGGTCAGGCCAGAATTACTTTTACTTAGTTTTACCATGATTGTAAAGTCAAATTCTTTGGAATAAGAGAACCCATCGACATATGTGCCCTATAAAATGGGATTATTTACCAAGTATTTTAATGCCATGTGATCTCATATAAAATACAAAAAAGGTGTTGCTAGCAAGTACTATCTAAACTTATGCAATGACATAGATCATCGACAAAGGCCTCACACTTTGTAGTTGTATAATTTGTTCTGTAGGAGTCAACTTTCTACTAGTAAAGTAGATAGGATGATCTATAATACCTTCTCTAGGATGAGCTAACACTTGCACCAATGGTCATGCCAGAGGCATCCACATGTACATGAAATGGTTGGTTCCATGAGGGAAAACATAGAATAGGTGTTGTAGTAAGTCTCTCCTTCAATGCCTCAAATGCACGTTGTTATGGTTCTCCCCAATAGAATGTCCCTTTTCCTTTAGTAACTCCTCCAGGGGTGTGGAAATATTCACATATCCTTTGATAAATTTTCTATAATACCATGTATGGCCCAAGAATCCACACACCTCACTCTACTGTAGGATCCTCCAGGCCTACAATAACTGCAACCTTAGCTAGATCTACTAACAAACCTTCCTTGCAGATGATATGCCCTAGTAGAGTTCCAAAAGGTGTAGCAAAAAACACACTTCTTGATGTTTAAAGAGATGCTTAATTATCTGCATCTTTCAAACATTAAGCACAAGTTTTCACAATGATCCTTAACAAGCCCATATACCATCCAATCATCCAAGTAAACCTGTAAAGAATTTGTGAATAAAATCCTAGAATGCTTGAACAACTATGCATGAAAATACAGCAGACATGCATTCTTCAAACCAAAGGGCATCACCATATATGCAAAGCTTCCCCATTCAGTGGTGAAAGTTGTCTTCTCTTGATCCTCTTATGTAATTCTTACCTGATGATACCCAAAGAATCCATCTATAAAAGAGTAAATTTTGCACCCCTATAACACCTTCTAATATTTCCTCAATGAAAGGCGTAGGAAAAGGATCAATCACACATGCAACATTCAACTCCCTATAATCCACACAAATCCTAATCCACCATCTTTCTTTATACTAATTACCATGGGGCTAACCCACTCTATTCTTCTAGGGGCTTAATGATGCCATATTTCAGCATTTTGTCAATTTCTTCTTTAACTTTTACGCATAGGTTAGGTTCATCTTGTAAGGTCTCTTCCTGACTGGGTGCACACCTTCCTTTAGCTTAATCTTCATCTCACCTAATGACTCATGCACCCCTTTAACTCATGGTAGCCCCTAGGAAATAAGTCCTAGAAATCACGTAGTAACTCAATTATCTTTGCCACTTCATAATCAAACCAATAATCTCCAATTATGGCCTCCTTAGGTTCAACATCCATGCCAATGTTCACTTTCTTGGTCTTCATAGGTTCATGATAGGTGTGCATGTTTTTTATCCACACTGTCTAAAACCTCACGTGTACCTTCAAAATGATCAATGTCCAAATTTTCTACTTCTTCATCATCCACTATGTAGACCATCTTTCCTTTCTCCTTCTCAAAGCAAAACACACTTAAATAGTTTGACATCTGTCTCATCTATTTCATCAAAAACACTCCTGGTTCTTCCTCACCAAATAACTCCTGAATGAGTTCTTTCAGCCTTTGCACTATCTCCCATAGTCAAGCATTCCATAACCCATAATGCCTCTCTCACTGAGGGTTTAGTAGAGAAGTAGTCAAAATTTGGACCATTCCTAATCAAGTCTTGCCAATTTCTAGTCTCCCTATGTAGTTCCACATAAACATACCAAGCATGTGCACAACCTTGCAAAGTGGAATAAAGTTTGTGCACCCAAAGTGAAGGTGGTAAAGCTTCCTGCCCCTCTATCCAGAGTCTCTCACACTACTTGAATGTGGTGTTGAACATGTTGATTACCATGATATATGCATATTTGAGTAGGTGCATTTTCTCTAGAAACTGGGTTGTTAGAGAAATTCTTACTTCATTCCATTCTATGAGATTATCCCTATGAACCATCCACCAACGTGTGTTTCATCCCACACATAGGGTATACACTAACATATTTCTTCTCTCCACTTGATCCATCCACTTGCTCCTCCATGGTGCATAGGAATACTATAGGATCTCCTTCTCTAGTGTACCGGGTATAGAGTTGTTACCTATCCACCTAATACAACAAGGTTTTCTCCTCCGTGCAAAGGCACTTCTTACTTCACCCAACCATCTCATAGGTGTCATGTGCCCAATTGTCACAAGAAATACTTGTAGTATCACTAATAGACTATGCATCCTCCCACTGGAGGATTCCTCCTTAGATGGCTCAAGTACTTCCAGATCTCGAATGACGTGCACATAAATTATGTTTCAAGTCTTCCTCACTCAAAGGTTCAACATAAGGTGTATTTCCATCTATTAAAGGGATAATAACTCATTCTTCCTTGTTCTCAAAACTTATATACCCCTTGTTGAACCATAGATCAACATTATTTGCATAACACCAAGGGCACCCAAGTAGAGCTGGGAAGTTGTCTACTTCTACAAGTGCCAAAACCTCAAAGTCCCCAATGAACTTGGCCCTTGTATAGTAATGGATGCATCCTTTAAAACTCCATGATTGAGTGGCCTTAGTTCGATTAGCCATAAATAATACATTAGAGGATGGTTGTAATGGAGGTCTTCCCATCTACACCCATGCATCTAAAGTAAGCACATTCACTTCCACCTATGTCAATCAATATATTTCTCAAAATCCACCCATCCACAACAACATTCAGAGTGATTTCCTTGTCATAATCCAAGCTATGAGGGGGAAGATTAGCATGCAAGATCTTCCATCCATTCTCAATACTTATGTGTGAGTGTTTCCCTTTAACCAATTCCCTAGTAATGGAATAATATTCTCCTGGTGCAACATCTTGCATACCTCTTTCAAATCATCAACATCTGACTGGACCATCTCTCTGTTCCTTCTTTTGTTCCAACTTCCATGACTGTTCCTTTAAACATTGTATTTCACCCTAAAGATTTATGAGTACCTCCATGGTTTCTTAATAAACCTCCTTCTGATGTGTAGGATCTGGGTATCTTGCATGTAAAACCTCCTCCTTAGTAATGGTAGGCTTTTTTGTAACATCTCTCTGCACACACAACTTCAACGCATGTAGTAATATTCATAGTACTACCTCAGTTCTGGTGCCAACTTTGGCATCCACTAATTTTCCATGGTGTGTTGTATTCTAACCATCCTATGCCCTTGTTCTCTTGTTTATGCTTTTTCTAAGATGCTCATATAAGTTTGGGCATTCCTCATAGTTATGATTCTTCCCACAAAAAGAACAAGTAATATTCTAAGGGCATTCACACTGTAGTGGTCAGGAGATCCACATGTATAACATGTTCCACAAGGAAACTCACCTCATCCACCACCATGGCCTCAGCCCCCAAATCCACCATGGTATCCTCGACCTCTACCATGAACTTCCCTTCAAAGCATCCCTCATTCCATCATAGCACCCTTGGGTGTGATCATGATCATGGTGCTCACTTTTACTTTTAGAGTTATCCGATACTCTTGTCTTTCACACACCAATATCGATGGCATCATGGATCTACCAATCAACCTGTAGTCTTTTATATTGTGAGTCATGGACCAGAAAATCTTACAATAACAAGATACATTCTTTCTTATCATGTGTTGTAATAATGGGTAGTGACTTGCATCATGGTCTAAATGACATATCTCAGTAGTCTAAAAACAATGAACGTACTGACTATGGGGACAATTATCCTTAGTGTGCCCTTCCACTTCACAATCTGTACACCAAATCCTAGTGCATGTCTCATGTGCTGAATTGGCCGATAGTTTCTCCAACTACTTTGCCATAGCTACAATTTGTGCTTCCAGAATGGGCTCACTCCAGTGTCTATACTTTTGACTACTCAAGCATGTGTTGCTTCAAGTGCTTCACATGTGGGTCCATATATGTCTTATGTGACAATGCCCTCCTAAATGGTGTGATCAAGCCCCAACAAACCATTGTGCATGTTGGCTTGCATGGATATCATACAAAATCTTAGACAAAAGTGTTTTGAAATGGGCATCATATTCCCAATGCTCTCTCATTAGTTCCTACTTAATATCCTTGAGCACTGCTTATACTCTTCTTCTCAAACTCAGGGATATAAAACTCCTTAAGGAAAGCATCCCATAGTGCTGCATAATCTACACAAGTCTGATCAGGGTCAAAATTCCTATACCAACTGTGAGTGCATCCCTCAATGTAGTTACAAACTAACTTTCCTTGTGCTTAGAAGCCATAATCCCTTTTTTTGCATGCCATAATATCTCACACATGTGCACATGCTCAACAACATCTTCTATTCCCCTATACTCTGGAAGATGAAGTGACATCTCCATGTAAATATTCTAGGGTTGGTGAGGACCATGCCCACCTATCCAGAACCTCCTGTGTTACCTCTACCTCTAGACCCACCAGATCCACCAAGAACTAGAGCCACCTATGCCCCCTGATCCTCCACCTATAGCCGGAAGTGGACCAATGGATGTACTTCCTGTGTCCCAACAATAGTGGTACTAAACTAAACTCCTATAGTCTGTGAGGTGGTACTACTCCCATAAGTGAGTCCAAAATTCTATGCACTTGAGTTTTGTACAATGATGATGCACTAAAAGGTACCTCCAAATAACAAAGAAGACATTTTCCTACCATATAGATGCACTTTCTATTTGATTTACTCATGTTTCTTCTACTCCCCAAACTAGCTTGTTGACTACTGGTTGTACTAGATACTTGGAAAACCAAGCGCAAGGGCTAGGTTTCTAGGTAGATTCAGATGCATGCACCCATGGCCCATGTCATCTCTACTAGCATGCTCCCATATGAGGCCGAGGAGGGTTCCTTTCATGCTTTCCCAAATGGGGAGTTCCAGATGCTCTGGCTCCACACCTTCTGTGAGCTCCAAATCCTTCACGAGCCATCTCTCTCCTCAATGCCATCCATTTTGTAATATCACGCTTCTCTATCTCTCCCTCTCACACACCTCATTATACTTAAGCCACCTTTCTTCTCTTTTCCTCTCTTCCACTAGGTCCACCATCCTTCACCAAAACTACTCCTACCCCCGCATGTGGTAGGGTTTAGCTAGCCATCGATTTTTTTCCAAGTTCAGGTTACCATCAAGATTTTGATCACCAGTGGAATGCCTTGCAAATAGGTTCCCTTGGATAACGTAAAAATAGAACTCAACTACCTCTAGGAAAGAGTAAGTAGAAATTGAGTACTCCAAAATATAGCTATTCATAAACACCACGGAACCAAGTGTCCACAATGTGCATCCAAATCAATCAGATCAACATCATAGAGGGCCTAAAATTCTTCCTACGTCCAGACAAGTGTGTGATACCTCCAATTCCTTTTAGATGCATAAGCAACCAGCCACTCATACAACTCTATCGAAAAGATAACAAAGAAACTCTCATATAAATAGTCATACAAGTTCTGCTCCACCCATGTGCATGTGTCAAACTCAGATCCAGTGTTGAACCTCCAAGTGTATTCTTCTTCCAGATCTATTATCCACTCCTCAACACTTTCTAGGGTCAATCGGGTATGTCTTCATCATGAAACATCCTAAAAAAATTGAAAAGAGGTCCCAACAAATGGAACCAATGATGCAACCTAGAATCTACTATGAAAAACCCAGGTGCATGCTTGGCATCATCACTTACCTGAGAGAGCAGCTCACCAAAGCACAAAAGGTACCAGGCCCCTCTTTAGAGTTTTTTGTGTAGGATGTTAGTGTGATGATGATAATACATATTTAGATCCATAACTAATCATAAACATTTCACAGTGCATAAACTAGATCTAGATCTTAGAGAATCATGAACTAAACAATAACTATAATAAGGCTAACCATACAAGAACTAGATTCAGTTATGTCTAACACCATTATCCAACCAATATACTCCATTGCATTAAACACTATAAAACACATAAGCTTCTTACACTATAAAGTATCTCCATGAGTCATGCGCACATTAAGTTCAACAACATAACTCTACAATAATTCACTTCTCTCTAAACTACATAGTTCAATACATATTTATAGAGGTGGGGACTTTCCTTCACCACCCATGCACTTCTCAAAATAGGTCACATGCTTGATAATAATAGCCATGCACCTTTACAATAGCATGCATACATGCAAGTGTTCTAATAATAGATGTCCTATAGTTAACTCTAAGAAGAAATCCTATTATTAGCCTAAACTATGCATGGTGCTTATTAGCCACTTATTCCCAAAATACTATTATGTGTCACACAAGTCTTCATCTCTATGTGTGCCCCACACACTATCTCCAAAAATATCCCTATCCATAAAAACAGCTAAGTCCTGAGCCAAAGTGTTCTAGTGCGTGTTTCCTTCCCTAGTAACCGATGGTGGTTAGGTGATTGAGGTTGGTTGAGGGATAATCAACATCGGTTAAGGTGGGAAAGTCTAGGTTTACCAAAAATAGGTAGATCTTTTCTATTTTTGGCGTGATTTTGATTGAGTCTTCTTAGGGAAGTGGAGTTCACGTGAGATAAGGTAGGAAGTTCATAGAAGAATTTCAAAGGTTTAGGAAGAAGTCTTAGTTTTTTAGGTTAAGTGGTGACTCAACAATGGGAGTGATGACTCAGTGTTGAGAGTGATGCCTTAGTCATTGTGAGTTAAATGCCCCTGGAATGGGTCCAGGGTGAGGTGTAATGATGAGGTGGAGGTGTGAGGGTGAAATTAACTTTAATTAAAATAATTAATAATATAAGGATGAATATTAGTATAGGATGAAGAGGTCATGATTAATTAAATGTTACGTTAATTGATTGAAGGGGACCAAGGGGAGTGTGACCCAAATTTGGTGTCTACAATAGGGTTAAAAAAAGTCTTATCTTTAGGATAAATCTATTATTAGTAGAAGTTGTAACAACATGTAAGAGTTATACACATGGATATTTTAAGGAAAGAAAGCATGTAGGCTATTTTTGTGAGCACACATATTATTAGGAGAGTACATGGGTAGTGAATGGAAAGTCCCCATCCCTATATATATACTTGATCTATGATTTTATTAGTAGTCGATATACTTTAGCATAGTTATGTTGCTTTGATATAGGGTTTGATACTTGTGTGCATGCTCTGTACATTGATATAATGAATATGTATCATATTTATACTTGTGTAATGATTTTTGTTTTGTAATGAAAACTTGTGGTTGGATCTTGGTTGTTCATGGATCTAAATATAGTTAATTAACAATGTAATCGATATTAGTTATGGTTTACAAGGATCAAGTTTTTTCCTTATTATATGTGTTTCCAATTTTTCATGGATATGATGGTCATTTGCGCTGAAAGGTTTAATGGTTAAAAATATGATGTAAATGCATGTTAACACCTTAGTTAGCATAAAAAAAGGAGGAACCTAGTGGTTGTGGGTGATTTTGGTGAGGGTTCGGTTATGGCTAGATGAAGTGCCAACACACCTACATATAATTTGGGTAACAAAAAGAATACATGGCCAACAACATATATCCCATAAGAAAATAGTCAAGACACTTAGCCAAAATCTTCACTCCTTAAAATAGTGTTATCATCAAATCCTTTACCATCAATTTTTTTTTCACAACATTCATAGATGATACAACACCAAAATCATATGATCATCACTCTAAAGTGAAGGAGAAATTTCATAGTCAAAATATATCTCTAATGAAGATACAAATAAATCCTGAAGGTTTAGATACCAAAATCAAGGAATGACATGAAGAAGAGTAACTCTTATTAGTAATGAGTGCAAAATACCTTATTGGTGGTTGATTTAATGAAGAATACATCATTATCATTATACATATGGGTAAAAACATATTCTCAAAATAAATTCCTTTCCATAATGCATATTGCATCTAAGTAATAAATTAAGAGAATAAATAGAGTAATAATAAATACAACTATCAAAGAAAGGGATAGGTTCATCACCAATAATCATACCCTACTAATAAGTACAATTCATATATAATCAAATATTTGTAATCAAGCACTAATCCCAAATAATGATTCAACAACATAATAACATGCATAGTAGTAAGTACCCAAACATATCAACTAATTCAATTTCAATTCACTATGATACATTATTCAACATTTTTATTCACCAATGTTATTGAAAACTTGAGTAGTAAATCACAAGTATGGAAACAAAACTCATCCATAACATTCAAATATATATACTTAATATATTAATTACCAAATACTTCATACTAAGTGAAAACACCAAAATTAGGTCAGTACCACCCTTATAACTTTGTTAATTAAATTAACCATACCTTACATATTCATATCCCATAGTGCACATGATTAATTGAATTAATTACTTTAATTAATTTAATTAACATCCTCACTTGACCACCTCACCTAGCCACATCACCTAGACACCTCATCATGGACCTATTCTTAGCATGTTTCTTTTAACTAAGACTCAATTTCTACTTACCTTAACTAACTGAGACTTAGTATAACCCTAACATTAGATGCCTATTCTTTCTCTAACAACATACCCACTTATCTAAGTGCAAGATACCATTTTAGATTGGGACCAATGGGAAGAACTGGCCAAAAGATAGCCAAGATCTGCTATTTTGGAAAACCTAGGATTTCTTGCCTTAATCTAAACTGGTTAACCCTAAACCAACGCTAGTCACACTAACCATCATTGGTTACCATATATTCATTTTGGCAACCTTGTTAAGGAGGTTGTTCATTTTTGAGTTTGGAGAGAGAGAGAGAGAAATCTACATGCAAGCATGATCCAAAGTCTTCTCAAGCATCCATACGCCCCTAGCTAGTACTAGGACTGATATAAAGGAATTGGTATTCACAGTAACATTTCGGGAAGAACTTCCGCAACACTCGACCACCGTTTCACACATCAACCATTTCTATCTTCCACCAACTAGGCCTGCAAATACAAGTGTGTTTTTGATCTACATCATTTTATACTTACTTAGATTGTAGTTTCTTTATCTCTGTTTAATTAGATCCTATTCTCCTTTACATTCCACCATCCCCACTTTCTTGTCAATCCACCCATCCAACCACCCACAACCATTTAGCTCCCCATATCTGACTCCTAGGCATTCTTGAGCCTTCCTAGCATTTTTACGAACCTAACCATCCTTCTTCCATTCTCTATGCAATCACAAAGAAGCTCCAAAACCAAGTTTATTTGATTTCCACCATTCTACCCCTATTGATGCTTGATCACCTTGACCATCGTCGATTTCCCCTTTACCAACATTGGTCACTAAACCGACGTTAGTTACTGTGTCTCCTGATAGACTTTCACTAAGTTGACCTTAACACCCCAAAACCTCACAGAACCTTACCCAAACCTAGTACCCCACCTAAAATCCTACCACAAACCTTCCCAACTCTCTGTAGACATAAAGAGATCCTGGGCATCTATTTTGACATTCTACCATTATCCACCCTAAACCATCATCAGTCATATCTAAACCATTGTCGGTCTCACTCTGATCGGCATCGGTCTTTGTGTTTGACAACCTAGCTCAAGAAAACAAGCTAATACCCATCCCCAAACTACCCAGAATCATTTGTAGCCTTTACCAGACCTCTGTCAGACTGACAAAAACTCAAAACCACCTACCCAACCTCTAGATCTGATCATAACCCTACATGTTAGATTAGATTTTCTTATTGTATTTGAATGAGATGCCTAAATCATATCAAATACAATAGGATGTTATTTGTTTACATTATTTCTTGCATTAAATTATATTAAATAGTGGATTGACAACCATCTAGGAAGTATCACACTTCCCGAGATCTAGCACACGCTAGGCAATCCACTGACATATATTGTTTAATATTCTTCTTGTGGTCTTGTTTTACATTTACAGGTAGTTCCTCCTATCTAAAAGGAAGTTCTTTGCGGTCAGCCTAGATCGAAATCATAAATACACTCACAACCTTCAACCACCATCACAAATAGGTATCCCTCCTTAGACTATCACCCTTTATCTATTTCATTAAATGCATTAAGAATCAGGTGAAACACTAAGGTTAACTTTTTAATTTTGTTTATCATAAAATGAATAGAAAACAACAATGATATCATGATGAATTCAAGATAACTCATAGTGTGATAGTCATGTGGAGTATTGTATAAACACATCCGGGATCCCTAAGGGGTTATGTTATCCAATTTTTCACCCCTTACAAATTGACTAACTTCAAAAAATTGGACCTAGGCGTTTTCATGGGATCTTGGTGAAAAATATGAAAATCAAGTAATTTCCATGTTTTGGGCACTTACAGTTTCTTTTGGGGACTTAGAATTATTTAGATGCATTTCTCACCTTTATCGAGCTTAAAAGATCCAACACTTAGCCAAAAAATTGAGGAAAATGGGAAAATGGAGAAAATTGGCTTTGAGATGCTTTACTCTCTTTTGGCCTAACTCTTCAAATCCATAAAAGGACAATAAATTAGAAAAAAATGGAAAAAGAGGAAAAATGGGTCATTTTCAATGTATTGCAGGTTTTTGGGATTAGAAGGAGCTAGCGAGAATAGTTCCACAGGGTCGTAAGTTCTCCACATATTCACTTTATCCACACAATAAAGAAGCTAGTGTAATGCGGGTTTGTGGGTCAAAGGAGGAACTTCGAGAACAAGTCCCCACATACCACATGTTCCCGTATTTCCAAATTTTCCATAAAGCAAAGGAGTTAGAGGGGTTGAGTGAAGTGCGGGGTGGGAGGCATTATGGAGAACCAATGTGGGGAACTAACGGTTCCCGAACCCCAAGTTCCCCACAGGGGTGAGTTTGGTCATAATATAAAGGAAGTCGAGGTGGGGAGTTAAATGGAGGCAAAGATTATTGTGGAAATGGAGAATATCATGAGAATGGAGGTTGGGTGGAACTAGTGCCATCAAGGAATTAGTTCCATGTAGGAAGGTTTGATCCATAATACAAAGGAGATAGAGTGGGGTGCGACTTATAAAGGCCATAGAAGAAATCAAGTCAAATGGCCTTAGTTCCATAGTTCCTTGAGTACCCTAAAATCCTGAAATGCCCACATGGAAAAGAAATAAAAGGAGAAGAGGGATAAAGAGAATTTTAATGTGAATTATGGAATTTCTTAGGGAACATGTGTTCCTCACAACACCCATGGACCCAATTGGACATATCTCCCTTCTTGGTGCATTGAATTTGAAAAACTTGGACTTTTTGGAAACATATCTTCAAGTACTACATCATAACATTTAGAAAATATTATTTTTGATTGAGGTAGGTGGAGAAAAGGGTAGAAACACTTCCAGCATTTAAATATGTAGTCCTAGGTTATTCAACCACCAAATCTGATTTGATATGGTACCTTTTCTTCTTCCACACACAATACATCATGAAGGGATGGATTTGATAGTCTACCTATACCCCTTTTCACACATTTAATGCATCTTGTTTGTGGGTGGGGAATGAATTTGAGTTTCTCTTTTCTCTCTCTTCTCTCATTCTTTGACATATTGTAAAAACATCTCATTTGTGAGGGGGTGTTCTAAAAAATGTAATGGAACTCTGTCAAAATTTGTTCAAAAGTAGTTGTGAGTTGTAGGAATCATATTCAGACATCTTGCATGGTGATCCTTGCCTTTCTCCTCAATGTAATGGATTGTGCATATATTGAAGCAATAAAATTCATGTTTTGTGGCTTTTATCTGCCCTAGCTTGTGTTGTATTGCATTTCCTTTCCTTTCATTGCATTTATAGGTATATTGTGCATATTATGTTCTCCTTATAGGATTTAGATATATTTTCTCCATAGAAGTGGTGGTTTAAATGATATTTTAGACTATGGCACCCATGTCTACCCTCTCCTCCATTTTTATCCCATTTTCAATCATTGGAATATCTCCACCCCTCTTCTTGATGTTATCACCTTTGTTAGATTGGGATTTTAGTTTATGCATCTCCTTCTCACCCTGGTCCCTTGGAATGATAGAGTAGAGTTAGATAGTTTCATTTCAATTCCTAGGAGTAGTTTAGCATTAGAATTAGGTAGAGGAACCAACCTTCTATAGAGGTTTGTCTCAAGTAGCAAGTCCCACAACTTGAGAGACAATCCCATGTTACCTAAAAACACTGATTGCTCATCCACACATACATGAAAAATAAGAGGGTTCTATTTTTTGGTAATAATAGTTCGGAATGTTTGGTAGAACAGGTTTGAAGTAGTTAAAAAATTCTATTCACTAAGTTTTGATGTGTTCTTGGTGAATATTCATCCTTTGGAGGCTTTGCAATAACATATTTGGTGACTCCACTAATTCCAACAACCCATTATCTCATTTTTAGACCTTTCCCTTCATTATTTCATCTATTTCCTTTCCCATCCATTCTTTCATTTTCCTTTCATTCATTAATTTATGTAATCATGACTTCATTTCCTTCCTATATTTCTCATTTACAATAGCAATACTAGTTCCCTCCACCCCCATATTTTCAAAAATCTCTTCTAAATAAATTTTATGAGCCCCATCATGAAGAATATGCATATAACCCAACCCTCACTAATCCATATGGTTATCCTTCTAACCATGATGTTTTTAAAGAACAAGGTTATGTAGATGATGGAAAAAACTTTATGATAGATACTAATTTTTGTAGACGGACTCAATAAATGGAGATGAGAATGGTGTAAGTTAGAGCTACTTATGCATTAAAGGCATCCAAGATTGGTTTTAGGAATCCCTATCCATGGACATGCCCTATACCAAACTAGTGAAGTCCTCGAAAGGAGTTAGAATTTATGGCTGAAATCACACCTCAAATTGAAGAGTGGGTTGAAGAAATGGAGGCTTACCAATCTAGTGTTAGGAAGCCCTTGTCAATGGGGGAACCCTGCACTACCATCTCACATCCCTTCCTTTTACTCTCCCCAAACCATGAGCCATATCAGCTTTGATTTTCATGACCCTAACCTTCCGACTACCCCCATTGAGGATTCCCCTTCTCCATATTCTTCCCTCTCATCCCAACTTCATTTTTCCACCACATTTTCTTCAAAATACTCATCACCTCCACAAGAACATATTACAACTCCTCCATTTTTGAACCCTTGTTAACTAAACCTTCCCCTCACTTAACAAAATCAGTCTAAATTCCTTCCATTGCAGATAGCAATGAAATATATATTAGGAATGGACTGATTATGAGAGTGGGATTAAATAATTTCCTACTATTTTCATGGAACAATCTTCTATGGAAGACATTCCCAAGGAGCACATAAAGGAGGAAGTTAGAGATGAAGATCCAGTTTGATCTTCAAGTAGAGAGAGAGAAGCTCCAAAGTGAGCAAGAGGCTTTAATTGATTGCAATAATCCACCAAGAACATATTAAGATGTTGCAATTTGATCAAAGGGAACTTCATGTTGAGGAGGAGAGGTTTGATTTATCAACCTTATTTTTTAAGATTAATGTGGATACATAGGGAACATAGTTGTTTTTGGAAGAAGAACAAAGTAAAAATCGGTTAGAAAACAAATCCATTCATGATAAGGAAATTCTCCAGGGTGATCCCATTGGTGGGATTGAGATTGAAATAATTGGGAAAATCACAAGGATCACCCCATGCCCAATCAGGTATTTGGATAGTCTAGAGCAAAGAAAGGAGTTATAACCGGTCATATCTACTTGAGCATAAGGATGAGATTCAACACACAAAAGGTCATATTTAACACCTCCATCCAAATGCAGAGCAACTAAAGGAGGTAATCATTTTGTTTGTTGATGATACTTTGATGAATAGGGTGAAAAACCAACTTCAAATCAATTTTTCACTCTTACTAATTACCATGTTCAATGTAAAATCAGTTAAATGGTCCCAATTTGTGAGGAAGGGTGTTGATCATAGAACACTTGAAAAAACTCACACAAGAAGTCCACATGGGAAAAAAGCTAGGTTTAAGGGTGTGAATGGATAGGAAGAACCCGTGTGTGGAGGGAAAGTTCAGCATTCAGGACTTAGCCGATTTTCAACATGAAGAGATATTTTTAGAAGATGGCATGCGAGAACACACCAAAAATGTAGAGATGTGCGCGCCACACATTTTCTATCTTTGGAGGATTGGATCAAAGCATTTTGCATGGAGACAAGCTAAGAATAGGATTGTCACTTTAGTTAACTATAAGAGGTCTATAGATAGCACACTTGCATGTGTGGCTATGCCTGTAAATGGCACATGGCTATTAATAGCATGCAGCCTATTTTTGGAATAGATAAGTGGTGAAGGGCAAGTCCCCACCCTATATAAATGATGTGAATCACTTAGTAAGATATATAGATATATAGAGATAGAGAAGAGAGATATATAGGTATATGCGAGTGTGTAAGCATAAAGAGATATGTGCATATGACTAGATTATCAGTATCGGATCCATGCGCGCATCGATATAGAATGACATTATTGTAAGCGCTTTTGTGGTTATTAATAGATAGAAGTTATTGGCTGAATCTAAGTGTCATTCCTATGTGTAATTGAGTAGTGCATGTTCTTGATTCAATCATGATTATCGTTTAAGCTTGTTCTTTCTTAGATCTGAATATGGCATGCCTTATAGAATGAGGGATTAGTTATGGATCTATATGTTTCTTCCTTCATCACACTAACATCCTGTTACAACAACCCTAAAGAGGGACCTAGTACCTTTGTGCACTTCGGTGAGCTCGCTCAGGAGTGAGTGATGTGTCAATGCATCTAGGGTGTTATTTGGTAAATTCTAGGTTGCATCATTGGTTCTATTGCTGGGACCTCTTTTTCAGTTGTTTTCAAGATGGTTCACGATGAAGATGTATCGATTAACTCTAGCAAGTATTGAGGAGTAGATACATGATATGGAGGAAGAAAATTCATGATGGTTCAATATTATATCATAGTTTAACGCACGCAGTTGGGTATAATAGAATCTATGATAAATTTTATGAGATGTTTTTCACTATCTTTCTAGTAGAATTATACTAGTGGCTGATTATGTATACATCAAAACGGAATTGGAGATATCATGCACTTATCTAGACACAGGAAGAATTTTAGGCCCTTTATGATGCTGATTTGATCTGGACTCACACTGTGGATACGTGGTTTCATGGTGTTCTAAATAGTTATATTCGGAATATTCAATTTCATGCATTCTTGCCCGGAGGTAGCTGAATTCTAGTTTTCATGGTATCCTAGAGGAGCATATTTGCAAGGTATTCCACTGGTGATCAAGATCTTGATGGTAACTTTGAACCTGGAGAGTAAACTAATGGCTAACTAAACCTCACCTTACGTGAGGGCAGGAACAAGTTTTGTGAAAGATGGTAAACCTATTGGCAGAAAGGTAGAGAGAGGAAAGTTGGATTAAGTATAATGAGGAATGCAGAGGGAGATAGAGAAGCAATGTACTACTACAGAAAGTATGGTGTTGAGGAGAGAGATGGCTCATGAAGGATTTGAAGCTCACGTAGAAGACGTGGAGCCAAAGCATCAAGAACTCCCCCATATTGGAAATCATGACAAAGATCCCCCTTGGCTTCACACAAAAGTGTGCTAACAAAGACTACTTGGGCCACGGGTGTGCATCTTAATCCACCTAGTGACCTATCCCTTGCACTTGGTTTTCCCGTATCTAGTACGACAAGTAACCAACAAGCTAACTTAGGAAGTAGGAGAGCAGAGTAAGTTAGGGAGCAAAGTACATCAATGGTAGGATAGATGACTTCAATGTTATTTAGAGGAACATTTTTAGGTGCATCATCCACACAGAATGTGAGTGCGCAGAATGTTGGATTCACCTCTGGAAGTGGAACTACCTCATAGACTGTAGGGGTTCAATATAGTACTACTATCGAAGCACATGGGAGTACATCTACATGTCCTAATCCAACTACAGGTGGAGGATTAGGAGGTATAGGTGGTTCTAGTTCTAGTGGATATGGTGGTTTTGGATCAGGTGGTCAAGGCCCGCAACAACCACAAAATATCTATATGGAGATGTCCCTTTGTCTCTCGGAATATAGAGGTATAGAGGATGTTTCCGAACATGTGCATATGTGTGAAATCTTATGGCATATGAAAGGGATCATGGCTTCTGAGTGTAAGGCATGTCAGTTTTCTACTACATTACAAGGACATGCACATAATTGGTATAGGAAGATTGACCTTGATCAAACTTGTGTGGATTATGCAACATTGAAGGATGCTTTCTTGAAAGAGTTCCATATCCCTAAGTTTGAGCAGAAGAGTATAAGTGTACTCAAGGATATTAAGAAAGGCACTATTGAGAGTGTACGTGAGTATGATGCCCATTTTAAGACACTTCCTATCTAAGTTGTCTTATGATATTCATGCCACCAACATGCACAATGGTTTGTTGGAGGATTGATTACACCATTCAGAAGAGCACTTTGTCACATAAGACATACATTGATCTGCGTAAAGCATTGGAAGTAACTTTACGTGATGAGGTAGTTGGGAGCATTGACACTAGTGTTAGTCCATTCTTAGAGGCACATATTGTAGCTATGGAAAAATAATTAGAAAAATTATTGGCAAATTCAGCTCATGAAATGCACTCAAGGATTTGGTGTACAGATTGTGAAGTGGAAGGTCACACCAAGGATAGTTGTCCTCACAAAATAGTATGCTCATTACTATTGGACTGTGAGATATGTCATTTGAATCATGATGCTAGTCATTATCCTTTGTTACAACATGCATGATAAGGAAGAATGTATCTTGTTATTGTAAAATTTTCCGGTCCACGACCCATGATACTGAATATTTTTGGTTGATTGGTCAGATCCAAGATGCTATAGACATTGGGGTATGATAGACAAGTGTAATGGATAACTCTAAGAACAAGAATGAGCACTAGGATCGGGATCATAATCAAATGTGCTATGACAGAATGAGGGTGTTTTGAAGGAGGTCATGGAAGAGGACATGGATATCATGGTGGATATGGAGGACAAGGCCGTATTGGAGGAAGAGGTGAGTTCCCTCATGGAACATGTTATATGTGTGAGATCTCCTGACCACTATAGGCATGAATGTCCTCAGAATATTACATGTTCTTTCTATGGAAAGAACCATAGCTATGAAGAGTGCCCAGACTTATATGAGCATATGAGTAAGTAGCATAAACAAGAAAACAAAGGTGTCGGGATGGTTATAATCTAGTGTGCGGTAGAAGATCAGTGGATTACCAAGATAGCAGAAGGACTTGAGGCATCAATGGTGAATATTACTACACGATCTGAAGTGGCACATGAAAGAGAGGCATTACACTAGAAGCCTATGATCACTAAGGAGGAGGTTTTGCATGCAAGGTACCTAGATCCTGCTCATCAGAAGGAAGTTTACTAGGATACCATGGAAGTGCTAAGGAATCTTCAGGGTGAGATACAATACTTAAAAGAGCAAAAGAAAGCATCAGAGATAGTCCAAACTGATATCGATGAGCTGAGAGAAGTGTGTAAAATGTTACACCAGGAGAACATCATTCCACTATTAGGAAGTTTGTTAAAAGGGAACACTCCACGTGCAAGTGTTGAGACCGATGGTAAATCCTGCATGTGAATCTTCCCCCAATATCATTGACTATGATAAAGAGATCACTTTGAATGATGTTGTAGATGGATGGATGTTGACCAATATTTTGATTGACATAGGTGCGAAAGTGAATGTGTTTACATTAGATGCATGGGTACAAATGGGGAGGACTCCATTACAGCCATCATCTAATGTGTTTTTTATGACAAACCAAACTAAGGCCACTCCCATAAGAGTTTCTAAGGATGCATCTATAACCATACAAGGGGTGAAATTCAATGGGGATTTTGAGGTATTAGCATTTTTAGAAGCGGCAGCTTTTCCAACCCTACTTAGACTCCTTTGGTGTTATGCGAATAATGTTGACTTGAGATTTAAAAGGGGTATATCATCTTTGAGGACAAAGAGGAAAGGGTTGTGATACCTTTGTGAGATGGGAAGTATACACCATATGTTAAGCCTCTAAGTGAGGACTTAAACAAAATCTATGTATGTGCTATTCAGGACCCATAGGTCAATGAGCCATCAAAGGAAGGCATCCTACAGTGGGAGGATTCTCACTCTATTAGTGATACTACGAGTATTGCTTGTGAAAATTGGGCTCATGGTACATATGAACTAGTAGGACATGAGGTAAAAAGTGTGGTTTCTTGCAAGAATGGACTTCATTTTGTTCGATGGATAGGTAGCGCAATACCTTGGTATACAAGAGAAAAGATCTTCCTATATTCTTACAAGCCATGGAGGCACAGTGGATAGACCAGGTCAGGAGAAGAGACATGTTAGCATATGTCTTACACGGAAAGCATCACATTAGTGGGTAGTTCATAAAGATAATCTTACGGAATGGAATGAGATCAGAGTCGCCCTATCTACTAGGTTTGTAAGGAGCAATGCACCTACACAGATATGCACTTATAATGGTGATCAACCCTGTTCAATGTCGATTTAACAATGTGAGAGACTCTGGACAATGGGACAAGAAGCATTACCACCATCACTCTAGGTGCATAGATTGTACTCTACTCTACAAGGATGCGCACATGCCTGGTATGTATACACCGAACTACATTGAGAGACTAGGAATTGGCAAAATTTGACTGTAAGAATGATCCAGACCTTTGACTACTTTTCTTCCCAACCTCCAATAGAAGAGGCATTAAAATTTGTTAAGCGGTTAACTGTGGGAGATAGTGCAAAGGTGGAGGAACTCATACAGGACTTATTTGGTGAGACAAAATCAAAGCACATTTTGAAGAAGAAGGAGAAGACTTCATATTGCTTGAATGAGCTTATCTTGAGAAAGAAAAAGGAAAGATGGTTTACATCATGGATGATGAGGAAGTTGAGAACCTAGATATTGAACATTCACAAGGGTACGCGAGGTCTTGGATAGCACAGACAAGGATACGCGCACCTATCACAAACCCATGAAGACAAAGAAGGTCAATATAGGATCGGAGGCTGAGCCTAAGGAGGCCATAATTGGAGACTACTGGTTAGACTCGGAGGTGGCAAAGATTATTGAGTTACTATGGGATTACCAGGACTTATTCCTTGAGGGTATCATGAACTTAAAGGTGTGCATGAATCACTTGGGGAAATGAAGATAAAACTTAAGGAAGGCACGTGTCCAGTGAGAAAGAGACCTTATAGAATGAATCCTAATTTGCGTGAAAAGGTAAAAGAAGAAATTGATAAAATGTTGAAGTCTAGAATCATTCAACCTTTGGATGAGTTAGAATGGGTTAGTCCAATGGTGATCAGTATCAAGAAGGATGGTAGAATTCGAATATGTGTGGACTACAGGGAGCTAAATGCCACATGTGTAACAGACCCATTCCCTATGCCATTTACTAAGGAAATACTAGAGGGAGTTGTAGGGTGTGAAATATATTCCTTTACAGATGGGTTTTTTGGGTATCATCAGGTTAGGATTTCTCGGGAGGATCAAAGAATTTTTTTACTATTGAATGGGGTAGTTTTGCCTATACTGTGATGCCTTTTTGATTGAAAAATGCACCTACTATATTCTCACAGATAGTTTTTCAGGAATTCAAATATTTTATTCACAACTTCTTACAGGTCTACCTCGATGATTGGATAGTATATGGGCTTGTTAAGGATCACTGCGATAATCTGTGCTTAATGTTTGACCAGTGCAGACAATTGAGTATCTCTTTGAACATCAAGAAGTGCATATTTTTACACCTTTTTGGAATATTGTTAGGACACATAATCTGCAAGGAGGGATTGCTTGTTGATCTAGCTAAGGTTGTAGTCATTTTAGGGTTGGAAGCACCTACCAGTTAGAGTGAGGTGCACGGATTTTTAGGTCACACAGGATATTATAGAAAATTCATCAAGGGATATGCCAAAATTTCTACACCTCTAGAGGAGTTACTGAAAGGAAGAGGTACATTCTATTGGGGAGAATCACAATAGTGTGCATTCAAAACATTGAAAGAGAAACTTACTACCGCACCTATCCTACGTTTTCCTTCATGGGAAAAACCATTTCATGTACATGTGGATGCCTCTGGCATGGCCATTGGCACTGTGTTAGCTCAACCTGGAGAAGGTATTGTCAATCATCCTATCTACTTTACTAGTAGGAAGTTGACTCACTAAAAAAATTATACAACTATAGAGCGTGAAGATTTGTCCATGATCTATGCATTGCACAAGTTTTGATAGTATTTTCTAGCTACACCATTTGTATTCTATACGGATCACATGGCATTGAATTATTTGGTGAACAAACCCATCTTACAAGGGTGCATCTATAGATGGGTACTCCTATTTCAAGAGTTTGATTTCACAGTTGTGGTGAAGCCAGGAAGAGTAACTTTGGACTAGACCACTTGTCTAGAATTAACTCAGGAGAGGAAGCACAAACAATTGAAGAAACCATGCTAGATGCATAGTTATATAGGTTATAACACGTGCCATTAGAATTAGAAGACATTGTTATCTTTCTATGGACTGGTGTGGCACCAGAAGGAATGAAGGCATTAGAAAAGAAACAAATTTCTATATGCACAACACCGTTTATGTTGATCAATGCTGACCTATACAAGTTAGGTAGAGATGAAGTATTATGTCATTTTGTATTAGAGCATGAGCACAAGGATATTATGGAAGAATCCCATGGTGGTATTGCAGGAGGCCATTATGTAGGTGATGCGACTACCTAGAAGATCCTACTCACTGGATTATGGTGGGAGACATTGTATAAAGACTGTAAAGAATATTGTAAGGCGTGTGACCATTGTTAGCGCCTAGAAAACCAAGACAAAGAGATGAAATGCCACTGAGACCTATTATCAGTGCCAAACCATTTGAGAAATGGGCCATCGACTTTGTAGGACCTATTTCGCTAGCCACGTGTAGGACTGGATCGCGTTATATCATTACTTGCACATATTATCTCACACGGTGGGCCAAGTAGCACCTACGAAGGACTATACAAGTAGCTAGGTTTCTATGGGAGAATGTTCTTACAAGATATGGATGTCCTTTAAGTTTGACAAGTGATAGGGGTACACACTTTTTAAATGAAACCATTAGGATCCTATTAGATGAGTTTATGGTTTCCCACCATAAGACTACACCTTACCACCCTTAGGAAAATGGAACTGTTGAGGATTTCAACAAGATTTTGAGCCAAACATTGACAAAAAAATTTGTGATGTTGGAAGAAAGGATTGGGATGATAAAGTGTCAGCTATTCTTTGGGCATATAGAAAAACTTATAAGAGATTGAATAAAGCCACACCATTTTAGTTGGTGTTTGGTGCCGCAGTCACTCTCCCTATAGAATTTATGTTACCTTTTTACACATTGTGCACACTGGAGGTCTAGATGATGAATGGGCTTTAGAAGAGCGTATTGAGAAGATGATTCAACTGGATGAGCGACAAGCCATAACACGATGGAGTCAAAAGTAGGAAAAGACTAGCCGTAGAAAGCATGGCATGACAGAAACATAAGGGATAAGAAGTTTGAGATTGGACAAATGGTACTTCTCTATGACTCTAAGTTCTTGCGCCATCCAGAAAACTTAAAGTACATTGGTTGGGGCCGTATGTCATCACTTACATACTTGAATCGGTGATTATCAGTTAGAAGCAATTGATGGAACATGACTACCCAGTTACTTTAACGGGAGTAGGCTGAAGCCCTACTATAAATAAGTCTTCTTGGTGTTTGTAATAAGGTAGCATTTCCATTTAGATTAGGTTTCCATTATGTATTTCCTTAATGTATTTCCTTCATTATCGTTATGCTTTGTCAATTTAGTTTTTTTATTGTTTAATAAGCGCATTTGCATTACGAAGCTGATTACTATGTAAAGACTATTTATGCGTAGAGGATTGCACATACTTTTAGTGTGGGGTGGCTATAGTTATCCAAGAACAAGACTGTGGGAATTGAAAGGTTAAAGGAATAAGATGCTATGGGTGTGCTTTAAGTCAAAAGAAGATTTCTTCTCAAAAGTGACCAAGGATGGAGATGAATGAAAGAATAGTATAATGTAAGGTAAGCAGAGGCCATGATAACTACCAGGAGAAGGTACAGTGATGAGGTACTCAGGTGCAAGGGTGTGTGCTGAAGAGAATTCTGTGACCAGAGGGTAGGAAGGCACGCTAGAAGGTTATAACTAGGGTGCGAAGATGTACCGCATAGAACAAACAATTTTGTCAATGAATGAGAGGATATTTGGTAGGTGAAGGAGAAATAAATGCATCAAAATTTGAAAATTATATAGGGATGGGATGCGAATTCATTTTTACCGTTGCTGACTAGGAGTATTTGAGGAAAGAGCTAAGTGCGAAGAGCCGAGTGATTAGGTTAAAGTGTGAAGGGTGTGAAACCAAGCATGATAAACATATCTATGTGAAAATAAGCTTGTGTCCTTGGTGGTGAAGGGTTTGAGTGAAGCAAGGTGATAGAGAGGAGTTAGGGCACAAATTTTCCACCTAGGGCATGATTGAATCGAGCTAGGGTTTGATTCACAAATTGTAGAGTTAAAGAGGAGATGATTGTAAGGTAAAAATGACACCCAAGAAGGTAGCTACAACAGGAGAAAAAGGAAAGAAGAAGGTGGTTGTTAAGGAGGAAGAGATGGCACTTGAAAGAAATTTTACATAAATTCAATATCCAAAAGGATTCATCATCAGTCAGAATGGGATTCACACATCAAAAGAGAAAAGTAAGTGAATACAATCATAGGACTTTAGAGAACAATAAGGAGCTTGATTCCTTGCTCACTATGAGGATGAACAAACATGTACGATAGATGACATGCCGGTTTATGATGATGTAGGTGAGAAGCTTCTAAAGAAAATTGGGGTCTACCAATTATATGAGCTTCCATATTTCAGGAAGTATGATCCTAGTGCTAATGGCTCATGAGCGAGTGCATAAAGACTTCTTCTAATTTCTAGGACATAGAGTTAGAATCTCATCTACACTTATGTCATTAGTGACAGGTTTGAAGGACACATGAGAGGATATAAATAATGATCTCACAAATAAATTTTTGATATTAAAGACTAGACAAGAGTTGGGGTACTTGAAGGGTCCACATAAAGTACGGATATAGACAAATTGAAGAACTGTTTTGTTGTGTAATTAGTAGCACACCTTATTACAAACTTGAACGATCAAGAGTGGTGGTCACAGGTAAATACTATATGGTTACACATTGTGCACAAAATGTCAGAAGGAGTAGTATACAATATTTTAGGCTACATTGTAGAGAAAATAGTCGAGGAAGCATGCACAAGAGGGAAGATCAGCTTTGGGGTTGTTCTATTATCACTAGTATTCATGGAAATTGGAGTACTAGATGGACCGAAGGAAAAGGTATGGGAATACCCCATGGAGAATAAGTCACCAGCTGAAAGGTTCAACAAGTACTTATGTAAAGGGTCCATAATAGATGACATCAAGCATAGGGCGGAGAAATGGTACGACATGATCCATGTGGCATTTGGAGAAGAGTGGTGCATCCCAAAGGACCTACCATCGGTAGTGGGAAACAATTCTAATTTGTTGTATATCAACATTTCTACATCGCGTGCTTCCCAATGAGAGATGGAGTCTAGAGCCCTTGGTGTAAATTGCCTTATGCATTCACTGCAAGGTATTTCCAAGCATCTATTCATAGATTCATAGACATGTGCCACCTGGTATTCAATTTATATAAGGTAGACTGTGACTACCACACGTTGAGGAAGAAGTATGTGTATCCAGGAAGAAGTTCCTATGACGAGAAGATATTTTTGGAGGTGTTGAATATTAAGCCAATAATTCTGGTTGTAGCATATGTAGGGGCAACATTAGTATATCTTCAGCTAAAGCCCAAGATGGAGAACAATAAGTATGTGGAGAATGAATTCATGCTCCCAAGGCCATTGAAGGGTAAGCACACAATGGAAAACATACCTACACAAAGGCCAACAGAAACTATTGAGGTAGAGGATGAAGAAGAGGAGCGTGAAGATAGTGGAGGCTTAGAGTGTAGAAGAAAGCAACCATATGATAGATAAGAGTCATAGCACGTGACCACTCCACCTCAGGGATAGGATGAAAAGGAAGATACGGAGGTTGAGTAGGGGAGCACAAATTTAAGAGAGTATTCAGACACATAAGGACTCAAGGTGGAACCCCACACATGGTAAGGAAATCACCTCATCTCTCTCCACACAAGGAGACCACTTTGAGCTAAAAAGGAGAAGAAAGTTGAAGTTAGATGAAGAAGTGGAGGAATCGGGGAGATTGAGCATGCATCTCCTACCCCATTCAAGCAAGAAGACGAGCCACAAAATGAGGAAGAGCAGAAAGATGAAGAGATGAAGGATGGAGAAGAAAGAGAGAAGGAAACCTCTGGATCCACGCATGTGACTGCTCAAGGTGTAATAGGATAGACTCCTAACCTTGAAGCTACAATTCCCAAGGGACCTAGATCGAAGAGGATGAGTGGGGAACATAGTGCACCAATCATGGGCTATGCAAAGGACACTAGAAAAATCATCCGCACATGGTTCCAAAGCACTGTAGAACAAAAGGATTTATTTGGTTGGGAACTAATGGATGGGGATATGGTGACTATGCGCACTCAAAAGCAACTCTCATGGTCAATGCATACCCACATGGATGAGCCTAAATTTGATGTATGCGAAGAGTCATGCATTTCAAGATGGCTGAAGAAGGCACCCCAAGCTAGACATATGACAGTAAAGCCTACTGTCATGTTAGATGAGCAGGTCAGCAACGCATTGGTGAAGGTTTCTACTAAAGTTGCAAGAAGAAATGTGGACAAGGCCATAATCAGAGCACTGCATGAGGAGTTAAAGACAAAGGATGCAGTGATAACATGCCTAACCTAAGAGAGGGACTTAGCGTAGAAGAAGAATGAAGTATTTATCAACATCGCAAAGGAGATTGGAGACAATGTCATAAGAGCTAGGCCACACTTGGAGCCCAAGGTACCATAGACGTTTCCCTCAGTGATACATTATGTAGGAAATTTGGTGGACCTGGTGCTTAAAGATGAACCTCTACGCATGCCAAGGAATCCTAAAAAAGAGGTAGAAAGGGCTAAGGCTGCAGTAGTCAGAAAGATTACATCATACGAAGGCTTACTGCAAGTGCTCCAAGAAGAATTGAAGAAGGTGGATCATGCCTTAAATATATGCACAACTCTAGAGGTGCTGATCAAGGTAAAGACTCGGAAGAAGATGATGTAGTACTAGAAGGCTATGAAGGATGATACCTTTTGGCCACCTCATCATGACCTAGTCCTAACCCTAAACTAACCTAATTAAGACCTATAACTTGGTCCACATCCACACCCATGACTAATGACCCCTTTCTCGCACCCAAAACCGACCTTCTAGTTACTTGACCAAGCCCTCAACTAATCTCTCGGGAGAAAAGGAGGGAAAGTTGGCTATTTTACTGAAAATAGCCCACTTTGACCTGACCGATACCGGTTCCTACTCGACCGCCGTCGGTTACATAACCGCCATCGGTTCCCTGTAAATGGGCTCCCCTAACCAAAAACAAAGGTGGAAGGATTTTTGGATCAATCAGGATCATCAGAAGCGATCAAGAGAATCCGGATCTTTACTTGGCCGAGCAGAGACAAGTGAAGAGACAAGTAGAGTTTGCAGTGAAGGAGATCAAGCCCAAGACTGCAACTGAATAGCCAGAGCCCTGTGACACTCATCTCGATCATTGGGAGGAGACATCTCATCTTCTCGGGTATCGTGCCATCCTACCTAAGTTCTCGCCTTTGTCATCACGCTTGGACTCGCATCTTCACAATAACCAGTAAGTTATATCTTGCATGTCCTCTTTAGTAACATTTCTTAGACTTTTGAATCACAAATCCTCATAAAATCTATTCCTAGATCTACTACCCAAAGAACACATTATACCTAACTATCATCCACTTACCTCTCATCACCCCATTACCTAATCCTACTCATATACCACCTTACAAACAACACAACTATCCTACAACCGACCCTCACCAAAAGTCCCAAAAACAAAGACCCTACCGATATCGGTTGACAAAGAACTCGATATCGGTTATTGTGACTCAAAACCGTAAAACCAGCCTTTTCCCTACCTACTTTCAACGAAGCAATTAAATTGATATTTTACGCCTTTGGTGTTGATTCATATTAGCAGGGAATTGACCACCTTCGAAAGGAAGTTTTATATTTCCTGGGCCCAAGGCAGTTCCCTCATTTATTGTCTAATCAGAATCTTGTGGTCTTGTGTTCTTATTTGCAGGTAGTCCTTCCAAGACAAAAAGGAGTTCTTCGCAATCAACCTGATCTCTCTCTACGGTACGCGCACACCATCTCGACATTCAACAGGTATTCCTCCTAGCCCTAACCCTTATCTGTTTCTAAAAGGAATGAAAGGATAGAAGCAACTCTATTCCCAAAGAGCCGAAACATTCCGAGCGAAACATTTTGGCACGCCCGGTGGGACCCATTTTGGGTTTCTTTCTTTCTTGCTTGCTTTCATATAGGGAGCATATCTGCTGTTTTCTTCTTCTAAAAGATATTCACAAGGTATTTTGTTATTTTGATAAAAGAACTTGCTTTACTTTTACATCTTGCATTAGTGAAAGTCATCTCTTTTGCTTCATCGAATATCATTTTCGATTTGGGTTTTAAAACACGTGCATCACATTCTTGCTTGTTGTTTTCAATTCTAGTGAACATAGATTAAGTAACAGGTCGTACACGTGGGGGTGATTTCCACGGTATTGACAGGAAATTAATCTTACTTTCACTGCACAACACATACCGAATCACTTCATAATTAACACAACAGCTCAAAACATCCCCCCTTTTCCGCGGTATTCCTCCGCCCGATTGAGGTAACCTTATAAGCCAAAACAAACTTGACATTTCCCCTAAGTCTTTTGTTTAGGATTCTGACATCATTCTACGTCTAAAGGCATAAGCCCACGATAATTTAAATTAACCCTAGGGTTAGTCTCTGGATTTGCGTGTGCATCTTGCTTGTTTTCGCCTGTTTCTGTCATACTGCTTCTCAACACCTCGTAACTATTTGATAAGTGTACTAAACATTGTTTAAAATCAAATCAGCAGCTTCTCATATTTTTTCTTATACCAGTCTTATTACACCGACATCGGTTAACTGACCGACGTCGGCTATAGTCTAACCGACATCGGTTACTGACCGATATCGTTATCGCTTTTACAGCTTCTCGACAAACCAAAGAACTTACCAATTTCACCATTCTCGAGTCTGCTTTTCTTTTGATAGATTGAAACCCTACTGTACTCCTGTCCCATGGTTGTTATCACTGAAAGCAAGCCGCCGCCATGGTTTCACATGCTTGCTCTCGTGCCTTTACCTCGAATCACCCCCTTCACATTCTCGTGGGGAATCCTACGGACACCAAATGAGGTTCCTAAAATTCCCGTGGAGATAAAGAATTTGCCAAATTTCTCTGATGCTAATCCTAGCGCTAGCATAATACTATTTGTCTCATGCCCTTGACCGTACACCCGATGGTCAACTCCTTGTTGGCATGCCTATTAGTATAGCTGCTCATTTAGCCCCTTCTCCGCCTGATAACTCCGCTTTGCCTTCCGCATCCTTAGTCCCGCCGCTACCTCAATTCGATGGCTTCGTGGGTCCATACGGCATGATTGGCTTTCCTTTGGTTAATCTTGGGCCCAACATGTCATTACCGCCAACTGCTCCTACCTCGTCTCCCTTGCAGACTGCTCCGTTCATGACTTGCTCTCTTCCACCTATCCACACTAGCTTTCCTTCTCAAGCTCCGCCTACCTTTTCATTCCCATACACGTATCCAAAGGACTCAACATCTTATATGGGACATCCCTATTCGGTCGCCTCAACATATTCATCCTCCATACCTTATCAACACTTAACCCCACCATTGTCTAGCGGAGGCCCTTGGCCCAATTTGCCTCCGCTTACCACCACAACCGCACCATCATCTCATCCAACCACGATTTCATCAAACAAATGATGGACAAAATGCAAAATGAGGCTTCTGCTTTGGAAGTCGTAGCGCTTGACATACGAGCAAGTTTGTCGGGAGCCTATTCACCCTTCTCCCCCTTCATTCATATCCTCCTCAATGGGAATTGCCAAATTTACTCGCTTTTAATAGTAAAGAGGATCCTCAACAACACTTGCGATCATTTAGACATGCTTGTTATTTGATTGCTCATGATGATGCCTTGTTACTCCGCACTTTTCCCATGTCCTTATCAGACCCACTTGAGTGGTACAAAGGTGCTTTAACCCAAAGACTCAATCTTCTCTTTTAACCAACTAGCCCAATCTTTCTTGGATCATTTCTCCATTAACATTGCCAAGAAAGTATCTATCACTGACCTTTATGCCATCCGACAATTCGAAGACGAATCTATCGCAGATTTCGTTGGACGATGGCGCGGCCTTATCAACCAACTTACATATGCCTTGCCTCAGGCTGAACTTATCGAACTTTTTACGCGGGCATGTGCTAAGCACATTTCTCCTACTCTTCAAATTCAAACTTTCCGCACATTTGACGAGGCCTTTACCATGGCTCTAAGCTAGAAATTCGAGCCTAAGAAGAGAAATTGCGGTCACGCGCAACAAAACCCCCACTTTCCGAACTCCAGATTCTACCAATAAACCAAACACCACCACTCCTCATGCATCCACTTCTTCTAAATCAAAAGGAGCTGTCCACGCGGTGATGGTCAAATCTCAAGCACCATCTAATACTCCACCAAAAACCACCTATAAGTATAAAGTCGAGCCCATCAATTACACTCCTCGGGAGAAACTTATGGTGTCATCTTGGAAAATTGCTCAAAGCAGAGCCATTACCTTACCTCCTAAGTTAAACCTCATTCCGGTTTGACTCCACCCGCGCTATACCTTCTGGTACAAAGAAAATGACTTCAGTAATTTCACCGCGTAAAGGACATAGTCATGAAAATCGCAAGATGTTGAAAAACATAGTGCAGAAATGGTTGATGCAGGGATATAACCCTCGATAATCCTAATGCCCCTGCCAACCGAAATTTGAAAATCTTCAACAAACCATTCCCGAATCACTCTTCCAACAGTAACATAAACCAGGATATCTTAGCCGAGGAGAGTGTTCATGAGATCCATGCAGTCTTCGACTCCCAGCCAAAAGCCTCTATCGAGAAAATTTTGAATCAAGCCTCTTCACTGACACAGGGGCCCGAACCTCCTTCACCACCATCAAGCCAAAGCGAAATCATTCCTTTACCTATAAAGGAGTTAACTGCCCAGAGTTCTCTTCTCATAGATGAGTCTTCTTACACCACATCCCTCCAAGACTGCGAACGGATGTTATCTAACCTATCTATTTCCCAAACGTCTCCCTCTACCGCTCTTGCTGCACAAGAGGAAGGCTCGCCACTCCTTTTGTCATCCTTAGATGAGAAACCCCTTGCACCGACATCACCACATTCTTTAAACATGACGGATCCTCTCAAACACACCCTCCTACCTATTAGTCCTTCATCACCTAAATCTTTTCAGCAACCGGTTGACCTCTTAACGCCTATCGATACAAAGGCTCATCTACCCTCTATCACACCCACAAAGGGACCGGAATCACAACCCACCTTTCTTCCATACAAAAGTTCCTATTCACACGTGAGGACTGTCATTCCCAGAGATAGACAGGTCCTATGGGAACGTTTGAGTACGCCATATTCTACTCAAATGCAAATGACCGATCCTGATGCCTCTACCATATACCCGAAATGTTTACAGAAGCTTAAAATGCTGATGTCCTCATCTTCACCCCCCTCATCTCTACCAAATACCTCATCCACTTCTATTAACCTAACCAAATCTTCCCCTACGCTTGGGACCTCACCCATACCTAGTCTAACACACCCACCTAAGCGGCTTGTTTTATCTAAAAATAAAGCCGTCCATCCCATTAGGAGACAGACTCAATCTCCTCAATCTATGCCGTTAACACAACTAAAACCCTCGCACACACCTACCTTCCATATTGGGACCCCATCCTCTACCTTACATCAATATATCATACCTCCTGCGTTTTCTTTAAAGCGACCTACGCCTTCTGCACCCATACAAAATCCAAGGGTATAAAGCAACACCGCACCCCGCGTATCCTGTCCACCTATCAACCATAAACAAATTCCATCATCAAAAGATTTGTTTTCTGTCACTCCTATATCTCCGTGGTTGTTTTCTGATACCACATCATCTGTGGCCTCATCATCCAACCAGCTAAACATAGCTTCTACGTCAAAGAAACCACGGTTAGTTAAAACCCATTATCAAAACTCCTTGGCTAAATCACCCCCCATACAAACCAACCACACCACGTCATCACCAGAATCGACCCAGTCAATAGCCTCATTTTCCTCTGACTTTGACCCACTCAAAGGGTCTTACGCCAAAATCCTTGCTATGTTGGTAGAGAATGCGACCATTTCCCTACCCCCACTTAGACCTTATGATCCATCTAAACCTCGACCTATAGGTTACGATGAGTCTAAAATCTGCGCTTACCACCGCACACCAGGACATGACGTAGAGGGATGTAAAGCGTTGAAAGCCATACTTCATCCGTCACCTCTCTCAGATAGAAAAGTTAAGAAAGACAACTTACGAAGAGAGAGACCTTTAGCTTCAATTCCCTCTCCTATACCACCTGTCCCCGCCTCACCAAGATCTATCATTATTACAGCCCCACCTCTCGAAAACCATGACCTATCCCTACCATCTTCCTCCTCTCGTATTCACGAGATCAATATGATTAGTGTTGCTACTCGAGGGTAGAAAAACAATGGGAAAGCGAAAGAAAACACACCTGCGGCATCTCTTTCTCCGTCCACCATCCCGATTGCACCACCACCTAAAGTGGTTATTCGCGGACCCGCCTATCCCGTCTCTAATGGCATTGCCCACCGAACTATGATCAAACAGCTTCACCAATCACCTGTAAAAATGACACTGTATGATCTCATTCAGACTTCTGAATCTCATCGACAAGCTCTCGTTGAAATCCTTCAAGGGATAGAAGTTTTACCTAATGAAACCTTGCCCGTTACCTCTATTCTAACACCCAATCACGTTGCTTCGCTCACCAAACAATCTATCTCCCCAACCACTTCTGTCTCTGTACAGCAAGCCGCTGCTGTCAGTTTCTCCGAAGATGAAATTATTGACTTCGGTGCCAAGATCCCGACCTCGCTTTTTTCATCTCAAAGCCAGTACGTTCGGGATATTCGGGTACGCGTGTTATGATTGATGGGGCGCTAGCCTAAACATCATCTCTTCAAAAGCCTTCCAACAAATGAATATCCCTTCTAGTTGCATGTGTGCAACCCCATCATGTTGCATGATCATTCAATGATGCTATTACTTCTACTTTAGGCACCGTGATCCTTAACATTCGTGTAGGACCACGTACTTTACCCGAACTCTTCTATGTCCTCGAGGGAGAGTTCCAATACAATATGTTGTTAGGCCGCCTCGATCCGGCTATGGGATGCGTTCCCTCCACCTTACATAGATGCATAAAATTTGAGTACGAGGGGAAGTCCTACACCGTAAAAGCTGATCCTCCCCCCTTCAAAACTTGCAATATGTTGTATCGCCCTAATGATGTGCTCGTACCAATCAAGACACCCATTCATCCAACCCAGCCATCTACTTCCGACGCACCTACACCTTCAACCAATGAAACCGCCGTTACAAATATTACTTCCTTTCCCGCAGATAACATCCCAACCTCCGACCCCTTAGTAGATGTTTTTCAACGCCTTACGCTGGGGGAGTATCGCCTATATAACGTTAGTTCTTTCCATACCCCGCAGGAGTACGGACAGGTACATGCACATCCTACCTATGACCGTCGTGTGGGGGAAGTAATCCCCTATGGACCACCTCATTGCCGCACTAACCTAACATATGGGGGTGTCGATGCATCTTCCGTAACCCCTGAACCTCCTCTTGGCGTGGTTCCCTTCCAATCCGATTTTCAATACCTGACAAATCGTCGTTTCGCCCTTACCTTCTTGACTCGCTGTGCTTGGAAAGGCTTTGGTTTTGGTCTTTATGAACAAGGCCGACATACAATCATTCCTGTAACTACTCGCAAACACAATGATCGTAGTGGTCTCGGATTTCCGGGAACACTTACACCGAAGGAACCTCGTGTCAGTTGTCTTCTGGAAGATGACAACGTCACCCCTACCAAACCATCATCACCCATTTTGCCTTCGTCACCCACAGAGTCGATAGATCCCGAATCTATCCCTCCTAACTTTTTTTTTTCATAAATGCTATCTTCCTAGGTCCTCTCACTTATCAACGCGATAATGAGGACCCCTCTTCTATTCCCCTTCTATATCCGTGATATGATCAAGAGGACTCACCTTCAATTAACGTTGTTGAGTGCCAGATGATGACTCCATCCTCACTTACCTTGGTGCGATGACTCTTATATTCAACGCGCCTTACCATCTCAAACTCAAACCATGCTTTGAATGAGTCTACTATAGAAATCAACATCCACACAGGAAGATCCTCACATTGTGAAGATCGACAATCCCTTAACGCATCGTAACAAGCCGCCTTTACTACCTTTCTCCGTCTCCGCAACCAAGCTTTCGCTTGGTCCTACGCCGACATGCCAGAATTGATCCTACCATCGCCGCCATAACATCACCCTAAACCCCGATTCCAAACCAAACAAACAAAAATACAAAAATGCATCCACGCATTGCCCTCTTGGTCAAAGAAGAGCTTCAACGACTTCTTTCCGCTTTCCTTCATCTTGCCTATTGACTATCCTCAATGGATTTCTAACATCGCACTGCTCACTAAAGCGACGGGGGGACTTCGATATGCACGGATTTCTCGACCTTAACCTCGCTTGCCCCAAGGATGACTTCCCCCCAAGTATTGATCAACTTGTTGATCTCACTCGCGGCCATGAAATGCTTTCTCTCATGGATGGTTTTTCGGATACAATCAAATTTTGGTAGCCCCGCCGATCAACATAAAACTACGCCTTCATAACTCCTCGGGAACCTTCGTTATCGTGTCATGCCATTTGGCCTTAAGAATGCTTTGGTGCGACCTATCAACGGGCTATGACTTACATTTTTCATGACATTATGCACACTATCCTTGAGATTATGTCGATGATCTTCTTGGCAAATCTAAACATCGCAGTTGAACATCTCGATGTTTTAACCATTATTTTCGATCACCTCGTTGCAATATTCAAGTCGGCTTCAACCAAAGAAATGTGTCTTTGGTGTTCTTTCGAAAACTTCTTGGCTTTATCGTCTCTTTTCATGGGCATTGAGGTCGATCCATCTAAAGTCAAAGCTATCCTAGAAATGCCCCCACCCAAAACCTCAAACAATTGCGTAGTTTGCAGGGTAAACTTCAATCCATCCGGCGCTTCATCTCCCAACTCGATCGATGTCAACCTTTTCATCACCTTCTTAAAAAGGACATTGACTTTCAATGGAGCGAAGAGTGCCATCAAGCCTTTGAAGCTCTCAAAGCTTATCTCTTGCAGCCACCCGTGCTTATCCCACCTCAAGACGATGATCCTTTCTACCTTTACCTTTCCGCCACCGACCACGCCGTAGGGGCCATGCTTGCACATCGTGACTCGAGAATCGAGAACAAGCCGCTTTATTATATAAGTCGACTTTGGTGGACTATGAGACTAGGTATACACATGTAGAAAAGTTGTGCCTAGCCCTATCATTCGTGGCCACCAAACTCCGACACTACCTTCCTGAATCACAAAACTTTCGTCATCACCAACACGGACCCCATCCATTATATGTATGCCAAACCCCATCTAAACCAACGCATCGCCCGATGGCTCATGCTCCTCGCCGACCTCGACCTTGAGTTTGTCCACCAGAAATCAATCAAAGGACAAACCATCGCAGACCAACTTGCGGAAGCCCCTTTACCTGGGGAACAATTTACCAATTTTACATTCCCGATGAACTCATCGCCACTCTTTCACTCAAAGAGGAATCGTATCCAATGACCCTCTTCTTCGATGGATCCAAATGCCAACGCGGCGGAGGAGCCGGCGTTGTTCTCATTCCTCTCGACGCTGAGCCTATGCCTCTCTCATTCCGACTCGATTTCCCCTGCACTAATAATACTGGAATACGAGGCCCTTGTTCTGGGTCTCCAGGTTGTGTTACACTTAGGTGTCAAATCTATCAATATTTTTGGCGACTCTCAATTGGTAGTCAATCAAGTTATGGGCATCTACCAATGTAAAAATGAGGAACTTCAAAAGTACAAACACTACGTGGATTCACTTCTAGCCTTCTTTACTCACTATTCTATCCAAACCATTCCCCGCTCCACTAACAAATTTGCGGATACTATGGCTTGCCTAGCCTCGCAAATTCCAGCTTCATCAACTGACTCTGACATTTTCGTCTTGGTCCAACAACTCTTTGCCCCATCTTACTCAACCCCAGTTGTTTGTATGATAAATAATGTGTCTGCTAATTCTCAGGATACCTGGTATCACCAATTTCACGACTACCTTACAACCTCCGTTCTCCCACCTGACCTTACTAGTACCGGCAAACGCGCTTTTCTTAAACGCGTTTCTCGTTATGTCATTATGGGGGGACTCCTTTATAAACGTGGCTTTGATGGCATCCTCCTTCGATGTCTCACAGGTGCGCGAGGTCACCTATACCATCCAACAGGTCCATGACGGTCTTTGTGGTGGACATTTTAGCGGCCTTGCCGTGGCCAAACGAATCCTTCGCCTAGGTTATTATTGGCCTACTCTTAATAACGATTGCTACGAATATGTTAAGCGTTGTGTTATGTGTCAACAACATGCCAACCTTCAACATACTCCAAGCCACCCGCTACAGGTCGCCCGAGATCTTTGGCCTTTCTCACAATGGGGTTTAGACCTTATTGGTGAGATTCATCCGTCCTCTTCGCAACGTCACCGATGGATAATCACAGCAACCGAATATTACACAAAATGGGTGGAGGCTATTCCGCTCATTTCAACTAAAAAAGAAAAAATTGTCGAATTCGTTAACCATCACATTATCTGTCGTTTTGGTATTCCTCATCGCCTAATAACAGATAATGGTAAATCTTTTAAAAATAAGTTGTTGCAAGACCTTTGTGACAACTTTGGTATCAAACTTAGTTTCTCATCACCCTATTATCCACAAGCGAATGGACAAGCTGAATCTTCTAATAAAACCCTAACCAAAATCCTTATGAAAGTTGTCAATGAGTCCGAAGAAATTGGCACGATCACATCCCCTTTGCCCTTTGGGCTTATCGTACTAGCATTCGTACTCCACTAATGCCACACCTTTTTCTTTGGTATATGGTACCGAGGCCGTCTTGCCTCTCAAATACAAATACCCTCCCTCGTAATATCTCTTCAGATATTCTTACTAACGATGATTTCCGCCAAGAGCGGTTAGCCCAATTGAGCTTCTTGACGAGCGCCGCCTTACGGCTCTTGATCACCTTCAAATCTACTAGAAACGCATCAAACGTGCTTATGATAAGCGACTTCATGAGCGTACTTTTAAGGTTGGTGATCTTGTCCTCAAAGAGAATCAACATGTAACCAAACTAGAAAAGAGCAAACGTGGAAAATTTGCTCCCAATTGATTGGGCCTTACATAATCACTCACACTTACGGATCGTGCACTTATCGCTTAGCTTTCGCTTAACGGTAAACTCCGAGCCTCGAACCCCTTAATGCCTTGCATCTTCGACCATTCTACTATTGAATTTAGTGTTATATCACTTCTTATCTACCTAACGCTCGTCCCTTGAGCTCATTTACCGCTACATACACTTTGTTTCCTACATCTCAAAATAAAATCAAGCTCACATAGTTTGATTCTCACCTCCCCTTAACGATGCCTTCCCTTTTTAGTCTAGTCCATGACTTCAAAGTATTAAAATAACACATTCTTATGGGATTTTCTTGAGTCAAACTTCTTACCAAACTAGATGCTTCACGCCAAAAGGACATCTAGCTATCTAAATTATATATAGACTGCTCCCTCGAAGGACAGCTATATGCCAAACTATTGCTGCTATTATATATAGACTGCTCCCCCGAAGGACAGCTATACACTAAAATCACAAGCTGTTACTATAAATAGACTGCTCCTCAAGGACAAATTATATACATGCCACCTTTAGCCAAGCTTCTCGCATTGATCACCTTCAGTGAAGACCTCAAGAATAATACAATTAATATCCTCAGTAGACTTCCCACATCGATCACCTATATTCAAGAAAGTAAAGCCACATTCAAAAGAACTTTTGAGTCATGGACTTGTCTATTTAGGTAGGTTCTCTTTCGTCGTAACACTCACTTTGTAACAAGTTCTCCATACCTCACCTATACCATCCACCTCACCTCACCATTTGTTTAAACTCAAGGGACGTGATGTATATTCGATATATTGTGATCATACAACTCTTTTCACCTATTGACTTCTCGCTATGCACGGTACCTAGGGATTCAAGCTGGTTCTACGTTATTATGTGGTTTGTTTAGCTCTTTTCACCTACGGAACACTCTTTCCTCTTTTTGCTCGCATCTAGGATTATGTGTTGATCTTAATCAGACATGGTTCCCTACCACTTGGGTAGGCTAACTTTCGCTTCCCTTATACCTACACCAACAACGCCCATCCCTTACCAACACCAACAACATTACCCTATCAATATCAATATTTTTACCAACCGACAAATTGCCTAACCACAATCACATTGCCTGAATTCACCTCTCCCTGGTCCTAAGGGAGAACTACATCGGTCTGAGGCCCCTCCTTGCTTTGTGCAATGGGCTATGTAGGCAGCACTTCAGAGACATGGGGTCTCCCAAGGTTAGCTCGACCATCCCCTACCATAACCTATCATGTGTAAATATTTTTGTGTATTTCTATTTAATCACATTCCTCTTTATCCTTTTTTCAAAACACCGAAAGTCAGAACGAAAACATTCTTATTATTATCATAACTCAAATCAACATACATATCCAGCTTTTATTTAGATGTTAAACAAATACATCTTCTCTATCATCGACACGCAGTCGGCATCCTTATTTATTCTTATACCTTGCTAACATTTACTTAGACCTCACGCCTCATCCCGAACTGGGGATGATCGTGATCGCCGACGCCTCTCGCCAGCCTCTCTCTCCTCAAAGGTACCACGGCTATTGGTACCACCCACCGATCTCGCAATCTCTCCTCGTAACATATGAATACGCTCCTCGCATGGAGGTATCTCGCCTCTAGTCCTCTCGCTCGTGACTCCGCAACCGCTAACAATCCTCTTGCCTCATTCACCTGGCATTCGAGCTGATGAACTAATCTCTGCAGATGATCTCTCTCTGCTGTAATCCTAGCTATGTCAGGACGATCACGTACACCTCGCAGCTTCTACCCACCATAATCTATAGGCCTCTCGCTGCTTCTCGCATCCATTACCCTCGCGATCGGCCGCTATCTCCTCCGCCCTTCTGGAGGTGTTGGCCGGGAGGTGAGAATGCTACCTCGGCGTCGATCCTCATATATGGTCTATAAGCCAGGGGTATATCCTACACAAATCCAAATTGTCGCCGCACACGATCTAGAGGAATCCTCTCATACTCACCTGGCCTGTGCCCCGCGATCCACCTCAATCGCTCTACACCCTCAACTCCTCCGCCTATGTGCTCACCACCATATAGTTACCATACGGCCTCCAACAGATATCTGTCATCGTCACCATCTCCCATACCTACCTATAATACTCAATGTCACCCGTCACGGCCTGGGATCTTGCCTCTTTTTCGCCTGACCCATCGTCTCAATCCCAACCTCTCGCACTCCGGTCTCCCGATCGATGGGTCGGCCTATTGGTCGCACACAAACAATGTGCTCATAGGCCCAACAATGTAATAAAAATGAACAATCCAAAGGTCGCCCCGTGATTTCACCTACAAGCCCATAAACCCCTGTATAGCTCCGCCAAATATGCAGGTGCCCATGCAAAAGTCACGTTCCTTTCTATCATCTCCCAAATAACACACATCAATGCTTTTGGAAATCTTCCCCCATCCGCCCTCGGCAACGCGTAATACCCTACCGCTATCATTAATATCACTGCTAACCTTGTCTCCTCAGGGTGTGCTGCATACATTATACCATACGTGAATGTCAAACCTCGCTGTGTCAAATCTCATGCGTATGGACCAAATACTGCTGTTATCGCTCCCCGCGCCGCGCTAGGTAATGCCTGATATACTGGTCTTCCTGTAATTGGGAGTCTCAAAATACGGAACACATCTTCCAATGTCACCGCTATCTCCCCTGCTGTAGATAAAAGGTATTTCTTTCTCGATTCCATCTCTCAATCAACGCCTCGCAACATAGCATGGTTACGAGCAATTCATGAATAATAGATTCCACTTAACCCCAAACGATTTATCGTGTCCATTCACTGTGTGTACATCCGCTGATTCGTGACAACAAAGCTGCACACTATCATTCATCCTCACCCCGCCTTCGCCGCATACGCCCAAACAACAAACAACCATTCAATCCATCAAATCCCCAAAGGTTTTTCTCACACTGAAATTCCTCAGCAGAATCGGTATCGTTATAAACAACCGGAAGCGGTTTGTAACCGATACCGTTATCCTCTAACCGCTATCGGCCACCGCACAATTATATACACCTTGCCTAAACACGCCACCTACGATAATAATTTGATCGCTTTACCCTCTCTCGTACATACAAACATACCCGAAAACCCCGATTACATACCCCATTACATTCACCCTATCCCGATTCATTGTCTATCACCTTTTTCTTTCTCATCTTTATCTACTTAACTCTCCCTTATCACATGCAAGAATCAAATTACTACCAAAACGTTTACCTCTTGGGCTATGCAGCACTGAGGTGGCACTTGTCTTCCTCTCATCCCCGCCTCGCTGATGCTTCTCCTCGTTCGCCATGTTCACCACCCTTTTCAAATTTGCCTTTCTCGCCTTCCGAATCTCGATCACATTCACTTTCCCAGCCTCTCTTTCTCCTTATCACTCAATTCTCTCATGCAATTACTTGTCTCAAGCATCAAAAAGCGTCGCATTCGCGTATTTAACTTCTTGCATGGCTCTTAAAATAAGAACTTCAGTTGCCACCCCCGCTTTTCTATTTTTAGAAAAGCTCCTTTTTGAAGATAACCGTATCGGTTATTTAACCGACATCGGTCTATTTACCATCGACATCGGTTATCTAACCGATATCGGTCATATACCTACCTTTTTTAAACATAGTCCTTTTCTTTATTTTTTACCTAATTTTTTGTGGCGCCGTCCCTTTTTTCCTGCATAACAACACCGTTATCTATAATCATACATTAAATCCACCTCTCATTACAATTTCATCAATATCATCTATCTACATTACAAAAACAAACAAGCCATCAACAACCGATATTAAAAACCATCAATTTATACACCATTTGATCCAACTTAATAAAATACATACATTCAATTTCACAAAACCAAAACATACAACATTTCATAATATAACATGTCAATTAAACTCATCATTTATATCTATATACATCCCATCAACAAAAGACATCAACATCATTAATATATAACACCATGTAAATCAAACTCATCATACATCACATATCACAAACCATCGACAAAACATTTAACGATTTTACGCACAAAGATGTGGGTCAAAACATCATATCTATATATATACAAAGTTTCAAATATACAATGTACCCTCGATCGGGCCTCTCGTAATCTCATAATACAACAAAGCCGCACGCAGCCGCAATAATCACAATAATCTCACTCGCTCGCAGCCGGTCCTCATATCAAAAATATACTCGCTCAGCTCAGTATCAATCAGATAACCTCGTACTCGCTCGCAGCCCGGTATATATAATAAATGAATGAATAAATGAATGAATGAATAATATATATATATAGGCACGCAGCCTCTATAAACACAACTGGTCCACGCACCGTGCCCATGTCCAATATACAAATACAAAATATACAGACCCTCGCCTCTCTCCACCGCCTCTCGCCTCGTCTCGCCCGCCGGTCCCTCGTGCCGCCTCTCGCTCTCGCCGCCTATCATGACTCCACTCACCACCGTGGCTGCACCTCCCGAGATCTCTCTCCGAGAGGTCTCGCTCTATGTGCCGCATATGGCTGAGAATCAGCCCTGCATACATCAAGAATATCCCGATAGATCGGGCCTCCGCTCTAGCCTCCATATAACGATCACGAGCCACCGTAGGTGCTGGGCCGGTCCCTCGACTTCCTACTACCAAAGGCCCGTGCTCGTGGCCGGTGCCACCGGTGGTGCCTGTGGCTGTGGTGGTACTGCACTCGCGGCCGTGCCGGCCAGCTGGTGGGGGTGGCCGCCTGCGTACTGTATTTGCATACTCGAGCTCAAGCTAGCTACCCTCGTAAGACACCTATTCGTGCTCGCGCGCAGCAGCAGCCAGCCCTCGTAATAACCGTACACTTCGCCTCGAGCTGGTCCTCTCTCGCTTCTAATACCGCTAAGTCTCAGCCGTGGGGCTGTGCTATCTCGCAGCTCTCTCTCCGCCCACCAAACCAAAAATGCTCTCAGGCAACCGAGATCATCTACGGTATTATCCGCGCCTCTCAAGAACCCAACTGGGTCCACGGGCTGTGGTGCAGTGCAAGTGGAGCTTCTACATCATCCCTCCGTATCGAGGGAAGCGAGGGGGCTCATCTCTGCCGTAGCCCCATCTCGCCTCGCTGCACTCTCTCTGGGGTATCCTCTCATACTCTCCCGCCTCCGTCCCGCTATCTCAAATGTATACTGATCCACCGCAACGTCTCGCTCCTCCGTGAGGGTGATGACTCTATACGGTCTCCATACAATATCTAACGCTGCCAAGCCTCTAACATATGTCTCGTAATAAGTAACGCCCCGCTCGCAAGCACGCTGCGGGCTGGCCCACGACCCCCAACCACCTCTCAAAGCCGTATCTATAGATGACTGCAGGCCCCCGCCGCCGGGCAGCCCTACTGTCTAATGCATATGATATGCTCATATGCCCAACAAAGTGAAGCAAAACGCCGAGCAAATCCCGAATCGCCTCATCCGGCGATAGCCCCACAGCCTTCTCTGTATAATCGCACTGTATACTGTGCCCAAGCATAACATGTGTGCTCCTCCACCATCTCATGTAGCACCCCATAAGCACCCGTGGAAAGCGGCCTCCTCTCGAGTCCGGGAGGGCGGCTGTGTGATCCTAATCATCACACGCACGGCAAGCCGTGTCTCATGGCGGTGGGCTCGGTACATATCCCCATACGCGATACTCGCACTGTGATATGTCAGTAGCGCAGCTGCATCCCCGAATACGTGTAGGATGTTGTCCATGGCGGTCTCTGCCCACCAAAGACTCGCCTCCATCAATCGGCCTAAGGATGCGGTACACATCCTCCAATGTAATAGTCATCTCCCTGGTCCGGGAGATGAAACACATTGGTCACCGGATCCCATCTCTCGATGAGGGCGACCATCAAACTGTGATCTCTCTATGGCCCTATAACGCTGACTCCGCCAAGTCCCACCTCGCGCATAATGGCCCATCACACGCATCATGGACACGTGTGGCCGCATCCGTCTCAACAGCGGGGTATCTCGTCCCCGCATCGCACCGCCGACGTGTGCTCGCAAAACCAACTCACTACATTAGCCCTACTTTTTTAACAACAACTACTTTACCCCTCTCTATCCCCTTTCTTATCCACCTAACCACACCACGACTCCATAACGCACATCTACGCCCACCTATCTTACCCTAAAACCTCTACGATATCCCCTCCATCTTCACACCCAACACATAAAACCCAATCATACACAACAACAAACAACCTAACATGCCATCCCCAACGAGAACTTCACACCCAAAACCACCACCGAATGACGCAACAAAAATAGAAAATCTCGCCTAAGGACCGCACGGCCACCATAACCGACCCCGGTCCCCTTCCCACCGACACCGGTCAAAGACCGACCGACACCGGTCGCCGACAAAGCCAACCTTTCCTCGAAATTTCGTGACCGATGCTCGGTCGCTTAGTGACCGCATCGGCCGCCAGAAATTTCCTCGAGCCGAACCCCGCGCGCCCCCAACTACATTTTTTCCTATTTCTACCAATTTACCCACCCAAATACCCTAAAAACCTACCCACCCTGCCGCCTTGACCTATTTAACCCATCTACCCTCTCCCTTTTTCAAATCATTTCCATTTCTTAATTATTTTCTACAAAATGTACATTCCTACCCAAAATCCCAAATATAGCATAATGCAATAAAATGCACACAATGAGGGGTTTCGAACCTACCCGTACGACGACACGTCATCGTGGTGGGATGGGTGGTGGTGGTCCAGCTGGTCCAGCCCCTCCTGCTCCTCCTGGCTGTGCCATGGCTCTAACTGTCCTCTTCTGAGTCCTCCACCAATCAACTGCTGCCTCCTCCTCACTCGGGCCCACTAACAACTCACTCCTCCACTAAAATAGCTCCACCTCAATCAACAAATGCTCCAATCTCAACTCTCCACGTCAGACAACTCAAATTGGTTTTCAAATTGCAAATGTGACAATGACTGGCCGTATTTTTCTTTTTATAGGTTTTTGACCAGTAACCGATATCGGTTTTATTGTGCCCTAAGGAACCGGATCGGCTTTCTTAACCGATATCGGTCATCATAGAGAATCGACATCGGTTTTTCTCCAACCCTTCCCCCAACTTCTACCCCTATTTACTAATCGCCCTTTCTCATAACATCACCTATATCAACCTTTGCTGCCACCCCCTTTGTTAATCTATTCGGCCTGACCCAAGGCCGCAACCACCTAATCCGGCCCGACCCAAGGCCTCACCCTACCCATCCGGCCCGACCCAAGGCCTCACCCCCGACCCATCCGCCCGACCTCAAGGCCTCACCCTACCCATCCGGCCCGACCCAAGGCCTCACCCCAACCCATTTGGCCCGACCTGGCCTCACCTACCCATCCGGCCCGACCCAAGGCCTCACCCTACCCATCCATTCGCCCGACCCAAGGCCTCACCCTACCCATCCGGCCCGACCCAAGGCCTCACCCACCCCCAACCCAAGGCCTCACCCTAACCATTTGGCCCGACCCAAGGCCTCACCCTAACCATTTGGCCCGACCCAAGGCCTCACCCCAACCATTTGGCCCGACCCAAGGCCGCAACCCAACAACTTGGCCCGACCCAAGGCCTCACCCTACCCATCCGGCCCGACCCAAGGCCGCACCCCAACCATTTGGCCCGACCCACGGCCCTCACTCATCAATCAGCCCGACCCAAGGCCGTACCACTTAAATACCCCACCCAACATCAACAACATACACTTTTATCCACCCATCATGTAGCTTTTTGTTCAATCGAGCTCACCTGTTCGTGTTTTAGCATGATTAGGGTCCTTGACTTGATCTGTCGACCAACTTTTCCTAGACTTAGACCGTGACGTTTATCTCAACCAAACCAACCATTTGGTACTTGCCAACAAGCCTAAACGCTCCTGTACCTTCCCGTTATATACCCCGAGCTACTTCCTATGCCTTGATACCAGTGATTATATCACCCTTGTTTGATAAACTATCGACCTTTGCCTATGCATTGCTTGGTTTGCTCAAATCATGTACCCTAGTTGCACTAATGCATTTCAACGCATGCGCTTTCTTCCTCGACCTACCCCACCATCTCACCATCATCTCTACACCATTTACCCTTTATCAACCCTATCCCGCTTTCACGCTACCTCAATCTGTGATAGATTTGAGGGGGATTACCTATACCCTTAACAGGAAACCACTTCAGATTATTGTCCGTGCAGCTTTATAAAACAAACTACACGACAATAAGGGGCTAATGTAGACACCAAATTTGTGTCTTACGACCCCTGGGACCTCGCATCTCATTTCGCAACCTAACCTCATCACCTAAACCTTACACAATTATTTATTAATTACCTCAGAATTGATAAATCCACATCACCTTACTCGCCACCTCATTTGGCCACCTCATCATGACCTAGTCCTAACCCTAAACTAACCTAATTAAGACCTATAACTTGGTCCACATCCACACCCATGACTAATGACCCTTTCTCGCACCCAAAACCGACCTTCTAGTTACTTGACCAAGCCCTCAACTAATCTCTCGAGAGAAAGGAGGGAAAGTTGGCTATTTTACTAAAAATAGCCCACTTTGACTCGACCGATACCGGTTCCTACTCGACCGCGCTTGCCGGTTACGTAACCGCCATCGGCCTCGTAAATGGGCTCCCTAACCAAAAACAAAGGTGGAAGGATTTTTGATCAATCAGATCATCAAGTGATCAAGAGAATCCGATCTTTACTTGGCCGAGCAGAGACAAGTGAAGAGACAAGAAGAGTTTGCAGTGAAGGAGATCAAGCCCAAGATTGCAACTGAATAGCCAGAGCCCCGTGACACTCATCCGATCATCGGGAGGGAGACATCTCATCTTCTCGGGTATCAAAGTGCCATCCTACCTAAGTTCTCCTTTGTCATCACAGCTTCGACTCGCATCTTCACAATAACCAGTAAGTTATATCTCGCATGTCCTCTTTAGTAACATTTCTTAGACTTTTGAATCACAAATTCTCATAAAATCTATTCCTAGATCTACTACCCAAAGAACACATTATACCTAACTATCATCCACTTACCTCTCATCACCCCATTACCTAATCCCGCTCATATACCAGCCTTTACAAACAACACAACTATCCTACAACCGACCCTCACCAAAAGTCCCAAAAACAAAGACCCTACCGATATCGGCCGACAAGAATCGTATCGGTTATTGTGACTCAAAACCAAACCAGCCTTTTCCCCACCTGCTTCAACGAAGCAATTAAATTGATATTTTACGCCTTTTGGTGTTGATTCATATTAGCAGGGAATTGACCACCTTCAAAGGAAGTTTTATATTTCCCGGCCCAAGGCAGCTCTCATTTATTGTCTAATCGTAATCTTGTGGTCTTGTGTTCTTATTTCGCAGTAGTCCTTCCAAGACAAAAAGGAGTTCTTCGCAATCAACCCGATCTCTCTCTACGGTACGCGCACACCATCTCGACATTCAACAGTATTCCTCCTAGCCCTAACCCTTATCTCTGCTTCTAAAAGGAATGAAAGGATAGAAGCAACTCTATTCCCAAAGAGCTCTATTTCTAAATGGAATGAAAGGATAGAAGCAACTCTATTCCCAAAGAGCCGAAACATTCCGAGTGAAACATGATAACATATTACAATTTCCAAAAGCATTATGTTGGTATTGCAGAATGAAAAAGGTGAAGTTACCCAAGATGAACTGGAGTCTATTATTGTGGATGTACCAGAGCAGGAAGAGAAAGCATTCACCGAGTGGTAGGATTTGGAGGCCACAATAAAGGAAGAGTATCCAGAGTTGATCCTTCAAACTGATACAATGGAGGATGCCTCATAAAACATTCTTTATTCATCTACATTATTTCTTATTCTTTCCATTCAACATTCTTTACTTCAATTTTTGGAGATACAATGATATTAGTGTGGCGTAATGTTGATTAGAGAACACTTGATAGAACTCACACAAGAAGTTCGCACAAGAAAACAAGCCAGGTTTAAGGTTGCGAATAGACAGGAAGAACCCGTGCATGGAGGGAAAGTTTAGTATTAAGGACTTAACCAATTTTAAGCATGAAGACCTATTTTTAGAAGATGGCATGTGGAACACACTAATAATGCAGAGATGTGTGTGCCATGCATTTTCTATCTTTGGAGGATCAGATCGAATCATTTTGCATGGAGACGAGCTAAGAATAGGATTGTCACTTCAGTTAATTGTAAGAGGTCTATAGATAGCACACTTGCATGTGTGGCTATGCCTATAAACAACACATGGCTATTAATAGCATGCGGCCTATTTTTGGAATAGATAAGTGGTGAAGGGAAATTCCCCACCCTATATAAATGATGTGAAGCACTTAGTAAGATATATAGAGATATAGAGATAGAGAAGAGAGATATATAGGTATATGCAGAGCGTAAGCATAGAGAGATATGTGCATATGACTGGATTATCTGTATCAGATCCATGTGCGCATCGGTATAGAATGCCATTATTGTAAGGAGCTTCTATGGTTATTAATAGATAGAAGTTATTGGCTGAATCTAAGTGTCATTCCTGTGTGTAATTGAGTAGTGCATGTTCTTGATTCAATCATGATTATTGTTAAGATTATTCTTTCTTAGATCTAAATATGGCATGCCTTGTAGAATGAAGGATTGGTTATGGATCTATATGTTTCTAAGTTCATCACACTAACATCCTACTACAACAACCCTCAAGAGGAACTTGATACCTTTGCACACTTCGGGTGAGCACTCGGTCTAGGTTAAGTGATGTCTCAGCATCTAGGGTGTTATCTAGTAAATTCTAGGTGCATCAAAGGGAAGTTACTTCTCCCTCATTAGCCTGTTGTGGGATTTGTTTAAGTTTCCTTTTCCTCTTGTTAGAGTAGGGTAGTGTAGGTTTGATTTCAATAAAGAAGTGCTTTTACACATTCTACATGTCTCCACTTAGAGCATGTATGATTTTCCTTTTTGTACATAGTTTTGCGTTGTTTTTTTGTACATAGTTTGGCCATAATACAAAGGAAGTAAAGGCAAGGAGTTAAAAGGAGGAAAAGAGTATTGTAGAAATGGAGGGCATTAGGAGAATAGAGGTTGGGTGGAACTAGTTCTTTCGGGAACTAGTTCCTCATAAGGTGTTCAATCCATAATACAAAGGAGATAAAGTGGGGCGAACATAAATGTCCCATAAGAACTCAATTCAAATGGCCTCGCCTTCCACAATTCCTCGAGTACCCCAAAATATTGAAATACACGCATGGAAAATAAATAAAAGGAGAAAATGGATAAAGGGACATATAATGTGGACTGTGGAAGCACTCATGGAACCTCGTGTTCCTCACGATACCCCATGGACCTGATTGGACATATCTCCTCGCCGTGCACCAAATTTGAAAAACTTGGACTTTTGGAAACATATCTTCAAATACTACATCATGAAATCTATAAAATCTGATTTTTGATGGTGGTAGGTGGGTAAAAAGGAAAAAACACTTCCAACATTTAAAGATGCAATACTGTGTTGTTTAGCCACCAAATATGATTTAATATGGTGCCTTTTATTCTTCCACAAACAATACATCATGAAGGGATAGCTCGCGCCGCCCCATACAACTTCTTAGACATTTAATACATCTTGTTAGTGGGTGAGGGAAGGAATTTGAGTTTCTCTTTTCCTCTATTCTCTCATTCTTTTATATATTGTAAAAACTCTCATTTGTGAGGGGTGTGTTATTGAAAAATGTAATGGAACTCTATCAAAATTTATTCCAGAGTAGCTATGATCGCATGCCTTAGATTTGGACATCTTACATGGCGATACTTTCCTTTCTCCCTCAATGTAATGGATTGTGTATATATTGAAGCAATAAAATTCATATTTTGTGGATTTTATCTACCATAGCTTGTGTTGTATTTCATTTCCTTTCCTTTAATTACTTTTCTAGGTATATTGTGCAACTTATGTTCTCCTTGTAGGGTTTAGATCTGTTGTGCTTCATGGAAGTGTTGGTTTGAATGTTTTTTTGACTATGGAACTCATGTCTATCCTCTCCTCCATTTTTCTCCCATTTTCACTTATTGGAATATCTCCATCCCCTTCTTGGTTCAATACACTGTTAGATTGGGATTTCATTTTATGCATCTCTGTCTCACCCTAGTCCCTTGAAATGATAGAGTAGAGTTAAATAGTTGCATTTTAATTCCTAGAGTAGTTTAGCATTAGGATTAGGTAGAGGAACCAACCTTCTCTAGATTTTTTCAAATAGCAAGTCCCACAACTTGAGAGATAATACCATGTTACCCAAAAACACCGATTGTTCATCCACACATACATGATAAATCAAAAGGTGTTTTTTTGTGATAATTACATTCAAGAGGATATAAACTTCTTTGTTTTACATATTAAAATAATAAACATGTAGAAATATAATAGTTTTAACAACTCAAGAAGATCAAAGCCATATTTAACCAACAACTAGTTCTACTTATAAAACAATTATCACCATAGTGAACATGCTAAATGAATGGTAGTGGGATGATTTCTTTCAATATATGAAGGTCATTCCCGGTGAAGGATCAAGAAAAACCTACACCCAAAATATAATTCAACACCTAAGGTGGAATAATTTTGAACCCTCCATTGATTGGATATAATAATTCCCATACCCTCCCCATCCATCAACAAGATGATGGGAGGGATTTTTTCCAATTCTAATAGTAATATGAAGCTAAGAATTTTTTTTTTTTAATGTAATACAGAATGAGACCACACATTCCAACAACCACACTTACAAAATAGAGATCTCAAACCCAAAAATTTAAATCCATCTAAGGGTGGATGATGAAAAAACCCACAATCCATATTAGGGAATGATAATACCATTCAACACCAACATACACAATAAATGGTGGAAAACCATACACAGAGTCCCTAAAAGGAACAAAACTAGAAAAGTGAAGTGTAGTGAGAGAAATTCTATTTTCAAATAAAATGGAAGTTATTTCATGCACTATCCAACCCATTTTAAATAAATATGTATGCATGGATTCATAACACACTAAGGGTAATTTCCCCATACCTTATTATTTTATCATATTTGTAATATCTTGTGCCAAATTCTTTCTTCACCAAATTCATATATATTTCCAATTCTAAATCTAAAATGAACTATAAACCCTATTCTACCACCTTTTGTAGCAAACTCTCCCAATTTTAATTAGAAAATATCCCTCCCACCTTTTGAGTTATAAGACATAATCATACAGTTTAAACAAGTCCTTTATAGACTCTTTAGAATGAATCATGAGATCCATAACTTTATATATTTTAATCTTTGTATATCTTTTGAAGATTGGCTTTCTCATTATTTACAATGTTTTAAGTGCTTTATTTTTTATAAATAATTTTTTTCATTGGTGTGTTTAGTTTTATCAAGTAGGTTAAGTCAAGAGTAAAATTGGAAATACTTTGAGCTCTTTGAACTTAAATTGTTATAAAAACATCCAATTTAAATTTACATGCCTTGATCTTTCGCTATGATGAAAACATAAAATTCAACATGAATAAAAATTTATGTGGAAGAATAATAGGCACTCGATGTGTTCCATGTGTGAATCCTAGAAAAGTGTCAACCATATTATTTTAGTAAACATTCGGAAAATTCAAAATAATTAAAATTTTGAAGGAATGCATGACACCGATCATGGACAAGTGTAACACATTGACCTTCTACAAAGGCTTGAGTTAGGGAAAAGATCAAAATTTGGAGGCTATGTAGTGATACAAATTATCAAAGTTGTTAAGAAAATGTAATGGTTATTTTTCACATTATTTAGCATATGGTGTGTGTTATTAATAAAATTGTGATACTAATAACAAGTTATATGAAATAAAACTATTTGTGAGTTAATAAGTCATGTAAATATTTGTAAATAACTTGAGCATGAGATATCTTTGGAGATATAGTGGGGATGTGTGTTAGAGATTTGTGGAATCACATGGAGAGATATGGAGCATAATGAGATAGGTTTGGAATCCTAGTTTGTAGAGGATCCAAAACTTGTTTATATGTAATCTTCCATATTGAAATATATCCCAAATGAATAAAGACTTATTGTATAAGTGTTTAATGATTTAATATGAGTTTTCTATTTTATACACTCTCACCAAATTTACATTTGGTATTAGAGAAAGTTAACAATGAGAGTTGTGTGAATTTTATATGTATTGGTCATGGTATACATTATATTTTTATACTCGTTATCATCATTCATCCAAAGTTCATAATTATCACATACATTTTCTTCTCTTACTATTATATAGTTAAATTATTTAACTTGTGGTGAATGGAGACCGTGCATGGTCATTTTCAACATATGCTCACATGTGATAGTTGTGTTACCTCTCAAGTATTGATAATTCCATCTAGATTTTTCATAGTCCAATTAATTTTGATTAATTTGGAGAAGTCTCCTTGTGGCATTATATCACATACTCCATCGATTCATAATACAATACAATGTAATTTCTATTTACACTTTATACTCGAGCATCATGTTGCATTCTTTCTTGTGTTGTTGTCATTTGTATATTTCATTATGTGTTTGGTAACTTCATCATTGTATTATTTTCCCCATATTTGTGCACCATAGTTCATTTACAAAGGATCAATAGTGCATCTTCTCAAAATCACCCTCCCAGAGTCACATAATTTATTTTATTCAATGGGTTGAGTGACAAATAATAATAATAGGTAATCATATATATTCTAATAATTGTTTGCACTTATGGTGGAAGTTTTTCAAATTTTTATGGTATCAAACCAGATCAAGGTTCACTTGATTTGCACACATGTTCAAAAATTCAAGTGTCCCCACCTACAAAGTTATATTTACAAGTGCATATTAGAGGATATATATCTCTATGTTTCTACTCCTCAAGATTTAGAATTAAAAAAACCAAATTTAGTTCTACATATATATTTCTTATTCCAAAATACATGCCATATTCCTTCCTATATTTCTATGTCAAAACCAAAATTCTCTTACCATCCAAACAATCTATCCTATGTATATTTGATCATATATGTGTATCATTTGGGTCTTCCATGCACTTCACCTTCATTACTTTGACCTCAAAAACTATTTTTGTTAGAAAATACACAAACCTATGACATGTTTTAGAATTGAATATTTGATCCTCAAGTTCACATTTTTCTAAGTAGTGATTATTAAAGGATGAAGGAAATGGAGGTAGGATTTCAAACAATGACCTCTCACCAGTCACCAATGCTAGGGCCACATGACAACATTGGTGGCATTTTGTTTCAGTTTTGTGTTTTCTTTCAATAATGGTGTGATTCATTTTTTAGATTTATAGTTTTTGTGGCACTTTGAATAAGAACATGTAACACCTTTGACATTCAATTATATTCCTCTTTTGCTTTACAAGCATTGACATGTGATTTTATTGAATGAGGTGTGCTTTCTTGATTGTTGAAAATCATGCTTGTTATGGATAAATCATTTCTTCTCTTTGAGTCATCAGAATGAAATGATATGGATTGCAAGAATCCATTTTCTCTTTTTGCAGGTAAGTTACAATTTGGTTTTGAGAGTTGCAAACCTATCTCTTTTAACTGACTCATCCTTGGATCAATTCCAGTGATAAACAAAATGCTTTAAATCTCCTTCTTTGACTGAATGGTAAATTGACATTTATAGGTGGAGAGACATAGCAGACTGAACTTTGTATGTTACAAATTCTTTGGTCTTGTATGAACGTGCCTTCATTCGGTTGTAAGTTTGTGCTTGGGTCTTTGGGATTGATCTCTTCAAGACATTAATGGTGTAAGCTAATAAAGTATGCTTCACGACGATGAGGGGAATATAAATCCTAAACCTAAGGGATTATCCTAACGGTAACCTAAACTAGGTAAAAGCACCTACTTCCTATCTATGTCTACTTATTTGGGTTTCAATCTAACCTAAGCTTCTTATTATATTTTTTTGGGATGGCGTCCTAACCTAAGTTCTTGTGCTAAATGAATAAGGGAGAAATTACTAAGGTAATGCTAGGCTATTTAACCTAATACCTAATACTATATGGTTGTGAATTTGATCTAACCTAAGGTGGAAATTACCTATGGCAATGTTTTTAAGACCTAAGGTAATTATTTCTAGACTAACCTAAGTTTTGGGAAATCTATCCTAAGCTATTAAAAGGGAACCTAGAGTCACATGGCATTATGGTGATGGTTCCAATGGCATTTATGTGATTTTATTTGTTTAAATAAATGGAGGTAAATGAGTTTGGAAAAGGTAAGTAGACTTTAGTGGAAACATGCATGGAGGATTTGCTAAAGATGGAAATGCATATTGTAGTAGAAATGGAATTCGCCAATTTTAGGAGGCGGTGGAAAGGAGAGATAAGCAGGAGATTTGGGAGTAATTGCATTAATGAACCTTGGTTTTGTGTGCAAACTGTCTTGGAAACAAGGAAGTTAGATTTTTGGAGGTTGTTTGATCTTGCATGCATTACGATTTTTTCTTTGCATGGAGCTATTTGGTTCTTCAAACCAACAATTTGACTTTTAATTTGTGGCTATTTTTGGTTTCTCTGGTCTATTTTCGATTGAAGGAAAGTATATGAGGCATTGGAAGAAAAGATGTTTGGTTGTTGATCTTTTGTGGAGGAGAAAAAGAGTTGGAAGCTCAGATGGAAGTCTCCTTCGAATTGGTAGAAGCACTATCAGGCATGATAGGCTCTACCCATTAAGATTTCTTGCTTTCTTCTAAATGATTCATTAAAACAATTATTCTCTCATGAGATAAATGTTTTCATGATTTTTCTGGTTATTTACTTTCATGGTTTTATGAATCTCTATGGTTTTTGGATATAAATCCATTGCTAAATAATGTTATCCTTTGGAAACTCTCTCTATGTAAGTTCTGTGGTGACATGCATGTGAAACTCGTATTTGAATCTTTGTATTTCATTTTGAACTTGTGTTCAAGGCTGGTGTTATTTTGAACTGGTATTCGATGCCTTGTGTTTTGTTTTGAACTTGTATTGGAGCCTTTTGTTTTGTTTTGAGCTTGTATTGGAGCCTTGTGTTTTTTTCTGAGCTTGTATTGGAGATTTGTGTTGTTCTAAACTTGTGTTCGAGCTTTGTGTTTGGAACTGAACTCATATTCAATACTTTTGTGTTCTAAACTTGTATTCAAGGCATTGTGTTTGGTTCTGTACTTGTATTTTGAGCTTTGAGTTTTACTCGTATTCAAGGTTTGAGATGCTTAGAACTCGTTTATGGGACTGTCTACTTGAAAAATCTTGAGAGAATAGTTTTGGTTTGAGTTGTTTTGGTTATCTCTTTTGAGATCTTCTCCTTATAGCTTCTTGAGTTGGAATGGTTGTGGTACTTCTATTTTTGAGACTGTACCACCTTCTTTGAACTTGTAAGGGTGTGTAAATATGGAGGATATTCTTCTCTCCTCTACTCTGAGAAAACCCGCATCTTGTTGAAGGCTTGACTTTTTTTGAAGGTTAATGGACTGTAACTGTAACTTGTTGAGGGATTAAGGAACCTCTGGTTAGATATTGTACTATTATTTACTCTTTGGTTGATATAGAGCTCGTTTGAAACAATCGTTATCGGTTTTTGGAAATGTAGTATGCATACTCCTTCTTGTGATCGATGTTTGAAATGAATACCTTCTCTGTCGCAATCTTTATAGATGGAGCTGTGAGAATCTTTGTTGTGATTTATGTTTCAGGAAAAGTTGAGACATTGAGGAAAAGTTTTGGGTTTACTCTCTTTCGGATCCTTTTAAATTGATTTTTGGGTTTTTAAGGAAAGAAGAGTTGAATAATCTCTCATTCTGAATCTTGTTGATAGGATATATTACCTCTGGGATTGTTTCTTTAATTTGTTCTTATTTTGGATCATGAACTACTTGCTCTTTTGTATTGAGTTGTTGAAGCCCTTGTAATTGGGATTTCAGTTTCTATTGAGTTCATGAGTATTTTTGAACTTGTTTAGCTTATATTGTTTTGGGTTTTGTATCCTTTGTTAGATTCATTGAAGGAATCTCTAGGTCTTTAAAAAGAGAAAGGAATATATTTCTCTTGTGGACAATATTATGTTTTTGGGACTGTACTGTGTACTCCTTTCTGGGAAATGAATTTGAACTTTTGTTTAATAAATTGGAATAGATAAACCAGGTTGTATTGATTTGTAAGGGAAACTAGAAGTGTTGCTTTCTTTAAACTATGTGTTTGGTTTAGTGTTCTCTCTTGGGAACTAGTAAAAGAACTTTTGAGTTTGAAACAGAAATTGGAATTCATTTGTTAGTATAAAAGAAATGAATTCTTGATTAGATCTTTTCCATTTGAGATCCTTTAACTTTTGAAAAGATAGGTTCACTTGACGAACTTCTTTGTGGCATAACTCTCTTCTTGGCTATAGAGTGGTTGTTCTCTTAGGCCTTCTCAACTCCTTGGGTTCGGCTTTCTATCCTTCTGTCTTGTAGGAAATAGTGGAAAACCACTCTTCTGAGATGGATATTTCCTTGTGGATTATTTAGGCTACTTTGTACTAAGTCATTTGTTGTTATGAGGTGGAAAGAGAATAGCTGAGTCGATTATGTTGAAGAGAAAATGTAAACATGTTTAGACCGACTGCTCTGTTAGACTAATTCATACTTCATTTGGATTTGATATTGGAAGGTTTTCTCTTTTTGCACTTTATCTTATTATGAATCCTCCTTGGATGGACACGAGAAGAGATTAAAATCGTGTGAGTCTTTCTTTAATTTATGGAACATATGGTTTTAGAACTTTGAATGATATCTTCTAACATGTATAAGTTAGTTAAGAATTACAAGTAGACTGTTTTTATTCTCTATCCCTTCTTGGATTAATTTGGGATTCTTGTTTAAATATTGTCTCTTTAATGTTGAATCCTTATATTGTTATCCTTGAACTGAAGTAGTTATGTGTGTTTTGAACCTGTTTCTATTTTTCAGATGATTAGTGGGGGATAGTATATATTGATTCTTCTTCTTTTGCCTAAGTTGTAGGATGAAGCATCCTAATATGAGCTATGTTGTAAATAACTTCTTTTGCTACATAGTAAAGATAAATACTATATTTCTATTCAGATAGAATTATGAAACAATTGGATGACAAGATCTGTTGTTTGTTTAAAGGTAATTGATTTGGTCAGTTAAAGTATATGTTATCATGTAGATGTAGCTGATTATATTATGCTCTTTTCTTAAAAGTGAATTCAGACTCCTTAATTGTACTTCTTTTCTGGATGTTTTTATTCATGCTTATTTGTATGATGTATTAATTGTTTCATTAAAGCAGTTTTGTTTTAATGGAACAATTATTGGAATGCATTTCGTTTTAATGCTTAGTGCTATTCATGCTCAGTTCATTCGAATCTGTGCTAGCAAGTTTTGCAGATGGACATCGTAAGTGATAAAAGAAGGCATAATTTTTATGATGCATTGGCTTATTTAATTCTGGATCTTATGTAAAGAATTTTGATTCATTCTTGAGTTGTATTGGAAAAGAAAAGTGATGTTCTTTTATGATTGTAATGTTGATTGACATGCAGTATGTCCTAAAATGCATAGTCTTGTAAATGTATATTTTATCATGATGAATTGAAAGGTTTGGAGACTGACTCCAATTTGTTGTGTAAATTCTCTTGTACTTTATATGATGGAAATAGTAGTGATATCTTGTCGATATTCTTTATATCTATTTGTATACTATTGTTGTTATCAATTGATAAGTTGGATTAAAGGGGATAGTACAATATCCCTTACTATAATGAAACTTGTTAAATTATAAAAGATGTCGTTCTCTAACTACACAACTATAGTTTAATAATGAAATATGCTTTGGTCATACAATTAAATTATATGAGTAATGAATGATAAAAAGGTTATGTTAACCCTAAGATCTAACCATGTAGAGGAAGACTCTTCCTCTCTCAAAATAATGAAAAATAAATGGAATGGTGGTTATGATATTTAATCCTTGTGCTTCATTTATAAAAAGTAAACACTAGCTGAATCTAGGTGAATGATACACCTTCTTTGGATAGCTAGGTTACATTAGGAATTAACCAATTGATGTTTGCTGCCCTATTTTTGGAACTAACTTCTTGTTAGGCCATGATAATGAACATAAATGCAAGCATGAGATAATGAAGTTCTAATATCAATTCAGATTATTTATGGATAAATAACTTAATGAATGTTGGAATTAGGGTTAGGCATGGTTACTGCAATCTGAATCTTAATCCAATTAAATTAAATCTAATGACCACTAAGGGGGTATGTACATCATGATGAATTAGTTCTAACGGATGTTAGCACACACCAACTACAAGACTATACCTTCGATAAGTCTAGGGGCTTCTTGAGGATACAGTGTTATAGTTGACATGTGGCAACACCCTTTTGTATTTATTCATCTAGATCTACACACATCTAGACTTGAACTTAGTTTCTCTCTAGGTCAAGTTAGTAGCATGTTTAGGATAGGGAGTAGCTTTCTATGACTCAGGGTACCTTGGCACATTCGGTTGACTTAGGTCGACCAAGTATGCCCATATACCCTAAGTCATCGTGAGCGTCTTCCTATAACAAATTATGTTGCTAACATGGGCTAGGGTCAAACCTTGGGCAAGTGGACTCACTAAAGACCATTCTAGATAACAAAAGAGTGAGGTGAAGGACGTATTCTGAAATGACGAGTATGCCGTCTAGGAATAGTAACATGAACAATATGTTGAAAATATTTGGCCAAAGTATCGCAAGTTGCTGGTTGCATTGTCCTATGTCACCTAGTTTAAAGCAACATGATGTTAGATGAATATTGGTAACAAATATTCATATAGGTTCTTTAAACAGATCACTCAATACCCTGGAATAGGGTAGAAAAACCAAGTATATGTAGTATACATAAAGTATTCTATACTTTAAGTCAAACATGAGAGATCGGTTGGTAACCGAGTCATGGAATGAGAGATCGGTAACATACCGAGTCATTACAACTGCATATGGTTATCTGTTATGAGATTGATTGACATGAAATGTGTGTTCTAAATGATGTTTATTTAGAATAGAAAACATTGTGAATTTTTTTTTCCCTTGTTTCTAAAGTCTTAAAATGGGAATGCTACGAACATAAGCAATATTCTTGTTTGCATTTTTGATAAGTGAGCTTAATTTTCTTATATAAACCCCTCCCCTGTAAAAATGGTGTAGAGAGAAATAACACAAGTGTATTGTAGATCATGATCTTGAAAAGGTTTGTGATAAACCAGAAAACCATATAAGGTGAACACTTGAGTGTGTACCTATTCATTTTTAAATTTGTGGAAAACCATACAAGGAGATGAATTTCATTTGGATCAAGATCATGAGCCACAAGAATCGGGCGTGCCACAAATTTTGGGCATATTGTAGTTGAAAGTGTGAATTTTTTTCTACCATGTTCACACTAAGGGGAGTGTTAGGAAAATGTAATGGTCATTGCTCACATTATTCATCATATGGTTTGTGTTATTAATATGATTGTGATATTAGTAATAAGTGATATGTAATATAAATGTTTTTGAGTTAGTAACTCACGTCAATAGTTGTAAGTATATTTTAGATAAGTGTCGGATATCTTGGGGATGTGTAACAGAGATTTATGGAATCATATGGAGATATATAAGGGATAATGAGATAGGTTTGGACTCCTAGTTTGTAGATGATATAAAATTTATTTATATGTAATATTCAATATTGAAATATATCTTGAATGAATAAATATTTATTATGTTAGAGTTTAATGTTTTAATTTGATTTTATTATTTCTTAAACTCTTACCAAATTTAAATATGTTTGACAAGTTTCACTCATCAAATTTCAGTACTCCAAATGAAAATGTACCAAATGAACCCACGTGTTGATAAACCATTGTTGGACCATTTTACAAATTCTAAAAGATTACATTAATGCTCTCCACATGTTTTTCATTATAATTTTACAAAAATAAAAGATAAGTCTAATCCATGAGTTTTTAAATCCTTCTAGAGATTGATAACATTGATCTTCACCAAGTGACAACAATTGGTGAAAACTAGAAGCTCCAGAGGAGGAAAATTGATATGATCATGGTGTGCGATTTCACTAATGTCTCGAGGTTTCAGGTGTAATGGTTTGTTACATTTGGTATCATAGCATCCACTTGGGTTTGAGTCACGAGTGGGTGATAAGGATTTATGTGGCCAAGATTATGGTTCCAAAGGGGTTTCAAGGAGTAGAGTAGAGTGAGTGGTAAGGAGGTATACCAATCTAAAGTCTTGGCTATAGAGTGTGGTGCGATGATATAATCATGGTGTGTGGATTTCAATAATTCCATGAGGTTTTAATGTAATGGTTCATTAGATTTGGCATCAAAGTATACACCCAATTTTGAGTCACAAAGTGAGTGACAAGAAGGTATATGGGCATAGAGTCTAGATTATATAATTTGATTACTAGAGGGAGTTCACAAAGTAGAGTAGAGTGGGTGACAAGGACATCTACCATCCCATATTTTGAGTTTCACATCATGGTGGGATGATATGATCCTTATGTGAATATTTCACTAAATGCATCAAGGTTTCATATAATGGTTCATTACATTTGGTATCAGATCATCCACCTAGGTTTGATTCATGGAGCATGTAACAAGTAAGTATTATATCCCAATATCTAGAGTCTAGAGTTTGATTCTCTAAAGGGGTTCATAAAGATGAGTGGATTAGGTGAAGAGGAGGTTTTAAAACCTAGAGTATGATTGGTAGAGCATGGTTGTATGATATGATATTGGTTTGAATATTTCACCAATACATCAAGGTTTTGGTGTGGATTTCTATATGCTTCTTTACATAAGCATTGTCCCTCAATGTTGATGATCTATGGATGGTGGTATGGGAAATATTCCTCATCCCATGTTTCCATTTTATTGTTTTGATTATTCTACTTGATTTGATACTCATGTACTATTTTATTTAAATGATTGAACCATCCTCTTTATTATGAAGGTTGAGATAGTGGTTGGTGGGAGGAAATGAGAAGATATATTAGACAAAATTTCACTCATAGGTGTCTTGGTTGATGGAATATCCTCAACAATACTTGACTATTGTTCCCTCCTATGATAATCTAGTCTTACATGGTCCATAGTTTGTTTTTCTTCCACTATTAATAATTGTGAATCAGTTTCCTTAATTATCTAAATTTTATGAGAGATCACCTTTGAGGTGACTTGACTTACAACCACAATCGTCAACTTAAATATTTTCCTTATGAATGAAGATGCATGAATAATTCCTGGAAGTTAATTTCAACCATTCCTAAGGTTAAGATGCATTAGACTACCAAAATAATCCACCCCACCCATAATAATATAAAACATAGGGGAATCTAGCTTGTAGTCTCCCATGTCAATTTTTACATTATGGTATTTCCCTGAATAAATAATTGTACCTCCATTTACAACGATGGCATAAAATTATAGGGATGGATAAATAAAACAATTTAGGCATGTTGCCAACTTATTATCGATAAAATTATGTGTGCTCATTGATTTAATCAATATTTTATTTTATGTTTATTTAATAGACCCTTGACCTTAAGGGTTTATGGAGAGATAACACCCAAAATTGCATGGAAAGAAATAGTAGGTTAGGAATTTCAAAACCCTAGTTTATCCATAACCTTTACTTATTTTTATTCATCTTTGAATTAATCCTCAATGGTCTCCATGTAGAAATTTGTTTCAAAACATATATATCCTTTGTTTTATTTTCTATCACAATTGAAACATTATCTTTTTTTATAATTTCTCTTGAATTTACTAAATAGTCAATTTGGTAGGATAAGGTGAAAATTATGTTGGAATGATTTGATTATTGAATTTTTTCATTTCATTGGAAATCAATTTATCCTCTTCATTATATATCATGATAATAGAATCATAAACATTGGATGGATCAAACATTAGTACCTCATGGTGGATATGATCCTTCAAACCTGCCAATAATAAATCATTTAGATTATCATCTTAAATTGTATCCACACACAAGGATACATTCTAGAACTATTGAATATAATCTTTCAATAACCCTATTTTCCTCATCTTTTCCAGTTGGATGAATTAATTCTTAACCAAACTATTGTTATAGTATGTTTTCAACGCCTCTATAAAAATTGACCAAGTGAGATTGAGAGCCTTCATCTTCTTTGGAGTACACAACAAACAATACCAAGGGAATTATTATAGTTCTAGATATACAAATGCCATAGTAAACATTTCCCACTTGGAATATGATGTAAATAAAATGAATTATCTTTTTGGTTGATCTAGCTCAATGGGTCCTTTCCATCAACTTACGCATGTACACCTTTGAGAGTAGGTTATCGCAACCACCTTGAGTTGAGTGAAAGGATAAAAAACAACTCAATATTTTTATATATCTAATATATATCTCCTTTCATCTCCTCCACCTCTCCTTTGATGTTATGATCCACATGCTCAACCATTACCTCCACATATTCATGTATGTTATGACCCATATGATCAACATCTTCTTTTAAGGTTTTCATGCTCACCACTAAGGGTTTTATTTTTACCTCCACATAGGAAGTTAAAGAACTTGAATTTTCCCCCATTCTAACACTAATTAGGATTTTTTACTTGGTGTTTACAAACCTTTTCCCTAGACTCTAGTTAATCTCCCTACCATAGTGATTAGGGTTAAGGTTTTTGGATGATTTTTGACAGAGATAGAAAAAAACCCAAAGAATAAATACCAAATATAATTCAAATTTATTTCTAAAAATGTAATAACTTAAAATAAATTCCATAATTTATAGCATATGGAGAAAATTTGTTAAAAACCCTAAAATGGATATAATTTGTGCAAAAATAGTAAAAAAGTCTTAACATTTAAAGAGATCCTTACTTGAATAATTTCACCACTTTAATTAAAATTATAGAAAAATTCACCTCCATTTTGGAGGTATAAAAAAAACTTAAAAAATTAGAGGTTTGACCTAGTTTTGGCCCAGATCAAAGCTTTGATACTACGTGTAATGAAATTACTTAGATATATAATAATGATGAGAAACTATGAGAGATTACGTGTAATAGAGGACCAACATGGTACCATATGGGAGTGATAACGATGAGAAAAAATGTATCAAATCAATTCTTATCGGGAGACCTAGTAGAGCTAGAGTCATGAGAGGTGGAGTGCATAACCAAAGGCTTGTTGGGAGACCTAGGAGGGCCAACATGGCAAGATATTGTGTGTAGAATTATGATCCTAGGAATTCTAGAGCTGTTAGGGACATTATATAATACCAAATACATATCCATAAATGCACTAGGGGTAGAAATAGAAAGCGTAGAAGAATGAATAGGAAAAATAAGAGGAGTTTCAAAGGGAGTACCCGTAATTGTAATAACCTATTGATTATGAATGAACTTAATGCATTGGTGAATGAATGATAAAATATCCCTAAGATCACATCACCAATGGAGATCTAAATTTAATGCACCGGATCTAAAAGAAGAAACAAGAAAGAATGAAATTGATGTAGTGATAGAACTAATAGTGATAGGTAGAGTAATAATTTCGGAGAAAGGATTAGTATTGAATTATATAATTTTGTATAAATACCAAGATATTGAAGTATCATGAGAGAAAGACATAATCCTTGTTATGTGGATAGACTAGAACACCACATACATATACTTGATTAATAGAGATAACGATTGATAAAGTATATAAAATGAACATGCCATCATATCGAGTCATCAAAAGTGATAAGTGGTGTAGGAGATGATGTGTGAGTGATAGTGCCAATCATTATAACTAAAAGGTGATCATAAGATGGTAGTGGTGGCATCACATGGTAATTGTTGTGCACTTATGAAGTAATTTTTCCATTTCCATACTTAGGAAGTGGATCATTGAATATTTTCAATTTGGAATTATCATTAGTTGGCTTATAATATTCAATGGGCTCATCCCATTCAATGGAATTTGAATTGATAATATCTTGAATGACATTATGAATCTTAATACACTAATTAATGAGGTGAAAAATGCATCTATGATAATTGTAGTAAGAATTGGTAATGAAACTCTTACTTCAGGGATTTCTCGCATCAACCTCAAATGGTGGAGGAGAGAAATGAGATTACACTCAAGAAATTATTTCAATACAATGTTTGGGACATATGTTAAACGAGTAATTTTTCATCATGCAAGCTGAATTTGGAGCTTAATTGGTTGAGAAATAACATTAATAGTGTCTTTAGAAGAAGCCTCGGTATCATTAGTCTTTCCTTTGAATGTGGATTTTCTTGGAAACTTGGCATTAGAGGTATTAGGAGTGTTAGCAACGTACTTGATTTTTTTCATATGTAACAACTTAGCTTTGCACTATTTGAGGGTGTGACATGGATGGTCAAAATAATGAAACTTGTAAAATATGACTGATTCCTACATAAGATAAAGAAATATTTCAGTAAATAGGTCTTGTAATTAACTATTAGCTAAGACATTATTCATCTTAGTAAGCATGGTCTTGTATTGTAAGACATAATTTTTGATAGGTTCATTAAATCCTTGTCACATTTAAGAAAATTTTGCATAAGAAAAAATTAATTTTCACAAGTAGTAAATGAGTGCATGGAATGTGTGTGGAGTTCATAGAACCATTTTAATGCAAAGTCCTTAAGAATTCTAGGGAAGAGCTTGGTGAGTAATATTTCCTGAGAGGAATAGTCAAAGTAATCCATCTAGAATGATCAAAGATGTTTGGTGGGATCCTCTTTCCCATAATAGAAAAATTATGTAATAGGTAAGAAACCACTTCAGGTACAAGTGGGTTATGAAGAAACTACATAGAATCCATAACATGAGAAGAAGTAGACAAACCTTGTTGTAATTTTAAGATTTATGCTTGTAATGTATGAACATGAGCTTAAAGAGCTTGTTTTCTAGATTGAAGATTTTATAACTTATACCAAAATAGAAAGAAGTTGTACAAGCATCCATACTTAATCATAAACATAAATGAAAAAGAACTATGAGAAAGATGTATGCATCAGAATCATCAATGTTCATATTCATGTAAGTTGGTAACCTCATTACATTCATGGAGCCATTACAAAATGTCACAGAGAAGCAGACCATAGTCATGCATTATAACTGGACTCATATGGCTAGGCTCTCAAAAAATAAATTTATAATCCCATACCCTTGATACATCCTTTCCTAAGCACAATTACCCAAACTAACAGAGTTCTTGCAGTATTTCTGCAGAGCTCCACCCTCTATCTATTTCTCTCTCTCTTTACTTCTAGGTGCTTGTATATATAGGCTTTCTGGACTACCAACTCATCCTCCAATGCCTCAGATCTGATGCCAAGTGTCTGAATGTGGTCCTCCATGTGAGCATGCTCCTCCAGGCCTGAGCTTTCCACTTTTTACCATGATGTGCTTCTAGAAGCTTCTACCACATGCATGCTCCTTCTGGGCCAACTCTGTCACCAGGATGGCACCTTATCCACTCCGCATGCACAGTCGGGTCATGCTTTTCACATGTTCTACCCAAAATTCCCAATATGGCTAAGTCTTGAACCCTTGGTTCTTCATGCACACGCCATGGGTTTCCTTAAAGCCTTCCTTAAACCCTTCCCTGCGCTTTATCCTTGCGCACCTTTCTTCAACTAGGCCTTGCATGCCTATGCACCTTTTTGTACTTAGCCAATATTTTAGGGGCCCAACATCACCCCACACTATGCCTATTCTCCATCCATGGGAACACTTCTCTAGTGAAAAGAAAGAATACAATAGACTTACACCTTGGGAAAAGAATAAGGGGATGAAAGAATAGGGAAAGAAGAAAGAATGGGGAAGTGATGGAATCACTACAATAAGCTAGGAAAATCCTTTTGCAAGTCGGCCTCCAACTTGTTCTAGGCATCGACTTCATTCTGCACTCTCTGACAGAGGTCACCGACCAGGGTGCTCACCTCCTCAAAACTTAGTCCATTTCCTTGTGTGCTTATGGTGTTAGAAATTTTCTCTAACTCTTTGCCTACATCATCCAGTGCATCCATTCTTCATGTAATCTATGGGTATAGTTCCTTCAACTTGGTTTTTGATTGAACCCCTTAAGGTTTCAATGGCTTCATATTTTCTTTTCGACCTCGGCAAGGATTTTGTCCCTTTCCACCCTATTTCCCTTATTCTTTTCTTGAAACTCCTTGAGTTCTACTTCATGAGTGGTGACCAAGATGCCTGCCACTTTGTCTCTGTATCCATGCAATTGTTGTATGTGGCCTCAACAGTCTGGGAAGAAACTTTTATATCAGCAAGAACCTTGTTGTACTCAGCTACGAATGCCATGACTTTCAATTTATCTTCTTTCTCCAAGCGTGCGGCCACTTCTTCTATAGATTCCAAGGCTAACGGCTACCTCTCCATGGTGAGGACTCTTGTTAAATCCTCCAGGCATCCCAAGGTAGATCCATACTTCTGCGTGGGGGTGCTAGGTCCGGATGCTTCAACACTATAGCATTATTAATGGACTCCACCTTTTTGTATACTACGCATACTTTAGCCTTCTCATCTTTTAACTCACACTGCAACTGGGTGTTGATTAGTTTCTCTTGACTTAGCTCCTTTTCCCTTGCAGCTAGCTCTTCCTCTTTCTTCTTTAGGTCCTCCTCCAGATCTTTGATTCTATCATTCCACCCAAAGAGTCTAGCTTCGACCTCAATGGAGACCTTGTTGAGCACATTGCATAGTTGTTCATCCGAGAGCTACTGAGCATTCACCACTGGGTTGTCTTCTCTTGGTCCTGGTAATGTTATTATTTCCCATGGCTTACTTCAAATTCTGGCTCATCAAGATGGGACTCAATTTCCCATGAGAGCATCTTCCTTGTCCATGGGTATGCAGCCTCCTTATCAAAAGATGACATTTCCATGAGCTCCTCTATTGGAATCATGCTTTGGAACCATGCGTGAAACACTTTGTTGGGGTCATCAATATAACCCATCCCTGGCCTCTCCTCCCCTATGCACTTCCTCCCATGTGCATGCCCTTAGGAATACTTATAGTTAAAATGGGGCCTCCAGTGCTGTCGTGGTCCTTTTTGCGCTCTCCTCCTTATCCTTGTTCAACACCGGCTCGCGCTTTGTGTTCCAACTTCTCCTCCACCAAGGTCTCAATGTTCTTTGTTTCTTCTCTCTCCACCTTGGTTATTTGTTCCATCGTAAGGCTTGGGCCTTCTATTTCTACTGCACCATCCTCCTCACTTCCTCATGTCCTGGGTGCCTTCCCCCTTCTCTGGCTATCCTTGCACCACATGAAAAGGAACCCCTGTTCCTCTTCTCCACCTTCTTCTTTTGAATCATGCACATTGAAAATAGGTGGCCCTTGATCTTTTTCAGGTTCATCTTCCCCACTAACATCTTCTTCACTATCTTCTTCACCTATGTATTTTCCAAACTCCCAGTTTCTTCCGGTGGTCTCCTCTTCTATCCTCTGCTTCTTCCTAACCAGGGATTCCGGTGTAGGTGACTTTGTTTCTTCTTCTCCCGAGGACTCCTTGTCTGATGGATTTTCTAGCTCCAGAGTCTTTTCTTTGACTATGGGCCTCTTCTTGCATGAATACATACTTGTTTTGGCTTGTCCCAGGGGAACCTATTACCTGTATCCACCACACTTGGTATTTTCTTCTCTGGCTCTTTTTCCTCCCATTTGGGCATGGGTCTCTTCTTCTAGTTGGATCCTCAGGTATAGACACCTCATTCTCTAGATATGTGCCCTTCTTAGATTTGGGTCTTATGCGGAGTATACACATGCACGCGGATCCTCCTGCAATGGGAAAAGTCATGGGCCTTGTCATTTGAACTTCATGTGACACGTACCTCTCCACGTACACATGCTTTTGGGGTAGACCAACCCTTTGCACATTTCCTGTGGTCCCGGTCCAGATTACCAAGGTCTAGTTTTAACTTCTTGGATTCTTTGAACCTGTTTACTCCCACTTGGAAGTATTGAGTTGTGAAGGAAAAGGGGAGCTTGCACCATGGGCTCCATGTCTCATCCATTAGTTTGAATCTACCCAGGTAGAAATGTTGGTACACAAAAATTTAGCTTCTCCTTTGGTGGCCACTGGTAGTTGTTTGGGAATCCTCCATTCCACCCCGAAACGCATTCCTCAGGCACGTATACCATTTCTCTAGGCACGCCTTGTGCATGGTCATCATAGTGTCACAGGCATATTTTTCAAATCTCTTTGTGGGTGAAGGGTCCTCAGTAGGGTACTCCCACACAAAATTTTTCTGATGCATCAGGTACTCCAATCTCTAAAAACACAATGGTTAGTAGGACATTACCAAAAAGGATCTATCACCTTCCTTCACATGTAGCTGAAAATCTCATCCATGATGAATGCAGACAAGTTGTAGATGGTGCCCTTTGAAATTTTCCTACAAACATGTAACCATGGCTTATTGACTTGGGTCCATCTCTCCTGGCCATTTAACTTTGTCACTAGATGCATGGCCATCTTCATTACTGGGTCCTCGATGTCTATGATATCATAGTACCTTGACCCCTTTTTGTATGCATAGGTGGTGATAGTCTCCTTAATTGCCTCTTTATCACTTAAGTCATCCTCCAAACCATCTCCTTCACAGATGAGGCCTGTGAAATGTGAAATGAGCTGAGGGGTAATGCACATCTTGCACCTGTGAAATGGAAGTAGTCTTCATGCATGCATGTGACATCAACCATTGATATAGGCACTCAGGCTTCCCAAAGTAGGGAAACTCAAAGAGTTGCAATAACCCTACCTTCTCCAACTTGACCTTCACATCATCGTTATAGATGGGAAAACCCTCTAGTGTCCTTTTATTTGTTGGGTGCACTAACTCCAGCACCATCTCCTTCTCGATTGTGCTCATACGATGATTGTAGTCATTTACAGACATGTTTCTTAGATGGGACTCCCACTCCTTCCCCAAAGAACACTCCATCTGGTACTACATTTCTACATACCACTCTTCATTTGTATGTGTGTCAGTTTCTTGTTGTTTTCCTTGCCCTTGCCCTTTCCCTTCTTAGGTGTGCTAACTAGGTTTCTTGGGTGCCATTGTCTAGGTCCTCTTCTTACTTCAATCACTTCTTGTAACTTTGTTCTTCCACTCTTTCCCACCTTAGATCTCAATTTGTGAAGAAAACTCCTTAAACCCATGCCCTAGTTCTTCAAACCCTAGCTAGGGATAATCCCTTCACAAGATGGTGCCTTCTCACCACTTCTCTTACGCCCATGAAATCCCTTCCTTCTGGTTCATAGATCCAAACTAGTTACTCACGCTCAATCTCTTCAAATTTTTCTTCACACGGATCAGTTTTTGGAAGCCCTAGTTTGCAAAGATGCAAAAAGTGCTTCTTTCTCCTTATACGTAAAGTGAATAATGAAATGCCTCGACCCTTTATTTATAGTTTTTCCCTTTTAAGCATTAAATGCTACTTCACCTACCACCATACTTTTCACATTTAATGCAGATTTTTCAAACAAAGTCTGACTTTAGCACTTTAACTCACGCGCCCAACCCTGCGTGGACAATCTTCCAACCTTCTTGGTGCAACCAATCCATCTAGACAGGAGACTCTTGCATGCATGTCATCACCGCCCGAAGGCACTTCTTCTATCCTAATTTTTTCTCTCCTACCTCATGTTGCTTATGCACTTTTTCCTCCTTTGTATGTGGGATCTGAAAGTAGCCTTATCTTGACACCAACCATCCTTTTCCATCTTTTCTTTCCATGCACCTCTTTCAAGGCCATTCAACCGAGGGATTTTCAACACAAAATTCCTTGGCACTTTACCCATGCTCTCCTTCACATCACTCCACCCCACACTAAAATGATGTGCGGTCCTCTGCACACTCAAAAATCCTCAAAAAGTAATAAGGTTACCAGTGCCCAAGGTGCAAAAAAAAACAACAACATGAAAGGGAAACACAAGAAAAGAAATGCATAAAGGAAATTCTAAATTAACTAGAAAAACTACCTTATTTACAAACACCAAGAAGACTTATTTATAGTAGGGCTTCAGCCTACTCCCATTGAAGTGTCTAGGAAATTTCATTCCATCCAGTGCTTGTAATCTGCACATGCACTTGAATCAAGGATGTACGAGATTTTATAGGGACCTAACCAATGGACCTTCAACTTCCCAGGATGGCACAAAACTTAGAATCATACAGTAAGACCATCTTCCCAACCTCAAACTTCTTGTTTCTGATGTGGCGATCATGCCATGCTTTTTTTTTTCTTTTTTTTTGTTTGGCTCCACTTGGTGAGTGATCATCTTTCATCCAGCTTCATCAATTCATCAATTCTCTCTTCCAGCACTTGCTCATCATCCAACCCTCCTGCGCACTATTCACAGAGAAGGTAACATGAATTCAACCAGGTAGAAAACAACTTCCACACCAAACACCAATTGAAATGGTGTGGCTTTGTTCATCCTTTTATAAGTTGTCCTGTAAGCCCATAATATGGTTGATACCTTGTCATCCCAATCTTGTCTTCCGACATCACAAATTTTGGTCAGGGTGTGACTCAATATTTTGTTAAATGCTTCCATGTGGTTCCATTTGCTTGTGGGTGATAAGGGGTAGTCTTGTGATGAGCTACCATGAACTCTGCTAATAGGATCCTCACGGTCTCATTCAAGAAATGTGTACCCCTATCACTGGTTAAACTTAAAGGACATCCATACCTTGTGATAATGTTCTCCCACAAAAATCTTGCCATTTGTGGCTGTTGTGTAGTCTTTAGTTGGGGCTGCCTCTGCCCACCTTGTCAAATAGTCCATGCAAGTGATTACATAGCGTGATCCAGTCCTACGCATTGCTGGTGCAATAGGGCCTACAAAGTCTATTGCCCATTTCTCAAAAGGTTCAGTGCTAGGGATAGGGTGCAAAGGCATTTCATCTCTCTTTCTGGCTTTCCCAATGCATTGACAATGGTCACACACTTTACAATAGTCCTTGTAATCCTTATATAGAGTTTCCCACCACAATCCTTGCCATTAAAATTTTACACATGGTGGCATCACCTACATAATGTCCACCCACACTTCCTCCATGTGCTTCCTCTATGATGGTGAGGCACTCATGCTCTAGTACACACTACAAAACTTCATCATGCCCTAACTTGTATAAGTCCCCACTGATCAACATGTAGGGTGCGACACATATGGCTAGTTGCTTTCTTTCTAATGCCTTCATCCCTTCCAGCCACACCTTCCTTTAGGAATACTACAATCTCCTCCAAATCTGAGGGCACGTGCACTTATAACCTAAAATAGTTGCACATAGCATAGTCTCTTTCAATACTCTGCATCCTCCCCTGAATCAATTCTTGACAGATGATCAGGTCCACAATTACTCTTTCCAGGCTTCACAACTACCATAAACTCAAACTCTTGAAATAATAGCACCCACCGACATATGCATGCCCTTGTAGAATGGGCTTGTTCACCAAGTACTTTAACACCATGTGGTCGGTGTAAAATACAAAGGGTGTTGCTAGCAGATATTATCTAAACTTGAAAAGTGCGTAGATCATTGACAATGCTTCACGCTCAGTCGTGGTGTAATTCTTCTCTTTGTGTCAACTTCCTACTTGCAAAACATAGAGGATGATCAAAATTCCTTCACCTAGGTTGTGTGCAAAGCACTACTCCAATGGTGGTTCTTCTGAGGCATCTACATGAACATGGAAGGGCTTGTCCCAAGAGGGAAAATGTAATATAGGCACGGTGACAAGCCTATCCTTTAATGTGTCAAACACCTTCTATTGCGCCTCTCCCCAATGGAAGGAACTTTTATGTCTAGAAATTCTTCTAGAGGCATGGTGATCTTGGCATACCCCTTGATGAATTTCCTATAATAACCCATATGCCCAAGAAATCCACGCACTTGCGCTTGCTCTCGGCTAGTAGGCTCCCCCAATCCCACAATAACTACAACCTTGGCAGGATCTACTAGCAAGCCCTCCTTACATATGATATGCCCCAATAACATCCCAAAGGGTGTAGTAAAGACACACTTTTTAATGTTGAGGGATATCCTTAACTACCGACACCTCTCAAACATCAGCCTCAAATTATCACAATGGTCTTTCACTAGCCCATACACTTGTCCATCATCCAGATAGACCTGAAGAAATTTGTGGATGAAGTCTTGAATGCACTGTACCACTATGCGTGAGAAAATAATAGGTGCATTCTTCAACCCAAAGGGCATGACCATGTATGCAAAAAACTCCCCATTCAGTGGTGAAATTTTTCTTCTCCTGGTCTTCCTTTGCAATCCGGACTTGGTGGTACCCCAAAAATCCATCCGTAAAGGAATAGATTTCACACCCAACGACTCCTCTCAAAATTTCTTTAGTGAAGGGGGTTGGAAAAGGATCGATGACACACACTACATTTAGCTCCCTATAATCCACATAGATCCTAATCCACCCATCCTTCTTGATGCTTATTACCATCGACTTATCCATTCTGATTCTTCCACAACTTCAATGATCCCAAAAGCTATCATTTTGTCTATCTCTTCCTTTACCTTTACGCACAAATTGGGATTCATCTGGTAGGGTCTCTTCCTGACCGGGCACACATCCTTTAGCTTTATCCTCATCTCCCCCAAGGAATGGTGGATGCCTTTGAGCTCATGGTACCCACGTGGGAATAAATCCTCAAATTCACGCAAAAGATCAATGATCTTAGAGACCTCCTTCTCTCGACTAGTAATCTCCAATAATAGCTTCCTTAGGTTCTTCTCTTGAGCCGATGTTAACCTTCTTTGTCTTTAAGGGCTCATGGTAGGTGCACACGCGAGCATCAACACTATCCACTACCTCACACATCCCTACAGAATGGTTAACATCCAAGCTCTCTACTTCCTCCCCATCAATAACATATACTAATTTCCCTTTCTCCTTTTCCAAGCATGCACTCAAGTTGGATCTCTTCTACTTCTTCTACCTCTTCTTCAAAGCGCACCTCCAAACCTGGTCCACCTAGCAGTTCCAACAACCTATCTTCTACCATGGCACTATCCCCCATGGTAAGGTGCTTAACAACCTACAATGCCTTATCAACTGATGGCTTGGTACTTTGGTACTCAAATGTTTGAATGAGGTCAGCTGCTAGCTCTTGCCAATTTCTTGTTTGGTGGCATGTCTCAAAATGTATGTACCATGCATGCACGCGCGTACCCTGCGTAGTGTAGAATACAACTTTGTGTACCCAGAGGGATGGTGGAAAAGCTTCCATGCCTTCTCTCTAGACCTTCTCACAAGCTTGGATGTGGAAAGAGGTGGTTCCTTACCATGGTAGTCCTTGATGGCGGTGGGCACATTGCTTCTAGAAAACCTAACAGAGAGAGAATTCTCACCTCACGCCATTCCAAAAGGCTCTCTGATGTGTAGCCCACCACCATGCCATTGTGCTTGAGTAGGACATAACTTAACATCCCCCTCCATTCCTTCTCCTCCTTCCACTGAGCTTCCATCTCCTGTAAAAAGATCTCAGGGAAGGCCCCTCCTGAATACTTAGGTAGCTCTTTTCCTCCTAGGTGCCGGACTATACGCACCTTTGTTACTTTTGTTACCAATCCTCTCAACTATCATCATCCAATCAATTCATAAGTCCCATGCACCCAATTATCACATGCTAGACTGGTGGTGTCACTTACTTGACTAAGCATCCTCAAACTAGATAACTCCATCGGTAGGATGGATTATCTCTGGATCCCTGATTGAGCACACATATATCCTATCCAGGACCTCTTCCCCCAAAGGTTTAGTATAGGGTGTTGACTTCCCATCAGCCAGGGGTATAATGACCCATTCCTCCTTATTTTCAAAGCTGATGTACCCCTTGTTGAACCAAGGTCCACATTGTTCTTGTAACACCATGGGCACCCAAGTAGTGCTGGGAAATTGTCTACCTCGGTGAGCACCAAGACTTCAAGTCCCCAGTAAACTTAGCTCCCTGATAGTGATAGTTGCATCCTTTAAGACACCATGATGGGCATTGCCTTCATTTTTTTTCCATATACAACACATTCAAAGATGGTTGTAATGTAGGTCTCCCCATCTATGCCATGCATCCAAAGTTAGAACATTGACCTCTGCTGCCTATGTCAATGAGGATATTACTAAGGAGCCATCCATCTACGACTGCATCCAATGTGATCTCTTTGTCATAGTCAAGGTTGTGAGGGGGAAGGTTTGCATGCAAGACCTACCTCTCACACTCTCTCTCGGCACATGGTACCTTCTCCCTCAACCATGCTCCTAGCAAGGGAATAACATTCTCTTGCCTTAGCATTTTACATACTTCCTTGACCTCATCCAGGTCATCTCTTGGTGCCTCGACCTTCCTCCTTTTCTCCTCCCTCCTGGAACTCCTTTAGACACTAGATTTCTCCTTGTAAACTCTGAATGACATCCATGGTATCTTGATATACTTCCTTTTGATGTGCAGGGGGTCTGTACTTCCCATGAACTACTTCCTCTCTTGAAACTAGGGTCCTCTGCCTTGGTATTTCCTTTGCACACACGTGGCCTCTGCTCTTGTTGTTACTAAAACAGGTTCCAAGCCTACATCACGTGTCACCCACGACATCCATTGTGTGTCTATCTTCTTAATGCTTACCATTGTAGTGCCCTTGTCTTTTCATTGTTGTTGATTCATGTGCTCAAATAACTCGGGCACTCCTCATACTTGTGTTTCTTCCCACACCATGAGCACTACAATAGGTCTAGGCACTCTCATTTGTAATGTTCTGTAGACCCACAATTAAAATAGGTTCCACATGGGAACTCACTTCTTCCTCCTCCATTACCCATGACCACAAATCCTCCACAAAATCCCCTTCCACGTGCCTCCATCTCGCATGCACTCCTTCATAATGGTGATCATCACCTTTAGAACTACTGGCAATGTTGGTTTGGCACACCCCATGATCAATGGCCTCATGGATCTGATCGATGAGCCTATAATCCTTAGTATCATGGGTTGTAGAGGTGTAAATCTTATAGTAGCAAGACACATTCTTCCGAATTATGCACTTGTAACAAGGGGCATCTACTTGCATCATGGTCCCCATGAAAAATTTCACAGTCTACTATCATGGCATGTACTTACTCCCTCAGGGGAAACTATCCTTGACATGCCCCTCTACTTCACAATCTATACACCATAAACCACTTTGCGAGTCTCATGGGCTGAGTTCATGAGACAACTTCTCTAGCTGCTTAGCCATAGCAACAATTTGAGCCTCCAGAATGGGCTAACACTAGTATCAACACTACCAACAACCTCGGCATGTAGAGCAACTTCTAATGCCTCACGCGGGTCTATGAAAAGTTTTATGAGATAAGGCCCTTCTAAAAGGTGTGATCAATCCTCCAACAAACCACTGAGCATGTTGTGAAGGGTGAATATCATATGATAACTTAGACAAGAGAGTTTTAAAGCACACATCATACTCCCACACATTCTCTTCGCCATTCCCTATTGAATCTCCTTCAGGGTGTTGATGCTCTTCTATTCAAACTCAGGGATGTGGAATTCTACCAAGAAGGTGTTCTTTAAAGCAGTATAATCCACCACCATTTGATGAGGGTCATATTTCCTATACCAGCTATGCGTGCCCCCTATAACATTGTTGTAAATTGACTAGCCTTCCTACTCGAGGTTGTGATCCCCTTTACGTGCCATAGTAGCTCACACTTGTGAACATGTTCTGCAACATCTTCAATACCTCTAATATGGAAAATGTAAAGACATCTCAAAGAAGACTTGAGGGGGTGGTTGGGGCCCTTGTCCTCCTGAGCTAGAGCCTTGGTTTCCTCTGTGTTTCTCTCCACCAGATCCACCAGGTCCACCAGTCCTATGCCTCCTGAGCCACCAGATCCACCAGAACCACTAGGTCCACTAGGTCTTGTCCCTCCTGACCCACCAGATCCACTAGAACCACTAGGTCCTGTAGTAGTCATGCCAAGTGTCCCCAAGGTTCCACTAAACTGTGCCGATGGTCTGTGATAATGCCCCACTACCACTATTGTACCCCATGCCACTCCCAGATGTGAGACCAAAGGCTTGTATACTTGCTCCTTGTCCAAAGACTCCTCTAAATACTAGAATATGTGTAGCCATAGAAGTGGGAACTAAAAAATTATACCTCCTAGGTGTAGATCTATCACTTCCACTGATACCAACTAGGTCAATGATACTCCTTCCTTGATCTGGAAAACCAAGCACTAGGGTTTGGTCACTGGGTGGGTTCAGATACATGCCAATGACTCTTCTTTCTCTCATGTGATGAACTCTCATCAAAAGCCAAGGGGTCTCTCTTATGTGCTTTCCAAGATGGGGTAGCATAGACTACTCAGGTTCCACATCCTCCACGTGAACCTCAACTCCTTCCCACATGTCATCCCTCCATAGATCCATCACACTTGCAGCTTCATCATCTAGCAATCTCCCTTTCACGCACTTCACTATACTTGAGTTGTCTCTCCTCCCTTTCCTTCTCCATCATAATATCTACCATCTTCCTCCACCCTAGCTCCCTCGCCAACAGCTCAGAATGGTTTAGCCAGCCATTGGAAATGCCTCTAAACTCAAAGTAACAATCAAAATCTTCATTTCCAGAGGGATAACACGTAGAAATGATCCTCTGGGCTCCCACATAAAATTCAAACTCAGCAACTTCTCGGGAAAGAATATGTGGAAATAGCATACTCCAGTGTAGCTAGCTAACACACCCTCCCACCAATGATCCACAACATGAGTCCATGTCAGATCTACATCCTGTAGCCTCTGGTATTCTTCTTGGGTCCACACGCATGATCTAGAATACCAGCTTGATCTAGATGCATATGTTGAGAGCCATTCATATAGTTCTACTTGGGAAGCAACAAAAAAATGTTTCATATAAATCATGGTAGAGGTTCTCTTCTACCCATCTACGTGCATCAAACTCAGGTCCAGTGTTGAATCTCTAAGAAAATTCATCCTCCATGCTCTTGAACCATGATTCAACACTTTCCAAAGTTAAACATTCTATCATTACTCATTATACAGATCATGATGTATGCCATTTCCCACTACAACTTTGAAAAGAGGTCCCAAAATGGAACCAAGATGTAGTCATTTTTACCCCTATTACAAAAGAAAGGAACCCCATGCACATCGGCCTATCACCCAGTGGGTGCTGGGTGCTCACCCAGGCACGCATGGGTGCCGAGTCTCTCTTTTATGTGAGTTTAGTGGGAAACATCATCTATGATCCATGTTTAAGAGATTTGAAAGGAAGTAAAACATACAAGCACCATAGAGCTTCAAAATGGCTTCTAGATCCTTGCAGTCATTTCAGACAGAAAGAGCTTAAAAATTTTATAACTTATACCAAAATAGAAAGAAGTTGTACAAGCATCCATACTTAATCATAAACATAAATGAAAAAGAACTATGAGAAAGATGTATGCATCAGAATCATCAATGTTCATATTCATGTAAGTTGGTAACCTCATTACATTCATGGAGCCATTACAAAATGTCACAGAGAAGTAGACCACAGTCATGCATTATATCTAGACTCATATGGCTAGGCTCTCAAAATAAATTTATAATCCCCATACCCTTGATCTAGGCCCTTGGTTCTATCCGCGAGTGCACCATGGGTTTCTTTAAATCCTTCCTTAATCCCTACCCTGCGTGCTTTATCCTTACGCACCTATGCGCCTTTTTGTACTTAGCCAATATTTTAGGTGCCTAACAATGTGTAAAAATTTGTTGTTATAATAGGCATAAATAAGTTTTACATTGATAAATTAGGTTCCCTCGGGGATGTATACACTCTAGATGTAGGAATAGTATATGTCACTATGTGAGATGATGAATCATGCTTAAGTTGATCTCTTGCAACACATAGAAGAATATCGTGATTAGTAGGATTCTCTTGTAATAAGTGTATAAGGTGTTTTACCTCATCTTTGGGAAGATCATGAGAGTGATTATCGTGGAGTATTATTGAGCCTTCACCTTTTGTAGGATCAATACTAATAGGTAAGATGATATTAACAAAGATATCACTAGTATAATAAGGTCAAACATTAGGAACCCTATTTGTAGGAGTAGAAGAAGGATGAATAAAGGTGTTACCTTTGTAACCATGAGTATGCGAATGTGGGCCTATAGGCTTGATGTCAATATCATAGAAATTTAGAAATAATGACATGATTAAGTAGAATAGGAAGGTAGATATAACACCGTAAGTAAAGAAGAAGATCATAGAAAAGATTCAGTCATGAATCGGGTCCACCAAAATATTTACACCTTTATTAGATTATGTGAAATCTAAGAATTAGTGAATTAAGTACACTAAAAGATGTAAGGGGAGATATAAGAGGTTATTCTGATTAATTAAATTCCAACATTAATTATCCAATATCATAACAACACATTAATACTTACAAATAATATATGAAATAAGATATGAAATTGAAAAAACAAGAAGATGATTATACTTAGTTTTTTACATATGGATCTCGTAAGTTATGGGTATGCACACTAATGAAACAGGGAAATATAAGTCTAATGAGGTTTTTTTCTCGAGAAATATAATTAGAAATTGACCTAGGGTTGTATTGTACAACTCAATGAGGACCAACCATATGTTCTTGACCCTTCTATATGATCTTGAACCTACTTAGTTTATAGCACTGGAATTTCATAATATTCTCTCTTAGTTAGAAACATTTTTCATCATGTCAAAGCCTAGTTTTTGGTCATGCTACAAAGATCTCTAAACATTATGACTAAGATCTAAAACCCTAACCATGTATGGGAAACCTTGCAAAAAAATATTATTTGGATTTTGGGTACCCTCGTGCACCGCCAATGTTGGAATCACTTTGAATAGGCCTTAAAATTCATGATGTTATCCACCTATCATGTGATATCTCGAATGAATAAAACTAAATTTGGAAACTCCTTTGACAACATTTGAGTTGAGTTTAGCTCCTACTACAATACTTCAAGAAGGGATATTTGAGTGCTTGTAGATTTGAGATACTTATGCCTTGATCTCGGTAAAACTATTAAGATATGTAGAGATAAATTCCATAATGATTGTGGATATGCCTTTATGAGATTTAGGAGCCTTTGGTGCCTCGTTGCAAGTGCTTTGGAAGTGAGTGTATCAATATAGTCCCATATGATTTCTAAGTTAACAAATGAGGTAGTGTTAGATTTCTTACATAGGGTTCTGAAGGTAAATTATTGAATAAATTTTGATCTAGAGGGAGTAAAGGAATCATCTAAAAATTTTCAACCGTAAGAAAATATGGAGAATGTGATGGTAAAAACCATACATATAGGTCAGGATTGGATAAATTCCTGACCAAAATATACAACCTTGACCAGGGATGAAAAACATGTTAAATGAATTTTACATCTTGTTAAGCTGACTTTTATGCATTATACTATCATAATGTGTTAACATATCAATGCTAAGCAAGGATAAAAATTTATATAGAAGATCTCATAATTTACTAAGTAGTAGAAAGGTTGTGTTTATCTTAGTAAGAGTGCATTGTCAAAACCAATAGTGTCAAAGAGTAAATTTCCAAATTTGAGTGTCTAAAACTAAATGTTTAATTCATTGTTTAAAACCTATAGATCCACACACACACACACACACACACACACACACACACACACACAAACAAACAAAAAAAAAGTTTAACATGTTATTTAATAATACTTTATGCCAAATTTATGTGTCTACATATACATTGTGTATTTGGATGTATTTGAATATATATCCTCTTATGTGGTTACTCTTAGTTGATTATATTAATATCCTCGCTAAAGGAAAAATTACTTGAAATATGTGCCATAATATAAAGCATCCATGATTTTATAATACCTTGAGATCAAATTGAACATGTAGGTTGAAATAGGATTTCCAAAGGAAATGATCATATGTAATTATCAATATTCATGTCAATGGTGCTAGGTTATATTTGGTAATTGAAATAAATTTATATGCTTCCTCGTAATCATGGCACTATTGGGTGTATATGACAATGTGCATGTGTTCCATGGTTCTTGTGTTGAGTCCTATATTTTTAGTATTGTCATTGCTTCATATAATATGTCAAACATTGTGTATATAAATGTATGTGATGTATCATAATTTTTAGAACCTTGATAAATGTGATTTTTCACATGATAGAGTGGAAGATTATAGTTTTTGATTTCCAATGCATATTTCAAAAGAGAAATTAGATATATTTTTTCTAAGATTTATTTGTTTCAAATTTACACTATAATATATTCAAAACCCTAATTTTAGTAGGTCATTTTAGGTTATAAATTAGACTGAATTTATTTTTTAGAATTTAATTTTTCTTGATGGATTTTAATTTTTTATTTGAGATATCACAATGCCTTTATGAAAATTTACCATTCTAAACTAATAGGAGTAGTTATGTGCGTAAGTAGTTGATTGAGAGCCCATTAGTTCTTTTATATTTTTTTGCATTTTTGTCTTATTTTCAAGACTTTTTCAAATACAAAAACATTAATTTATATCACTTATAGCCATGTTAGATTAGTTTTTGAAACCTTCCCCGAGTCTTACAAACCCATTCTATTTTTATGAAACACTCCAAAATTCTATGAATCTATCTAATGAGAACATCCTTTTTGTACAAATTTATTTTTTTAATTTCTAGTTTAGTTTTTTCATTACTAATATTTTAATTTTTTCTCTTGATGTATTTTATTTCACACACACATGCATGTGACCAAGCATGTAAACACACACATTTGTGTGTGTGCACATGCAAGCCACACATGCGTGTGCTCGCACATACACATGCACACACATGCGCAGTGCACACACACACATGCACAATGCATGCACACCACACACATCATGAACATACACACGCACACATACAAACACACACACACACACACACACACACACACACACACACGTGTGCACACACACACACACACGTGTGCACACACGCATGCACACGTGCATTTACACGCATGCACACGCACGCACGCACACACACACACACACACACACACACACACACACACACACACACACACACACACACACACACACACATTGATGTAATTTTTAGGATTACATATTGAGGACTAGGATATTTTAGATTTTGGGTGTTTAGGGGCTATGAGTAGGATGGGTCATATTTTCATTGATACACATGGTCTCACCACATTAGTTGAGCATTGGGATGATGATACATGTACATTTTAGATTCTTACTAATGAGGCTATGGTTAATAAGAAACCCCAATTATGAATCCAAAATCACACATTGATATTTCTAAAATATAACCATGAAATTACACCAATGGACTAATTGGATGCATATTTGAAATATTAATTTAGACTAATAAAGGAAAATCTTAATAAAATTTGAGTTATGGAAAATCATAAAATTTGAATATTATATTTCACTATAATTATAATAAATCATTTATCATGGAATAGAAATAGAGTGAACTCAAAAATATAGTCCGATAGATAATGAAACATGATGCTCATATATCAAATAGAAGGTTTACAAATCATCATCAAGCTAATCATTAATAAATCAAGAGTTAATAGTGTGTGCAAGGTAATTTTAAAAAGGTAAGACTATTTTAGGACCAAACCTATCTAAGGTAGATTATATTAGATTTGAAAATTTTTGGAGGCTAAAATCCCTTTGGGGTGATTATTTAAAGCTAAATTCTTATATGAAAGTTCTTTTGGTTGTCTATTTCTATTTCAAGAACTAGGATTTGTGATGACTCGTGATGTAGTTGATAAAAGGAACAATAAATAGATCATAACAAGCCACAAAGAACTCAAATGCTAATTAAACACAACACCCAATAAGATGAAAGCAATTCACTGGAATAAATTTACAAAAACCATTGCAAAAAAATGAGCAACAATATCATATATTATTATAAAACTCTATGAAGTACAATGAGAAAGGTCCTTGCTTATATAGGAAAGGAAGATCAATCTAAGAACCAGTCAAGGTCATAGATCAAGCCATAAATCAAGGAAAGAACTAATCATCAAATAACTAGTCAAGACCATAGATTTAGGAAAGAACTAGTCATCAAAGATCTAGTCAATACCATAGATCAAGGAAATAACTATACCTAACAACTAGATAATATCTTCCTAATATCTAAATAAGATAAAAGAAATATCCACACACATAAGTGGGTGAGGATAAATAAAATAAAGGTAAATAAAGTACCTAGGTAAATGTGAGCTAAGGTAAATACCTACTCTAACACCCCCTCAAGTGAAGTTAGAGTCCAAAATAAAATTGGCATATCCACATTATGATTTCTAGAAACAAGGCTCGATCATGAACTCATGTATAATAAATCCATGAAGAAATATCTAACCAAAGGTAGGAAAAAAATTGCTAGAAGGAAAGAGAAATAAGAAGAAGGAATATGTTCTCACGAACAACCCCCAAGAAAAATTCTGAAACCCCAAGCATGCCATGCAAATCAAGGTAGCAAGGTGATGCAAAAGCATTTGTAAAGATATCGGCAACATGTTGCTTGAGTCAAAATGTAGTCCAAACAAATAACTCCATCTTAAATGTGCTAAAGAATGAAGTGGATGTGAATCTCAATATGCTTGGTCTACTAGTGCTCAATCAAGGTTACGAAAATGTGAATTGTACTTTGGTTTTCACACCAAAGTATAGTCGATGAATCTGGGAATCCAAACTATGACAATAATCACAAAGTCAAAGAATATATTGAATCATTGTAACTATTACCCTATACTATGCCTCTAAAGATGAAATTTAAATATCCTATTACTTTTTACATGCCCAAGAAACTGGAGAAGAACCAAGAAAAAAGGAAGCCGGAAGTGGAATTCTTGTCATCAATATAACTCCGCCCAATCGGTATCACGTATATCAAGCCAACTAATTAGAACCACTAGTGTAGTGTAGTCCAAAGTGGGAAGTACCTTGCAAATAACACAAAATCCTTTTAGTATCCTACTAGTGACTCGCTATGAGGAGAATGTGAAAATAAAGATACAAGCCCTATCACAAATGAAATATCAAGTTGAGTATGGGTCAAGCACATGATACTTCCAACTAAGTGCCTATACAATGTAGGATCACAAAGTGGAGTGGTACATATGGAAGTAAGAGTAGATCTATACTAAAAATGAGGTGGACTTGGCTTGCAATCAGCCATATAAAAATGTTGATGAAGATCATGAGTGTACTTTTTCTCGACTCAAATGAATCCCTCGAACTGCCTAGGAAATTTTTAAACCAAGGAAATAATGTAATAACCCAAGATCTGTCATGTCAAGTTGTGTAGAAAGAGTGCTCGAATAGTCTAAATGTGGAAGAAGAGATGTCAATAACTAAAATATCATCAACATATAAGAAAAGTATCACACTATCCTTGAAACATGCTAGATATATACTTGTATGATTGGATTAAAAACAAACAAAACCAAGAGATAGAAGAAAATAATACATCTTCTCATACCAAGCTTGAGGGGCCTGTTTGAGACAGAGAGAGACCTTCAAAGTCTATAAATAAAAGAAGAGTTATGAACAAATCTAGTAGGTTACTCCATGTATATTTCCTCTTGTAAATATCCATGTAAGAAGGCACTTTAAACATCCATCTAGTATATAGGCCACTCCCGTGATGTAACAATAACAAGTAAAAGGTGTAAAGAATCCATCTTGGAAACATGTACAAAAGTATTAGAGTAATCAATACCTTCAACTTTGAAAAACCCTTACAATAAGACGAGCCTTATACTTGTTAATGGACCCATTAGCTGCGCATTTGGTTCATTATACCCACTTACACCTAACCATATTTTTTCCTTTAGGAAAAGATACATCCCAAGTATTATTCTTCATCAAATAAGAATACTCAGCTTTCATTGCATCATCCCACTCTTGTATCTCATGAGCCTATGAAAAAGACTATGGATCCTTAAAAACCGCACGGTCACAAAATTCCATAATTTGTAGAATGTGCATGATGATGCCTAGTGGGTGGAAGATCCTCGTATGAATTTTTTTCCTCGAAACTATATTACAAGCCCACTTACACACAATGAAAACATCAATGGGAATAGGATCTTTGTCGACATCTATAACCTCCTCGAAATATCCTTAAAGAAGGGATCCTCAAGATTACATAAAGAATAAGAAGTGGTCATGGAAGAAGATGAAGAATCGTGAAGAGAGAAGCACTCATCAAATTGAACATGTGTTTGAAAAATAAACTCATGAGTACCGGATATAAAATTTGATAAGCTCTCATGTCCTCACAATACCCTACAAAGATCAACAATTTTCTCTTCTTATCCAAGGATTTCCTTTTTTTCTTTGGTACAAAGGCCCTAGAATGGCTCCCAAAGACTCGAAAAAATGAGACATTGGGCTTAGTTTTTTACCAAGATTCCTCTAGAGTAAAATACTCAAGTGATCTATGTGGTGTGTTCTTTTAAATATAGTTAGTACAATTAACTACCTTTTCCCAAAGATATAGAGGTAGATCTCTAGAGTGCATCATGCAGTTAGCCATTTCCTTCAAAGTTCAATTATTCTATTCTGCTAAGCCACTCTGTTGTGGAGTATGAGGAATAAAATGTTGGTGAATAATGCCATGAGTTTCCAAAAATTAGAAAACTCTTTGTTGAAGTACTCCCCCATTATCAAAGACAAAGGTTTTGTATGCAACTAAAATATTGTTTTTTGACCAAAGCCTTGAATACTTAGAAGTGTGAAAATAAATCACTTTTTGTATTTGATAAAATAAACCCAAGTATACCTCAAGAAATTATCAATAAATGTAAGTGCATACTTAGCTCCATTAAAAGAGGGGATAGCAAAAACCATCAAGTCACTATGCACAAGCTCAAGTGGTGAAGAAGATCTCTTGGAAAAATTCTTAGGGAATGGATCTTGGTGTTGTTTACCTAATACAAAGCTAGGAAAAACTCCTTCAAGGCATCAAACTATAGGAAGACCATTAACCATACCATGAGTGCTCAACTCCTTAAAATATTTGTAATTGAGATGTCCAAATCTCTCATGCCAAAGCTTACTCTCTGAATCTGCATAAGAAACCAATCTTGTCCCTATAGAGGAAGTGTCATCAAAAACCTCAAAGTGACATAGTCTATAACCATGATCAATAATACCTTGAGAAACAAGTGAATGAGGCTCCAATAAATTTCATAATTCTACCTCATGTGGTGTAAAAGTCATTCTTTTGCCTTGACTGAACAACAAATTTGATATACATAACGCAAATTTGTAGTGATGTTAGGAACATACATTGTATCTTAGATACTGCCACCATTAAGGTGTATGTTACCTTTTCCTTAACAAAAAGAAAGGAAGAATATCCAACCTCAATATTGAATTAGAACTCAAACCTAAAGATACAAAAGACTCCTTGAAGGAATTCATGTGATGAGATGCACCATAATTTATAACCCAACTATCTCGCAAGTGGAGACCGAGATATCTCAACAACATTAAGTGATTTTCAAAGTTGATTAGAAGGAGGTGGAGTGGAGATAGGGATTTTTTTTTCTTGATTACATCCTCTAAGGCTTGCATTCTCTTGTAACACCTATGTTCTTCATTACCAATACCTCCACAAAGAGAGCACAAAAGGCTAGACTTGTTCTTGAATTTAGAAAAATCCTTGGGTTTAGAGTTGTTTTCTTTGGGTTTAGGAGCATTTTGAGATAGAGAAGGAGTGAACTTTGGATTTACTTTTTGTTTTCCCTTTCCTTAAAGATTAGATAATACTAGTGGCTTTTGAGAGGTGGGAGACATGAAGGTTATATAATTTTGATTATTCCCTAGTAAGTGTTTCACAAAATGTTTCTAAGTTAGGAATTTGGAATGTGTCACCTAAGGCATCCATGCTAGAGAAAAAGGTAGAAGAAAAGATTTGGAATAGACCTCTCAACTTGGATAGAATTAAGTAAACACACTCTTCATATTTATTATCTCTTCCACTCCCCTTTAATTGTGTCAAAAATGTTTGAACTTAGTAAAATAGTCTATAATTGATGGAAAATCTTCATGATTACAAGAGGTGATCTCACTTTCAAGTTGCATGGCTCTCATGTGATCCACCTTACCAAATAAAGCCTCAAATTTCTCCCATATTTTTAAAGGAGAGTCACATTTTTCCAAATGAAACAAAATACTATCATTTACATAAGTGCAGTCACAAAATCATGCACTTTAGGCATTATTTAGCCCGGTCATCTCATACTACTATTTAGAAGGTTCTTAAGTGAAGAAAGTACTAATTAATCCCACCTTTTGGACATCTTATTTTACTTTTTATTTCGTCATTCCCACACATTTTTACATACATGCCCAGTTGTTTTGACACTTTCCCATGATTTTAGCATAAACCAGGGTACCTAGGCTGTATTAGGAGCCCTGGGTGCCCTAGTCTCACTTGGGGTGCCTCGATTTATTTTCTACTTTCCCACCTCTTTTTAGGAATCTTCTAGCTATTTTTCATCCATATCTTTTTCCCATTCGGTCATATCGGGATTAATTACAAAATTAGAGAAGGAGAAACCTATAAATATAAAGTTATGAGACCATAATGAGGGACCTAGCATCACTTACTACTATCCATCCATCTAGAGTTGTATCCATTGCATTACTTGCATCCACATACTTCCATGCATCAAGGATAGGATATATGCATCAACACATACTTCATAGGGGGAGGGATTCTATTTTATTCCATTCACACATACTATTACATTATCTACATTTAGTTATTTCTCACTACTTCACAAACTATGACTGGCACAAGAACACCTAGGGCACGACATGTACACACATACACACTAGAACTACATTTGGGTCATAAATGTAGTACAATGCTCAGCTTTAGTAAGCTCACTATTTGTAGCAAGTTGAGGAAAATATGACCCATTCATTTTCATCTTTTATATTTTAAGGTTTTGATACTTCTCTTTGTCTTATAGGTCTTCAACTTCATCTTGCTATATTCGGTACATTCAATGCAATTTAGTGAATCCAGTGTGATAGGCAACAAAGGTTACATAGCATCTTCCAACCTAGAAAGAACTAGGTTCTGATATTTTTCAGAGACTAGGATGCCTATTATTCCATACTAGGGTACCCCTAGGTGCCCTAAGTACCCTTATGGGTGCTCCAATACTTAGATATTCTAGATCCACTCTTTTCAGGACCTTTGTGTAGTCGTTCCAACTTCTGTATTTTCCTGTCAAACTTGCAACACCTTGTGACAATCATCCATAATCAACTAAGTTCATTCCTTACCTTCCTCTTGCATATTAGGGTTTTATTTCTACTAGTTCAATCATTTTAATCATTTTAGTCACTTCATATTACTTTAGTGCATTTATTTACAACGTTTATGTCCTCCTAGATTAGATTAACTATTATTACATTTCCCCCATTTTTAGTTAATTTTAGTTAATCATTTTGGTGAACCCCATGCTTTAACACCTCCTTTTCACTCATGTCATCCCCTTATCAAGTAATGGATCAATCTTCTTATCCTACTTACACACCCACTAAGGTCTTAGGTATAGTCACCATTGTCATTGATTTCATGTGTACGCACCCAACATCCTCCTCACTTTATCACACCTAAGGTTGATCCCACCATTAATGTTGTTGTCACTCATTACACTCGTCCTACTCCACCAATGGCTCCACCTACCTCTATTCCACCACCCATTACACCAACCGCTCCTAGTACCACCTCTAAGGGCTATGACATTGTTGAACAACTTAAAAATACACCCGCTAAGATATCTCTCTATGATTTATTGTGTAATGCACTTGATTGTCGTAACACATTAGAGGTTTCCCTTCATGTTATTCATGTTGAACACGATAACTCTACTGAGGCTTTTGCACACCTCATCCAATATCTTCATAATCTACCCCGTGCTATCTCTTTCACCAATGAGGATATGTCACCCTTTGCTAAAATCAATCCATGTGTTCCTTTGCTCATTACCATCATCATTAACACTACTTGCATCAAGTGAGTTCTAATTGATAATGGATCCATTGTTAATCTTTGTGCTTATTCACTCTTAAAATAATTAGGTATAAGTGATACCCTTATTTCCCGTAGAATCTACTCTCATTCATGATTACGATTCTACCACCCGCACATGCTTAGGAACCATTTCATTACATGTTTGGGTTGGACCTAAAATTGTTCTCGCTGAATTTTACGTCATTGATACCTCCTTTCAATTCAATCTCTTGTTAGGAAGACCATGGATTAATGCAATGCAAGAAATTCCTTCTACTATCCACTAGTGTGTCAAATTTTTACATGAGGGATACAAACACACTATATTGTTGATCCTAAACTACTCAAGTACTATCAGTATAGACCCTATTATTGCTATGCCCATACCACCTCCACAACATATTCCATATGCTAGTCTTGACACATATGACATCGAGAAATCTAGTGTCTCACAATCACCTGCTGCAACCATCAACGCTCCTACTATTTCTACTCACACTATGGCTATTATTTCACCTACAGTATTTTCCCTGCTAGTGTCTCCTCTCCACCAATTGTGGTGCCTTCTACTCCACCAACTACAAAACCACTTACTAACATACTTGATAGTGCCACACAACACACTGACACTCACACCGATGCTTCCAAAGACTCTGACGATGAGGTAGATATTATCGAACTCACAGACGAATCATTGTAAAAACTTGATTTTACTCCTCTTGGTGTCGATGATACTTATTTTGAAGAAACCTTTGTGGCTGATGGTCTAGGAGAATATCGGTTCAAAACTCCTCCCTCAACTAATGCCATGGTATTGTATAAAGAATCAGTCCACAGTGTTGACATTATTTCATCTACTCCTCTAAAGCAACTCCACGACCTCCTTTTACATGCACATTATTTATCAACAAGTCCTTTTGGCAACACATCCCTGTTGATTCCACTTGTTTAGATACTATTTGTACACATGATAGTTTGTCTAGGTTTGGCATGACACTTAATGACATCTTACCTCCTCTTCATTCACCACATCTTTATCATGGCTATTTTTACATTACAACAACTTGTGGCTTATGAGTGTTTCACTTAACAATCTTTGTTACACGTACCCCTCATGATTCCCCACTCAAACTAGGACAATCTTGGCTCAACTACATTTGTGGTATAATATACCCCCTCCACTCATCACTCATGTTTCCTATGCCATTCGGTACTATCTCTATTTCTAATGATTCTTCCCCGCTCATGCTCCAAACATCTCTTATTGGCGCGCCCTTGGTTTTCTACCCGTTTTGTTTATTGACAAAGAATACATGATGAATGTCTACAAAATTTTACTGCAATGGGTCCCTATATGATCCTCCCCATTCTATAGCTTATCGTTTCCCTATTGATCAGTGCTTTTGCGTTCATGACAATGATGACCTCCTTGACAATGTCTCTTAGCTACCTTCCTCTCATACATGCTTGGGGGGCATCACAAATTACACACCCCCTAATGTTTTAACTTAGTCACATAGTATCACATCACACCTTTCATACTTATTATCTATCATCCTTTCTTATAGGCATATCATATCACGTGTCATAACACCATCATTACCCAATGACACACTCTTGTGCTTCGGTTCACACTTGAATGTTGAGGGATTACCATTACACTAAACCCCACACACCACACCTTAAGAATTACACATTACATTTCATCATACATTACACATCATACACCATTCATTCTACACTTATTCTACATTAGACTAGTCCTCATCTATGCATTACATCTATTAAGGTATTTAGACACTTAGTCACATCATACACTACATTTCTACACATATTTTACATCTTATGCTAGGTTATATTACATATGAGTCTATCTTTGCATTTTATCATTACATATTCCATTTCTATCTACACCTATTATCACACTTTACACATATACATCTTACACACCCTACACATCCTATGTTGCATTTCCCACACCATGCATTTACAAATCCTACTCATCACATGGTCATACACGCTACATTGTCATCTATGTGTTGCACTCACTATGTTACAATGAACTTTATTTCCTCATTCCATACTTAAGTGCTGAGGATTTACTAATAAAATTGACCTTACACTCACCATGCAACACTTCATCATGCAACATTTTTGACCTAGTGATATACGCTTTAGGCTAAATTGTCTTCTATTCTATCATTTTCTAGTGGTATACACCTTAGGTTAAATCATCACTCCCTCATTTCATCTTGTAGTGACATACACTTTAGGCTAAATCATCACCTATTTCTATCATCATGTAGTGATATACGCTTAGTGCTAAATCATCACTCATCCTTTCATCATATAGTGATATACGCTTAGTGCTAAATCATCACTCATCCATTCATCTTATAGTGATATAAGCTTAGTGCTAAATCATTAATCATCATTTCATCTCATAGTGATATACACTTAGGGATAAATCATCACTCACCTATTCAACAATTCATGATATATGCTTCATCTATAGGGTTCACGCACATCTCTCCACATGTCGCATCTCATCACCATTACATATACACATTCATCGCAACATGCTAGACACACAAAACACTACTCGACCATTTCCCGATGACACACTCTTGTTTACGGTTCATTATGGAATACTAATGGGGAAAACAAAATGAACCTCATTGCATACACTTTCCTCCACTTGAGGGGCACGTGGCTCCTCTCATTCCATCTTGCATTCCATTCCATTCATCCAAAGCATACTACATTATGTAAGGGACATGTCTTTTTGCTTACTAGTGTTTTACATGATTACTTTACTCCACATGTTAGATTGATTTATTATATGCCGTTATCTATATCAAACACACATTTACATTTAATCCTTTTGCTAGTGTGATCGCAGATAAAAGACTCTTTCATGCATGGCATGGATGCTTGCCTTCTACTATTCCTATACTCGCTATCATTGGGCGCATCCAAATTCATTTCATACTAGTGGTATTGTTTCATTTTGTACTTAACATCTTACATTATTTGATCATACATGCTTTGACATATTGGTTATTTCTCTAACATGCTAATGAGTGTTCCATGTGCAACACTTGTTTTGTAGGATTACATGTTTCCATGACTACTTGTTTGTTTATCTCTACTTGTCTACTATTGTTTTTCATTGTATGTGGATTTTCCCTATGTTTGTGTGCACACTTATTTTTTTTTTGCAGCCATGACATCCTCATGTGTCTTGTGACATCATGATTGATTTCCCATGTTTGTAACCCGCTTTGTGCAAACTTACCTATTTCTTGTGTGTTTACACTACTATGTGTTTAGTAGTTCTTACATTTTCTCGTGTGTTTTACACTTGTCTTATTGCATGCATGTAATTTCAAACTAAAACTTGTTTGGGCTAGCCATCCTTGTTTGTGTGCACCTTGGTTTCTACCAAGTGCACCCCTTTCCCTCTGCAAGGAAAAGTTATAGAGTTCGAGTGTGGTAGGTCCTCTTTTGGGGCCACATTCTCCTATCAGCGATGACATCGCATGTTCCCCAAAGAGGGGGTATCATTTTAGGTTTTACATACTAACACAAGGTATTTACTCTAGTTCAGTACAATGGAATTTCCTCCCTTGGCATTATGGGTTTACATACAGTGAATGGGTTCGGACTAGTCTACGAACCCCATACACAACAAATTTTACAAGACATGGTGTCCTTAGCATTTATGGGAAGTAATTATAGGCTTTGATGTTACAGTGGGTGTGCCTCTCTACAATACTTCATCCAGTGGTATTGGATCACCCAAAAAACTAGTAAAGTATAAATATCTCTTCACACACATTTCAATAGAATCGGTTAGAGCTTGGAGGACATAGAGCATTTCCTCCCTACACTTCTTCACTGGGTGGCGTGAGATTTCCCAAAAAACTCACGATAGTAGTATAGGATATCCTTCTACACCCTTTCTCTCGACATGGATCAGGTGCACATGTTCCATTTACACTTTCATTTCACGTATTTTAGACATTTCTATACACGTGTATTTTACATAGCATTTTTACATACATACATATTTGACTACTTGATCATTTTCTCCTTGTAGGTCCGACCGTATGAGAAAAAGTAGTCAAATTGGGGGCAACAACAACGATGATGATGAACACGATGACAACAACGACATTCCACGATAGCACATGCCTTACTAGCCATGTAAGTACACTACACACTGCAATAGATATCCACACGTGTTTCTTCGTAGGTTCACTCTCATCACTTTTTCTATGTGCATTTTTCATCTATAGTTTCCATGCTCCTCCATATTTTTATCATTCCACGCTTTTGTCTAGTCCTTCAAAGACATTTTCTACTACACTCTACATGGACATTAGGTATGCATCTCTATCTACTTTATGTTACCGAGCTTTCTGCTCACCAACATAAAGTGGGGGAAAAATGTAGTCACAAAATCATGCACTTTAGGAATTATTTAGCCCAATCTCATACTACTATTTAGAAGGTTCTTAAGTGAAGAAAGTACTAATTAATCCCACCTTTTGGCTATCTTGTTTTACTTTTTATTTCATCATTCCCACAAGTTTTTACATACATGCCCAGTTCTTTTGCAACTTTCCCATCATTTTAGCCTAAACAAGGGCACCGAGCCTTGATTGGGGCACCCCTGGGCACCTTGGTCCCACATGGGGTGCCTTGATTCATTTTCTATTTTCCCACCTCCTTTTGGGGTCTCTTCTAGCCATTTTTTCATCCTTATCTTTTTCCTAGTTGGCCATGTCGGGATTAATTACGAAATTAGATCAAGATAACCCTATAAATATAAAGTTATGAGACCATAATGAGGGTCCTAATGTCACTTACTACTATCAATCCATCTATAGTTACATCCATTGCATCACTTACATCCACATACTTCCATGCATCAAGGCTAGGATATCTACATCAACACACACTTCATAGGGGGGATTCTATTCTATTCCATGCACACATACTATTACATTTTCTACATTTAGTTATTTCTCACTACTTCACAAAGTGTGACTGAACAAGATCACCTAGGGAACGACATGCGCACACACATTAGAAATACATTTGGGTTAGAAATGTAGTGTAACGCTCAGTTTAATAAGCCCACTGTTGTGGCAGATTTGAGGTCATTCTGACCCATTCATTTACATATTTTATTTTTTAAGGTTTTGATACTTCTCTTGTCTCTTGCAGGTCTTCAAATTCATCTTTCTATATTCGGTACATTCGGCGCAGTGAAGGTTATAGAGCATCTTATGACCCAGAAAGAAGCAGGTTTTGAGATTTTTAGAGACCAGGGTACCCCAGGCCTCCTCAAGGCCTCCAATTTTCTCAGATCTTCTAGATCCACTCTTTTCGAGACCTCTGTGACGGTCGTTCTAGATTATGTATTTTCCTTTCGGACCTCAACACCCTATGATAGGCATCCACAATCAGCCGAGTTCATTCATTACTGTCCTCTTGCATATTAGGGTTTTATTTCTACTAGTTCAATCATTTTAGTCACTTCATATTACTTTAGAGCATTTATTTACAACATTTATGTCCTCCTAGATTAAATTAACTATTATTACATTTCCCCTATTTTTAGTTAATTTTAGTTAATCAATAAGCTCTGTCAAAACCTATACACTCATCAAATTTACATTGGTACTAAAATTTCTCATATTCTCTAATGAACATTGTTTGTTAAGAATTTGAATCCCATAATCCTTTGTGTTTAATGATTATTTAACTTTTTAGTTTCCATGTGTGGTAATTATGTGTTGTTAATGGCTCAACTTGATCTAGTGCAAAAGTAGATAAATACGTCATTCTCAAAAATTGTCATAAAAATGTAAGAATCAAGCAATGAAACAAGACACCCTAGATTTGGCACTTTATAATTGAGTGCGTGTAACAATATGACACTTTATAATTTTAGTTCATTTCTCAAAATAAACACTTCTAATGGAACAAACATAAAAAACAAGAACTTTTGAAAAAAAAACAATCAAATCAAAGAGTTATTGATCAAAAGATACAAGATTTTCAAGTTTGAGCTATAATATGTATTTTAAAAAATATAAAATGACCCGCACTCTTCAATTTGATTTTCTACAAAAAAAACTTACCAATTCTATATCTCAGTAAATAGGATGAAGAAAAAAACCCAGGTAGTAAACGTGAAAAACCTAGAAAGCATTTTTCTAGAACTTTTTGCCCCACATGGATTTTTAAAATCCCCTGACCTTCACAAGAATTTCCAAGATCTTCAAATCCTTGAAAAATATGAAATTTGCAAATCAAAATAAAAACCCATAATCAAGTGTACAAAACTTAGAAAAACCTAGAAATGGTTTTTCTTACCCTTCTTCATTTGACATAAATTTCCAAAATCTTAAAGATCTTCAAATTCTCAACAAATGGGAACTCGTGTTGGGCCCCTAAAATATTGGATAAGTACTAAAAGGCATGTGGGTGCACAAGGCTCGTATGAAGAAGGGCACGCAATGAGAAATCATGCATGACAAGGTTTTAGGAGGGTTTTTAGTAGAACCAGTGGCGCGCGTGCAAGGCAAAGCAAAGATCTTGGGACTTAGCCATATTTTGCATATCGGGTAGAACATGAGGAAAGCATGACCTAACTATGCATGCGGAGTGGATAAGGTGCCATCTTGGCAACTTGGTGCCCACGAAAGGAATATACCTTGCGATAGAAGATTCCATAAGGTCATCATGGCAAAGGATGGAGAGCTCACATCTGAAGAAGCATGCTCCCATGGAGGACCACTTGGACACATGGAAAGTGATCTACAACTTCAAAAAGGCATGGCGGTGCTTGATAAGGCTATATATATGAGTGCCCGGTAGAAGAAAAATATACATAGAGAGACCGAGAATTGAAGAGAGGCGAAGCCATGCAGAATATTGTGAGATCTCCATAGGTTAGGTTTAGAGTATTTGTAGGAGTATGTTATAAGGAATGGTTCTGAGCATTTTTCTTTGTCTTATGAAGGGCCTAAGTCTATTTCGATCGTGGCATTATCTTTGCACTATCATATGGATCTGTGATTGCCTTAGTTAATGTAATATGGTTATCAACATACTTAATATGAATATATGTGTGGTTCCATTTTTACTTATATCTGTATGGATCAGTTTTATATATATTTCACATGAGTGGGTGTAAACCCCTGTGTATTTCCCTTCTGTTGTGATTCAGATCTATATTCTGTAATGCTCTTCTTATTTGAATGAATACATTGGTCTAGAAGTTATTCTGAGCTCTAAGATAAATGTATGGTTCATTTCTAGTTTCTTCACTTAATTTTCTATCGTAAATAATGAATTCTCACACAACTCACATAAAGGAGGGACTTGCACCCACACGTGCCTTGGTGAGCACCCAGTGCCTTCTTGGGTGATAGTCGACGTGCATGGGATTTCCTTGTTCTTTGAGAGGGTATAAAAAGACTAAACTTTGTAAAACAAAATAAAACCCAGAACATAATGCACAAAACCCAAAAAATCCTAGAAATAGTTTTTATTACAATTTTTGCCCCACTTTGACATGGATTTTCGAAGACATTGATACATTTTTAAAAAAACAATCTTCAAATCTTTGTCAAACAGAGCTCTGCAAAACAAAAACAAAAATAAAACCCAATGCACAAAACATAGAAAAACCCAAAAATGGTTTTTTTCCCTTTACCTCACCTACATGGATTTCCAAATGGATATGAATGTGCATTCACTTCTACAAAACCAAAAAAACTCAAAAACAAACTGTCTCCATCATAGGCTGAGTTTACAGTTATTTTTGGGGTTTTTGCCACCTTATAAATCTAATGGAGCCCTCTGTTTTACATAAAAATTCATGTTGCAACAAAATACTAAGAAATTTTGAATATATGATTGTAAAAAACCTTGTTTGCAAAATAAAACTTACAAACAGATGTCAACAACAATCTCCCCGCTTCCGATATCATAAAAGTAATGATAAATAAATTGTACCAAAAAACAAATCAGATATTAATTAAACACCACACTCAATAAGATGAAAGCAATTTTTAGAATAACTTTACAAAAACATTTACAAACAAATGAGCAACAATATCATATATTATTATGGAACTCTATGAAGTACAATGAGAAAGGGCCTTGCTTATATAGGCAAAGAAGATAAATCTAAGAACCAATCAAGGTCGTAGATCAAGCCATAAATCAAGTAAAGAACTAGTCAATACCATAGATTTAGGAAAGAACTAATCATCAAATATCTATTCAATACCATATATAGCAAGGAAATAACTATACCTAACAACTAGATAATATCTTCCTAATATCTAAATAAGATAAAATAAATATTCACACAAATAAGTGGGTGAGAATAAATAAAAGAAAGGTAAATAAAGTACCTAACTGAACATGAGGGAAATACCTACTCTAACAATTGATTTCTCTTCTCCTTTATCAAACCTTACCTTGGATTTTGTTGAACATGAGAACTCTTTAAAAGTCTTATTATTTTGGGTTTGACTGTCCTAACCACATCTCAATCGTTGAGCATTTCCTATTTATCACTACACCAAAGAGGCTTCGAACCCACATAGTTATCCCGGAATCCTATGATGAGATGTGAAAAGAAATATAATAACAAATTTACTTAGAAAGTAACCCTTGATTTGACTATGTCACATGCCAACATGAATTTTGACCTTTCTATACTTGACATTTCTACTCTTTGATTATCTATGACTACTCTTAGAAGATTTTGGTTATTTGTATAGTATTTTAAAGTGATGAGGTGATGTATATATAATGTCTAAATCAATTCCATATATTTTTAATTGGTTAGGATTCCTTTTATTATAATATTTAAGTTTCATTAATTTCCTACTCAAGTGACCCTAAAATCATGCTAAGGCCGACTAGAAAATGTTACCCATTTGAAAAAGTGACCATTAGATAGGAAAAGGACACGTTTTTGACATATAGACATGTTCATTACACATGGAAAAATTCCGAACATGCGTACAATTTGGTGACACATAGACAAGATCGTGACTCATGGAGAGATTGAGAACAAATCATTTTTAGGGCCCATGAACCCATCCAATGGTCATGAAAAACATAACTTGAAGTATGTGTGATGTCTATCTAGAATTCATGTCATCTTCTTTATAGCCTAAATTGCTATTAGTGATGTAAAACTAGAGAAAATTTTCTCCCTAATGGATTAAAGAGTTCTTATAAGATGTAAATATGTGTGAATAAGGAAATTTATGTATGTATCGACCAATATTTTGTAAAGGTGTAAAAATATAAATTATCAAGTTCCTAAGACCAAATTTAGGGTACTACAATCTCTTAAATGAAATAACTTTATAGTTTCTCCTCTTCCCACCCATATGCATGTTCCCTTGAATAAATTTGTAGTGCGATTGTGAATCGGAATTGTAACAACTAATAAACCCATTAGGGTTTAAGGAACTATGATTTGTAGCCAAAAAATGTTAGCAAACAATAAAACAACCGACAATATTTTTTCTACCTCAAGATACATATAGTTGATACTCAAAATATATGTTACCATAAATGAAATAAAGGAAACATAATGGCAACAAGAACGTGATGAAAAATAATGTTGAAAAGGTTGCATATAAAGAAAAAATGGTATAACATATAATTTTAATTTTTTACAAGTGTATAAATTCAATGATATTATAACATCAAATCATTTAATTTTAATATTTATATTGTCAATATTTCAATTAGATTAATTTTATATAATTTTTCACATTTTTAATAATAAAATTACTTTAGACATTTGAAATTCTAAAAATTAACATAAATAAATGAAATGTAGAAACAACATTTTTGTGCTCATGTGGTTATTTCTACACATTAAATTGTATGGTGGTTCTAAGTCATTACGTTTCTAGAAATAGGGCTCAAAATGACTTGAATTATTTATTTGAACAAAAATGTTCTAGAAATCAATTATTCAAACCTTTTTATTGGAAAAAATCCACATAATTCAAGGAAAATTTTAGTGGTGAATTTTCGTAAACTTGCGAATATTAGGGATTTTGGAAATTGAAAATGGCTAATTTTCGTGAGTCGGCTCCCGCCCCAATTTGCCTACTATTTATATGTTAAATTAACTTATGCATTTATTTTTCCAATGTTTCTTATCATTGTACCTCATCCAAGAAAATTATGCCCTGCCAAATCACCTTTACCACGAAACATTTTTAGAAATTCACCATTGATTCAAAAGTTGATTTTGGAGATTCACCACCAATTCTAAACTAATTTTTCAAAGGGGGGGTCTTAAAATGAACCCTGACATAATAATAGACACTTAAATTTGGTAAATTTTCCTTGTGTAATTCTAAGTTTGATAAGACCCCCTTATTAGTACATTTTCTCACATTCGTACTCCAATCAGTTCAACTCTCTAGCTCTCGTGTGACTTCCTTATCACCACACTCCTCTATGTCACTAATTAGGGGAATATTATTTAATAAAAAAGTAAATAACATATGTGTTTCATATTAAAACTTTTTGTTTTATTTTTCTCATTCTCTGTCTAGAAATGTACAACCGTATCAGGATGTGGGGTCCAGTCTTGGCCGACTTGTACATTCCTCGCGCTCAAGTTCACTAAATATATTTTCGCTATGAATATCTTCTTTTTCATCATTTCATTTTCATAAGGTTGGCTTTATTATAATATTTCACCTATGGAAGGCTATAAAATAAATTTAATGTCACTTTATAACTCACCTGAAACTCTTACAATATCATATTGCAAATATCATTCCAAAAACACTCAAAGGGTTCCTAAATATGCCAAAACTAGCTGTAAATAATTTACAAAAGTTATTACTATAGGTATGAAGCACTCAACTAGGTCAAAATCCTAGTTTCCTCCATTTCCAATCATGCAAAGGTCATAGAGCCATGTCTTAGCAAGAGAAAAGTAACTCTATGCATTACACTTTGGGTACATTCTCGCACTATACAATTAGCCCACTATATTGGTGTCAAGAGATATGAGGGAACCTCTAGTGGGTTGGTTATATTCTCACACTTATAAATCACCTAAGAGAACTACATGAGGCTTGATCCCACAATGATGGCATGTAGTGTAACATTTGGATTGGTTCAAGTAGCTAGGAGTTTTACCACCAAGGGTAGTCTAGCCTCAACCACATACACATGTTTTCTTATTTTGGTTTATGAATTATTTGATGAAGGGATCTACACATTTCTAAGGTTTCCACTTTTTTGCAAGTGATTACAGGTCATCCAAAATTTGTGCAAGTAAGAGAGACAAATAATAAAGATAATTTTTATAGAATCAAATCACACAAAAAAATTTAGATCTAGACTATCAAAGGATCCAATATTATACGCCCAATGATTTAATATAATTTGAATTAAATCTAATTACAGAGTAACTAGTGTAATAAATGATCTAAAAAGTCTAATATACAAAGAAGATAAGATGCAAGAAATAAAGCATGTGCAATATGAAACCCTAAACAAGAAGGAGAAATAGGGGACTTAACTGATTTATGAGGGAACACGAAGTGATTTGGGATGAGTACCTACTAGAATAATATGGAAACAATGTTAATAAGGTTCACTAAATATTTGAGAGTGTAGAAATATGAAGGATAAAAATTTCCACAAGAGGATAGTAGCGGCATGCACTAGTGTCCGATCTCGGGCGGGTAGTGTACGCTTAGATGCTCAAACTCTAATTTTTTCTATGTCGAAGGTCTTCACTCCAATATTATTTTTTTCTCTCTCGACTTTACCTTGTTAGGGTTCCAATTGAACTTTTAACCGAAATTATTTTTTTACCTACGCATGTCCACAAACCACATCAACTTTAATAAAAAAGATGAAAAATGTGGAGTCGAACTAACCGCGGCGATCACCCAAAGAGTGAACTTAGTCTCGAGCGCTACACTACATTTCAAACTCCATGTAGTTCTATGTGCTTGTGTGTGAAATAGTTTCCCTAGGTTTTCCCTCGTGTCAATGATGCCAAGATAGTGGGATATATCTAGCTTAGATATAAACATTTGATATGTAATTTAGCACTTCCCCTTCATATGCAAAGTGTATGTAGCCCAAAAATTCACTCCTTGTGATATTATTGGTAGTATATAGATGAGATAGTCCTTAGAATTGCCAACCAAAATAATAGTGTGTATGTTGTGTGTATAAATGAATCTTTTATTTTAATTTAGACACTAGTGACATAAAATGACAACTATGAATACAAGATAAGGATACGAAAAGTAAAAAGGCTGACCATAAATGTAAAAATGAAATAAATAAATAAATAGGATAGGAGTTCCTCGAAGGATACAAATGCCTGTGTGCTAGTGTCCATAGTGGGTGCTAGTGTCCCGAGATAAATGACAATCGATGTGAGAAGATAGAAAGATAGAAATCCTTGGTACTCGACCAGAAGTGGATACATAAATGACAGATGTGAAAGAGAGTTATAATAGAAAACAATTGAAGATGTAAATGCAACAGTATATGATGTCACCAAAGTGAATATTTTTCTTACTCAAGATTCATGCATTTAATAACATACTGACTGCATAGAAAAATAGTAATATGTGCATGATGTTTTGTCTACATCTTCCCTTATTTGAATTAAATTCAAGTAGTGTATATGAATTAAGGAACATACCTATATATTTAGGAGAAGCCTTATTATAGAGTGCATGTAGAATGCAAAGACTTATAACGTGGTGAATCATGGATCAACGTTTTGATCCACATGGTGTAAGAGGAGGTAGCAACCATTGTAAGGATAAACTTGGAGAAATACTTATAATTTCGTTGGAGATGTTGAATTGATTTCAAAAGGTGATATAGAGGGGTAGGGAGTGATCAATTCCCAACCCGATTTGTAAATAATTGAAGGATTTGGGCATCCTGCCGAAAGGAAGAGTGTTGGGGAGAGAGGTATGTTTTTCTCTCCTTCCATGACTACATCCCTAAAAGGTCCTACCACTGCATATGGATAGATACCAAATTTCATTCCATTTTTAGTTCGGTGTAGTTCTTGATTGAAGAACCATATATGAGTGGCATAGGAAAGGAAATGACGTGTAATTTCCCCCACTCCTATGGTATCTCGTTAAACACAAAATGAGAATTATATAAAAAACTGAATATAATATTATATAAACTTGAAATAATTTGGGATATATTATTCATAAAGAGATTACAATATATAGAGATTGACCTTCCTATTATGGTGGAGTCAAATCTCATCTTGAATCCACTTATCTCTCCACAAATCTCTCAAATTATCCCTTGGATATCTCATACAATCCCACATATCTCTCATATGTGGATTGTATGAGATATCCTAGGGATAAGTTGAGAGATTTGTGGAGAGATAAGTGGATTCAAGATGAGATTTGACTCCACCATAATAGAAGGTCAATCTCTATATATTTTAATCTCTTTATGAATAATATATCCCGAATTGGATTCAAAGTTGAGAAGAGAGATCTTTGAAACTTCTCAATTATCTTAGACTCTCATTCAACTGACCATGCTCGATACCATGTTAAACACCGCACTTATATAAAACACCGAATATAATATTATAGAAACTTGAAATAATTCGGGATATATTATTCATAAAGAGATCACAATATATAGAGATTGACCTTCCTATTATGGCGGAGTCAAATCTCATCTTGAATCCACTTATCTCTCCAAAATCTCTCAACTTATCCCTAGGATATCTCATACAATCCCACATATCTCTCATATGAGTTGTGCATTACAACTAATTGTGCACACTCATGTATTATTTAAATATTAAATAATACTAACACCTAAATGTTCACACTAGAACATAGAATTCCTAACATTCACCCCCTTAGTGTGAACATGGGGAAAACTTATCTTGCACTGCAACTTGTCACCTGATGCTGACTCATGATCTGGATGGTTTTACCAATGGTTTACCAACAATCAAAGAGGTGGTTTTCAAAGTGGTTTACCACAAACCAAAAATTATCATGTTGATTGTAGTTTATTTTCAGTCCTCATCATTTTTCACACTTCGAGGATTACATAGGAATCTATTACAATTGTGAACAGAATATTACTGTTCTTATTTTATATCACACAAAACTGGAAAGCAAACACACAACTGAAAAAACATGGCCACCAAATCTTCATGTGGCCTCGTCATTGGTGTCTAACGAGAGGTCACTGAACAACCTCCTTCCTCCGTTGCCTCCAGCCTCCATTTGTCATGATGCTAACTCAACAAGATGTAAACATGAAGTATATCTGTTTCCACATTGAACCTATTATATCTTCCCTCCCGCAATGTGAAACACTTTATTTTTCCTGGACGTTGGGTAACATTGAAAATGCGTCTCTGTGAGGCAAATTTTTTTAATTTTTCAAATTTTTACAATGACTGACTCACAACGAACTTTTGATGACTAACATTAGCGATAACATGAACTCTTTTAAGACAAAGGTGACTAAACTTATGAAGAATAATAACTCTTAAAAATCCAATTAAATATTGGATTTAATAAAAGAATCTCACTAAATTAATGACTTTTTATCTTGATGGACTTACACTACACATTATAAAATAACCTAAAGTATTTGGTTATGATGCTTTACAAACATAAAGTGTAAAATAAAATAATTACATACTATGTTAATGGCTATCGACCAAATAACATTTAAAAACACTTAAACCTAAATACCTAAAATTAGGAGCTTACAAGAAATAATCGATTGTCTTTCCAAAGTGGATTAAACCCCACGCATCTCACATCCTCTTCAATTTACAGCATATAATTCTCAAAGAAAGTGCTGTAAATTTGTTTCTCCTCTTAAACCAATGATAAGTAAGTAATGGAGAATGCCTCGGTTGTGCAGAATACATGTAGATCACAATAGTTTGATTAAAGTGGATTCTCAATAGAAATAGATGGCACACAAATTTGTAGAGACCTTTCCAAAGTAAAATATATCTTGATATGTGTGTTAAAGACTCAAGTTAGCAAGATGCACATGAGATTTGGTAGGTGAAATAAATTCTACAAAGTGGAAGATCGCCAACTCAAATGTAATCATCTAGATCTGATGTAAGAACAAAATTTCATGCAATCTCCTACACATATAAAAAATAACTATTATTTCAACTGCTCCAAATGCTCTTAACATTCCTCAAAAATATTCCATAAAATAATGAAGCCAAATGCATGTGCATCGTTGAATGCGGTTGTTTGAATTCAACTAATAAAATGTTATTTACCAGGAAGTATACGCTTGCACAATATTTCTCAGGATCCTCGCGTGAACAAAACTCTCTAATGCATGTGCTTGCAAGGAAACATGAACAATCGTGCATTCATTCTAAAGAGATCAGAAAATATAGATCTCGATGCATTTGAAGTTGGAGAAGAGAGATCTTTGAAACTCCCGACTCTCATTAGACCGACCATACTCGATACCAAGTGTTAAACACTTTGCATAATTATATAAAAAAATGAATATAATATTATAGAAACTTGAAATAATTTGGGATATATTATTCATAAAGAGATTACAATATATAGAGATTGACCTTCCTATTATGGTGGAGTCAAATCTCATCTTGAATCCACTTATCTCTCCACAAATCTCTCAAATTATCCCTAGGATATCTCATACAATCCCACATATCTCTCATATGTGGGATTGTATGAGATATCTAGGATAAGATTGAGAGATTTGTGGAGAGATAAGTGATTCAAGATGAGATTTGACTCCACTATAATAGAAGGTCAATCTCTATATATTTAATCTCTTTATGAATAATATATCTCGAGTGATTCAAAGTTGGAGAAGAGAGGAAGGTAGATCTTTGAAACTCCTGAATTATCTTAGACTCTCATTCGACTGACCATGCTCTACGATACCAGTGTTAAACACCTGCAGAATTATATAAAACACCGAATATAATATTATAGAAACTTGAAATAATTCGGATATATTATTCATAAAGAGATCACAATATATAGAGATTGACCTTCCTATTATGGCGGAGTCAAATCTCATCTTGAATCCACTTATCTCTCCAAAATCTCTCAACTTATCCTAGGATATCTCATACAATCCCACATATCTCTCATATGAGTTGTGCATTACAACTAATTGTGCACACTCGTATTATTTAAATATTAAATAATACTAACACCTAAATGTTCACACTAGAACATAGAATTCCTAACTTTCACCCCCTTAGTGTGAACATGGGGAAAACTTATCTTACTTGCACTGCAACTTGTCACCCGATCTTTGACTCATGATCCGGATGGTTTTACCAATGGTTTACCAACAATCAAAGAGGTGGTTTTCAAAGTGGTTTACCACAAACCAAAAATTATCATGTTGATTGTAGTTTATTTTCAGTCCTCATCATTTTTCACACTTCAGGAGATTACATAGGAATCTATTACAATTGTGAACAGAATATTACTTCTGTTCTTATTTTATATCACACAAAACCGCTAGAAAGCAAACACACAACTGAAAAAACATGGCCACCAAATCTTCATGTGGCCTCGTCATTGGTGTCTAACGAGAGGTCACTGAACAACCTCCTTCCTCCGTTGCCTCCAAATTTCTCCATTTGTCATGATGCTAACTCAACAAGATGTAAACATGAAGTATATCTGTTTCCACATTGAACCTATTATATCTTCCCTCCCGCAATGATGAAACACTTTATTTTCGGACGTTGGGTAACATTGAAAATGCGTCTGTGAGGCAATTTTTTTTTAATTTTTCAAATTTTTGACAATAATCGACTCACAACGAACTTTTGATGACTAACATTAGCGATAACATGACTCTTTTAAGACAAAGGTGACTAAACTTATGAAGAATAATAACTCTTAAAAATCCAATTAAATATTGGATTTAATAAAAGAATCTCACTAAATTAATGAATTTTTATCTTGATGGACTTACACTACACATTATAAAATAACCTAAAGTATTTGGTTATGATGCTTTACAAACATAAAGTGGAAATTAAAATAATTACATACTATGTTAATGGCGATCGACCAAATAACATTTAAAAACACTTAAACCTAAATACCTAAAATTAGGAGCTTACAAGAAATAATTGATTGTCTTTCCAAAGGATTAAACCCCACGCATCTCACATCCTCTTCAATTTACATCATATAATTCTCAAGCGGTGCTGTAAATTTGTTTCTCCTCTTAAACCAATGATAAGTAAGTAATGGAGAATGCCTCAGTTGTGCAGAGAATACATGTAGATCACAATAGTTTGATTAAAGTGGATTCTCAATAGAAATAGATGGCACACAAATTTGTAGAGACCTTTCCAAAGTAAAATATATCTTGATATGTGTGTTAAAGACTCATTAGCAAGATGCACACAGATTTGGTAGGTGAAATAAATTCTACAAAGCGGAAGATCGCCAACTCAAATGCAATCATCTAGATCTGATGTAAGAACAAAATTTCATGCAATCTCCTACACATATAAAAATAACTATTATTTCAACTCGCTCCAAATGCTCTTAACATTCCTCAAAAATATTCCATAAAATAATGAAGCCAAATGCATGTGCATCGTTGAATGCGATTGTTTGAATTCAACTAATAAAATGTTATTTACCCAGGGCAAGTATACGCTTGCACAATATTTCTCGGATCCTCGCGTGAACAAAACTCTCTAATGCATGTGCTTGCAAGGAAACATGAACAATCAGGCATTCATTCTAAAGAGATCGGAAAATATAGATCCGATGCAGATTTGAAGTTGGAGAAGAGAGATCTTTGAAACTCCCGACTCTCATTAGACCGACCATATACGATACCGGTGTTAAACACTTTGCATAATTATATAAAAAAATGAATATAATATTATAGAAACTTGAAATAATTTGGGATATATTATTCATAAAGAGATTACAATATATAGAGATTGACCTTCCCTATTATGGTGAGTCAAATCTCATCTTGAATCCACTTATCTCTCCACAAATCTCTCAAATTATCCCTAGGATATCTCATACAATCCCACATATCTCTCATATGTGGGGATTGTATGAGATATCTAGGAGATAAGTTGAGAGATTTGTGGAGAGATAAGTGATTCAAGATGAGATTTGACTCCACCATAATAGAAGGTCAATCTCTATATATTTTAATCTCTTTATGAATAATATATCTCGAATGATTCAAAGTTGGAGAAGAGATCTTTGAAACTTCAATTATCTTAGACTCTCATTCAACTGACCATGCTCGATACGGTGTTAAACAACTGCATGACTATATAAAACACCGAATATAATATTATAGAAACTTGAAATAATTCGGATATATTATTCATAAAGAGATCACAATATATAGAGATTGACCTTCCTATTATGGCGGAGTCAAATCTCATCTTGAATCCACTTATCTCTCCAAAATCTCTCAACTTATCCCTAGGATATCTCTCATACAATCCCACATATCTCTCATATGAGTTGTGCATTCTGACTAATTGTGCACACTCGTATTATTTAAATATTACATAATACTAACACCTAAATGTTCACACTAGAACATAGAATTCCTAACTTTCACCCCTTAGTGTGAACATGGGGAAAACTTATCTTACTCGTAACTTGTCACCCGATCTTGACTCATGATCTGGATGGTTTTACCAATGGTTTACCAACAATCAAAGAGGTGGTTTTCAAAGTGGTTTACCACAAACCAAAAATTATCATGTTGATTGTAGTTTATTTTCAGTCCTCATCATTTTTCACACTTCGGAGATTACATAGGAATCTATTACAATTGTGAACAGGGAATATTACTACATTCTTATTTTATATCACACAAAACTGGAAAGCAAACACACAACTGAAAAAACATGGCCACCAAATCTTCATGTGGCCTCGTCATTGGTGTCTAACGAGAGGTCACTGAACAACCTCCTTCCTCCATTGCCTCCGGCCTCCATTTGTCATGATGCTAACTCAACAAGATGTAAACATGAAGTATATCTGCTTTCCACATTGAACCTATTATATCTTCCCTCCCGATGTGAAACACTTTATTTTTCCTGGACGTTGGGTAACATTGAAAATGCATCTCGTGAGGCAATTTTTTTTTAATTTTTCAAATTTTTACAATGACTGACTCACAACAAACTTTTGATGACTAACATTAGCAATAACATGACTCTTTTAAGACAAAGGTGACTAAACTTATGAAGAATAATAGCTCTTAAAAAATCCAATTAAATATTGGATTTAATAAAAGAATCTCACTAAATTAATGACTTTTTATCTTGATGGACTTACACTACACATTATAAAATAACCTAAAGTATTTGGTTATGATGCTTTACAAACATAAAGTGGCAAATAAAATAATTACATACTATGTTAATGGCTATCGACCAAATAACATTTAAAAACACTTAAACCTAAATACCTAAAATTAGGAGCTTACAAGAAATAATCGACTGTCTTTCCAGTGGATTAAACCCCACGCATCTCACATCCTCTTCAATTTACAGCATATAATTCTCGGCAGGTGTTGTAAATTTGTTTCCTCCTCTTAAACCAATGATAACTAAGTAATGGAGAATGCCTCAGATTGCGCAGGAATACATGCAGATCACAATAGTTTGATTAAAGTGGATTCTCAATAGAAATAGATGGCACACGAATCTGTAGAGACCTTTCCAAAGTAAAATATATCTTGATATGTGTGTTAAAGACTGTTAGCAAGATGCACACAGATTTGGTAGGTGAAAGAAATTCTACAAAGCGGAAGATCGCCAACTCAAATGTAATCATCTAGATCTGATGTAAGAACAAAATTTCATGCAATCTCCTACACATATAAAAATAACTATTATTTCAACTGCTCCAAATGCTCTTAACATTCCTCAAAATATTCCATAAAATAATGAAGCCAAATGCATGTGCATCGTTGAATGCGAGTTGTTGAATTCAACTAATAAAATGTTATTTACCCAGTGCATACGCTTGCACAATATTTCTCGGATCCTCGCGTGAACAAAAATCTCTAATGCATGTGCTTGCAAGGAAACATGAACAATCGTGCATTCATTCTAAAGAGATCAGAAAATATAGATCCGATGCAGATTTGAAGTTGGAAGAGAGATCTTTGAAACTCCCGACTCTCATTAGACCGACCATACTCCGATACCAGTGTTAAACACCGCATAATTATATAAAAACTGAATATAATATTATAGAAACTTGAAATAATTTGGGATATATTATTCATAAAGAGATTACAATATATAGAGATTGACCTTCCTATTATGGTGGAGTCAAATCTCATCTTGAATCCACTTATCTCTCCACAAATCTCTCAAATTATCCTAGGATATCTCATACAATCCCACATATCTCTCATATGTGGGATTGTATGAGATATCTAGGATAAGTTGAAGATTTGTGGAGAGATAAGTGGATTCAAGATGAGATTTGACTCCACCATAATAGGAAGGTCAATCTCTATATATTTTAATCTCTTTATGAATAATATATCCCAAATTGTATTCAAAGTTGGAGAAGAGAGATCTTTGAAACTTCTGAATTATCTTAGACTCTCATTCAACCGACCATGCTCGATACCAGTGTTAAACACTTTGCGAGAATTATATAAAACACCGAATATAATATTATAGAAACTTGAAATAATTCAGGATATATTATTCATAAAGAGATCACAATATCTAGAGATTGACCTTCCTATTATGGCGGAGTCAAATCTCATCTTGAATCCACTTATCTCTCCAAAAATCTCTCAACTTATCCCTAGGATATCTCATACAATCCCACATATCTCTCATATGAGTTGTGCATTACAACTAATTGTGCACACTCGTATTATTTAAATATTAAATAATACTAACACCTAAATGTTCACACTAGAACATAGAATTCCTAACTTTCACCCCCTTAGTGTGAACATGGGGAAAACTTATCTTGCACTACAACTTGTTACCCGATCTTTGACTCATGATCTGGATGGTTTTACCAATGGTTTACCAACAATCAAAGAGGTGGTTTTCAAAGTGGTTTACCACAAACCAAAAATTATCATGTTGATTGTAGTTTATTTTCATCCTCATCATTTTTCACACTTCAGGAGATTACATAGGAATCTATTACAATTGTGAACAGGAATATTACTTCTGTTCTTATTTTCTATCACACAAAACTGGAAAGCAAACACACAACTGAAAAAAACATGGCCACCAAATCTTCATGTGGCCTCGTCATTGGTGCCTAACGAGAGGTCACTAAACAACCTCCTTCCTCCGTTGCCTCTAGCCTCCATTTGTCATGATGCTAACTCAACAAGATGTAAACATGAAGTATATCTGTTTCCACATTGAACCTATTATATCTTCCCTCCCGCAATGTGAAACACTTTATTTTTCCGGACGTTGGGTAACATTGAAAATGCGTCTGTGAGGCAATTTTTTTTTAATTTTTCAAATTTTTACAATGACTGACTCACAACGAACTTTTGATGACTAACATTAGCGATAACATGACTCTTTTAGGAAAAGGTGACTAAACTTATGAAGAATAATAACTCTTAAAAAATCCAATTAAATATTGGATTTAATAAAAGAATCTCACTAAATTAATGACTTTTTATCTTGATGGACTTACACTACACATTATAAAATAACCTAAAGTATTTGGTTATGATGCTTTACAAACATAAAGTGGAAATTAAAATAATTACATACTATGTTAATGGCTATCGACCAAATAACATTTAAAAACACTTAAACCTAAATACCTAAAATTAGGAGCTTACAAGAAATAATCGATGTCTCTTTCCAAAGGGATTAAACCCCACGCATCTCACATCCTCTTCAATTTACAGCATATAATTCTCGCAGTGCTGTAAATTTGTTTCCTCCTCTTAAACCAATGATAAGTAAGTAATGGAGAATGCCTCGAGTTATGCAGAATACATGTAGATCACAATAGTTTGATTAAAGTGGATTCTCAATAGAAATAGATGGCACACAAATTTGTAGAGACCTTTCCAAAGTAAAATATATCTTGATATGTGTGTTAAAGACTCATTAGCAAGATGCACACAGATTTGGTAGGTGAAATAAATTCTACAAAGCGGAAGATCGCCAACTCAAATGTAATCATCTAGATCTAACGTAAGAACAAAATTTCATGCAATCTCCTACACATATAAAAAATAACTCTTGTTTCAACTACTCCAAACGCTCTTAACATTCCTCAAAAATATTCCATAAAAGAATGAAGCCAAATGCATGTGCATCGTTGAATGCGGTTCTTTGAATTCAACTAATAAAATGTTATTTACCAGGCAGTATACGCTTGCACAATATTTCTCAGGATCCTCACGTGAACAAAACTCTCTAATGCATGTGCTTGCAAGGAAACATGAACAATCAGGCATTCATTCTGAAGAGATCAGAAAATATAGATCTCGATGCAGATTCGAAGTTGGAGAAGAGAGATCTTTGAAACTCCTAAATTATCTCCCGACTCTCATTAGACCGACCATACTCTAATACCAAGTGTTAGTGTTAAACACTCGCATAATTATATAAAAACTGAATATAATATTATAGAAACTTGAAATAATTCAGGATATATTATTCATAAAGAGATTACAATATATAGAGATTGACCTTCCTATTATGGTGGAGTCAAATCTCATCTTGAATCCACTTATCTCTCCACAAATCTCTCAACTTAGCCCTAGGATATCTCATACAATCCCACATATCTCTCATATGAGTTGTGCATTACAACTAATTTGTGCACACTCAGTATTATTTAAATATTAAATAATACTAACACCTAAATGTTCACACTAGAACATAGAATTCCTAATAGTATCCAAAGTGTTTCGATTTGAATAGTGTTAGATGGATCCCAAGTTAGGTCATCTAGAAGTGATGGTAATGTAATGTGGATCCCATGCTAGGTCATATGGAAGTGATACTAATTATGATTATTGCATTGATTGATTGACTTGAGTGATAGTAGTTGATTGAATAAGATGTATTTAGAAAATTACTCATGGACAGTTTTGAAATAGTAGCAAGTATTGATTGTTTGTATAGAATAATTATAAGTGTGTTTGAATAAGATCAGATAAAATTGTGATAGTAATGTATTTGGAATGTCAATTGATCATGTTGTATACTTGGAGGGATTATAGAATGATCTTGATTGTATGCCCCCTTTTGGTGAAAGGGTGAAGGGTGGAGAAATGAACACTCGAGCTTTGAAAGCAAGGCTATAATAGTAAATGAGAGATAGCTTTAAGAGAGATAGTAGTATTTTCCAAATATTGTATACATATCATGTATTATATATGCCGATGTGAATATGAAATAGTGAAAATTATATAGTACTATGTTAGACAAAACCATGATCTGTATGGTGTAATCGGGAGAAAAAGAGTAATGGGGCTTCAATATATGAGCAAAACTGTGTGTCATGTATTAGTTGTAAGAATAGTAGTAAATAGTAACTATAATATATCATAAATTAGAATTACTATAAATAGTAATTTTATTTGTACCAAGAGTGTTTGAAATTTGTAGCTCTGAGTTGTGAAGATGCCACATGTTAGAGAAGCTAGTTTGACTAGATTTGAGAAGAGTAGCGGTAGTTGTGGGTTCGCAGATTGATTGAGGAACTGGTATGTGTGATTTTTTTTGGAATTTTTTTCCAAAATGCTTGTTTTAACGTTTTTAGTAAAATTTGAATTTTTGTTATTTTTTGCATTCCTAACCAAGATGGGAGCGGATAGGGTGTTCTTGTCCTTTGGGACACTATCACTCAATTCCTAGCGCTAGTGTCCAGGGAAAGATTTTAGCATTGTAGTGTGAAATGAATGTACTTTGATTAATTTGAAATTGTTATAATTGATTTTTTAGTGTGTACAATGTGATAATAGTGTGATTTGGTTGTGTTTTAGTGATGTGTAGAGAAATATACTCTAGGGAGTTTTGAATAGGTCATCACTTGATTACATTACTTCGATTGGGGTTTTCAAGCACAGAGTGAGATATATTAGACCATGTCAGCTTGTGGCACATTACTAGATTGGGGGAGACACTCCATAATATGCCTTATAGTATTTATTTCTTGCTCAAAACCCTAGATGTGTTAGCCCATCACTCAGACATAACTGAGTGCTCACCCAAAGCATGAAAAGGTACCAGTCCCTCTTTTTATACCAGATTTGTCAAGATGTTAGCATGATCATTCATGTATTCCATATCCATAGCAAGTAATTAAAGGTAAAGCATAACAAGAATCAGCTCACAACCATAGTGCATAATGAATCAAACAAGGATCAAGATCAGATTTACCATACAATAATCAAGAATAGAGACATCAAAATCAATAACCATCCACAATGATCCATTATATTAATCCACCATAAAACATAGTAGTTGAATACACCAAAAGTAACAATACAAATTCATGTGTGCAAACATACCAACAACATAACTCTTTCACAATCCAAACATACCTAGTTCTAAGAACTCATAATCCCCTAATCAAGCATATAAATACATACATACATACATACATACATATATATATATATATATATATATATATATATATATATATATATATATATATATATATATAGGGGTGGGAACTTTCCCTTCACTGCCTATACACTCTCAAAATAGGGTTCATGCTCAAAATAGCCATGTGCCACTTACAAAGGTAATCAAGAAGCATGCAAGCTTCATGTAATAATAGATTACCTATAATTAAGTCTATATCCAACCCTATTATTAGCCTTGACTTCGCACGACGCTTGATCTTCCACTTGCTCCAAAATAGCTATTGCTTTATCCCCAAGTCTTCTTGTCCTTATCCAATGCGTGCTCTTTTACTCAATCCTATTCTTAGCCCGTAACATGTAAAATGGATAATTCCCGAACTCCAAATTTCCTAGGAGTGCCCTTTCTTGCCAAATTTATGTGTGCACCTACGTGCCCCCTTTCTACATTCCCCATTCTTATGCACATCTAATACTTAGGTACAAATTTTTCTAGTTAACATTACCCCACACTAGCTTCATTGCCACCCTTGACAATGTGGTCATCCAACTTCCATCTTCAAAGAACAAAGAATGAAGTACAACAAAAATTTACAAAAGAATGAAAGAATAATAAACTATCTCAAAAAAATGATCTAATCTTCTGTAGGTATCAACAACTCGGGTACTCATTCTTGATGTCTGCTTCTAACTCCTCCCAATCACTGAGTCCCTTCTTGGCTTTAGTAAGGATGTCACCAAGTACAACATCCATTTCATCTAAATTCATGTCTTCTCCCTTGTTCTTCAACACCCTGACTACATTCACCAATCTTGACACCATGCCATCCATAACATCCATACGTCATGCCATTAACTTTCCCAATTCTTTGATCCTGTCATCATGAGGGTCCCTAGTTGCCTTAAGCATGTCGTGCTTCTCTGCTAGTAACTTCAGCCTCTCCTCACACCCTAAAGTATCATTATTCTTCACCACAAGGACTACATTCTCCTCTTCCAAGGTCCTTGTTTTAATGATGTTCTCAGACTCTTCACACATTTTAAATGCCAAATTCTCCAGTTTCAATTTATCCCTTAAAGTATCAAGTATGAAATCATACTCAACTATCTGGCATGCAATATGTTTCTTAGTCATTTCCACCTGTGTTGCAACATCCTTTTGTTTCCTCATAGCTAGTTCCTCCTCACTCGGTGCCTACACTGTCTCCTCATCCAACATCAAATGAAATAACATACGCAAGTAATGTAATGCGATGGGAATATCTCAGACACCTTTTCTTCATATTGTGGCCTTGCCTACAAAATTTCATCGCCAATCTTCTCTGCCATATCCAAAACTGCATGTGCCTTCACCTCAACTCTCTCTTTTTCCTTTGTCAAGCATTGAATTTCCTCCTCTTTATCCTTCTTATCCTCTAACAAGGTCTGAATAGTAGTCACTTTATCTATATTCCTACACACGACCTCTATAGATATCTTCATTAAAGTATTGCTCACTTTCTCATCTGAAACCTAAGTTGGCTTGATGGCCACATGTCTGGAATGTGGTGCCTTCTTCATTCTCCTAGAGGCACATGAATCTTCACATACATCAAAATCAGGATCATCCATGTGAGTCTACATACTCCATGATAAAAAATTTTGGTGCGTGTGTTCGCCATCTCTCGATCCATCAAATCCCAACTATATAATTGTGTCATGGCAATAATGCTCTTGAACCTATCGTGTATAATATTTTTGGGTTATTGATGTACCCAAGGTCTGTTGTTTGTACCATTTCTTCTTTCTTTTTCTCACTGGTGCACTCACCTATATTTCCCTATGTTTCAATGTCTTTCTTCTTTTCTTCTCTAATTATACCTTGAGGTCCACCAGTCGACTATTTGACACTTTATTCCTTCTCCGTATATCCTCTAGTGTAACTATCTTCTTCTTGTTCATGTATACCTACACTTTGAGGACATCTACATTGAACAACTATTTTTGGTCGTCGATCTCTTCATCTTATCACACCTCAAGGCTAGGTGTGGCAACATCATCGTGTGTAATCCCATGTGATGACTTCTCCTCATCACTATATTTCACAGGCACATACTTGCACCTTTTATTTCTTTCCTCTTCATCCTTCTTTATAGGTGTTATGCATGGTGATCATCTCAAAGGATGTGAAGTTTCAATGGCCTACCTATATATACATTCTTCCCCCATTGCGTAGTTTTCTCCTTTCATGATCAAGGGCAGTACTATCTTCTTTCTTTTCTTTTCGTACTCAAGGACATTTTGCAAGCCCTCATGCTCCTACTTTTCCTTCCTAGGGGATGTATTTTCAAGCAAAGCATCTTGGTTCGCATGGTGTGTTTACCCTTAGGAGGACCTAACAATGACAAGTCCTCACCTGTAATAATTTTTCCTTCCTTAAACCTTGACCTAAGGTATACATACATGTGCGCGGGCTCAATTTTCCCTACAACCATAACCTCTAGAGTGATATCAATATTATCAGACTCCATTGTTTCTACATATGCCTCTTTACTAGGGTAGACATATGTTTTGCATAGAATATGGATATCTCGCATCTACTTTATCAACATCAAACTATAAATTATGTGCATTATGTAACCTGTTCACTGAATCCTTAAAATAACGGGAAGTAAAGGCAAAAGGCAACTTACACCATGGGCTCTTCTTGCTAGTATTAATGAAAAAGTGACCCAAATAAAATTTTTGGTACATCGTGAATCCCTCCTATCCTTCTAACACACTAGGAAACTCTCATAATATGTGCCACTCTCCTTTGAATGCATTTCTCATCCTCCTTAACCACTTCTCTTGGTGTTGTTTGTAAGTATTATAAATCAAACATTGAAATGTGAACTTCACAAATTTCTTCGTTGGTGACTTTTCTTCTAGTGGATAAACCCACATTTTATATTTTGGCCCATTGGGCACACCAATATCACAAAAAACAATCAATAGTAAGATGGAACCCCAAGTAATCTTCTCGCCCTTATCATCCTAGATGTGTGCCTCTTCCACTATGCCTTCCGCAACATAGCTTGCGATGTTATAATATGTCTTGCTCACCATTTTGTGTGTTATGTATAACCAACACTTGTTCACCTCCTTCCACCTCTCTGAGGCACCTAACTTGTAACTAACTAGTCATGTCGCTACTGTGGTGGCTAGTTATTCTATGTTTTCAACATTAAAATACTGACCCCCTTTGTGATACTTAAAGGTGGAAACCATTTCTTCTATTACATCATCATCTATCAAATCACCTACAATATCTAAACTAGATTTAGCAAAACACATAACTTTTCCAATCAATTTCGCTATAATCCTCATTCTTCTCCTAGCAAATTAAAATAAGTCTTCATGCATGCGTGACACGAACCACTTTGGTATAAATGTTTGTGCTTGTCAAAGTACAAAAATTGAAATAGTCAGAAAACCACAACACTCTCAAGTAACCTATAAATTGAATTATCTGTGACTCTCTTCCCATATGTAGTCCTCCTATTCATCCTTAAGATGGTTTCTACCTTCAAGACCTTCATGGTTTTCTAAGTTCAGTGGTTGAAATCGCTGATTTTGCATTTCACCAATTGGGAAAGTCCACATATGTCCTTCAATAAATTCCATCGGGTATTACATCTTTAGGAACCTCTCTTTTGGTTCCTCTTCCACTATGGACCCCTTCGTCACAACTCTTTTTGGTGACATTTCTCTATTAACCAATAACGAGCTTTAAAACTATAACTTTCCCTATCTTACCCACACACTCCTTGATCTCTACCACTGCTTTAAACACCTTGTGCCCTAGTTTTCCCAAGCTACAAATATGTCTTTTTAAAACCCTAAACACGTGAACTATTGAGCGTAGACATTGATCCATAGGGATCAAGAAAAACACACCACTTCATCAGTTCCATCAACACTAAGAAGGAGAAACAAAAAAGTGAGAAACATGAGGTAAATAGAGGTTACGAATGGAACCTCTACTGCGTGTAAGTGACTGTTTCAGAACCACCACCCTGCAGGGCAGTGGTCCTAAAACTACCACCTATCCAAGGTAGCAGTCCTAAGACCTCCGGTCTTCTCCGGGCGGTGGTCCTAACACTTTCGAACAGAAAAGAAGAATGGAATGCGGATGGATGTGAACTTGAAGTGCTCAACATGTCTCTTCCCTTCCATTCCCTTTCACATCCTCTAGTGCATGGGAGGACATGGGAAGGCCTATAAATGCATGAAAGGAACAAGAGAATAGTCATTTGAAGATCCAGAGAGATCGAGAAGAAGAGTTTAATGAGAGAAGTGAGAAAGATCTTCAGTGTTGGAATGGAATTGTAGGAGCAAGGTGTAGAAATAGAGAAAGCAAGTAATTAGAGATAAGGTTTACATTGTTGCTTCTTTTCATACTTATTGTAATCTATAATTGTCTATACTAGACCAATAAAAGTGGGAAGAAAGAGAAGTTTCCCTTCTCGACTAGTTTTCCTCCATTAGAGGTTTCTAGGATAAAATTGTTGGTGTTGAAGTTTGAATTATTTCCTTCTCTGCAATTTCCTTTCTATAACACTAGATAATCAGTCACGAAGCTCTAATTTTCAAGAAAATCTATCATTTTCCAAAGTTGAAAGTAGAACAACATAATTGTGTGATTCGTAGAGTTCCAAAGTAGAATTTTACGGATCATTTTGGTATCAGAGCTGATTATATATCTAGGAATGTGGTATTCAAATCTTTCTTGTGATTTTGTATGATAGTGACAAGGTCCAAAGGTGAAGAATTTTTACCTTGTGAGATAGATATTTCTACGAAGAAGTGGAAACAGAGAATTCGAGCTCAAATGGAGGAAGAGAACTTGGTCCGTAGAGTCGAGATGCTAGAGACCATGATGGATAGATTACATAAAAAACAAGAAGAGCTTTCAGATCTACAAAAGACAGACTTCGTTAAGAAATATTCCATGGACTCGATGGTTCGAGCACTAGCCAAAAAATTTGGTATCGGAAAGATCCACAAAGAGGAAGAGCATGAAGAGATGCCAATTGTAAGCGAGAAGGTAAAATCTGCACATACACCTTTTAAAGTTGAAACAAAAGTGGAAATAAAGAATTTTGAAGGACAAGTAGATGCAGAATTACTAGATAAATGGATAAAATAGTTGGAAGTCTACTTTAGTGTACATAATGTCACTGAGGCATAAAGGGTCACCTTTGCATGTCTCAAAATGGAAGGTCATGCTCTGGTTTGGTGGGAAACCCATCTAGCCACTTGTGAGAAGAAGAAACGTCTTATTGTTAGTACTTGGAAAGGTTTTAAAGAATTGATAAGAGCTAACTTCTATCCTATTGGCCATAAGAATGACATGATGATTAAGTGGCAGTACTTTAGATAGGGAAGCGGTCAAAGCGTGCAAGACTACACTACGAAATTTCAGAGACAAGCCATGTTGCTTAATATGGACTTGGAGGATGAGGACATTCTGACCAAGTATTTGGGAGGACTTCACACTCACCTTCGGAGGAAGGTAATCTCCATGAAGCCCAAGGATCTCAATGAAGCTTGTGTACAAGCATACTACATTGATGATGAGAAGAAGCAAGGAGAAATAGAGCCAAAGGGAGACCAGTCAATAGAACAGTAGGACAAAGAACAAGGGAAGAAAAGTAGCAGAGGTAAATGAAAAGGTAAACATGCCGCTATTGATTTGCATACTTGTAAATATCCTAAGAATTTTTGTAAGAACTATAATGTAAATGGACATACTGATGCCACATGTTGGAAGTTGCATCCGAAATTTCACCTAAAGCACTAAACCAAGGATTCCAAGAAATCCATGGCCACTGTGAAGATAGAGAGAGATGTGGAGATTGAGGATGATTCAGATGTAGATGAGAGGCTGGGATGCATGGCCACTAACATGTATGGGGTAGCAAAAGAAGAAGATATGAGTAAGCTATTTCAAATCAAAATCCAAATCAAGAAGACTAAGGTAAACACTTTAGTAGATTCTGGTTCTCAGTCAAATTTGATTTCTGATGCGGTTGTAGAATAGCTTGGTCTAGAGACTTACGTGCATTCACATCCATACCCACTGGGATGGGTGAAGAAGGGTGTAGAAATACAAGTTACAAGGAAGTGTAAGTTTCAGTTTGGGATAAACACCCAATACATAGATGTATTAGAGGATGATATTATTCCACTTGATGCATTTGACGTTGTCTTTGGAATTCCTTACTTGTATATCAAGGATGTTGTGTTCACAAGGAGGAAAAATAGTACAGATGGGTCAAAGATGGAGTTAGTTTTAACATCCGGGCATACCGAAAAAATCAAAAAATGTTATGGTAAGTGCCAACCAAGCACCAAGACTTTTTTAGGAAAATCATCAGTTTTGTTTTCTTTCATTGGAAGAAAAGTAGAATGGATGTGAGAGCATAATTATTTCTGACCAAAGGATGGAAAATTTGGATAGCACTTATCAGTTTTGTAGAAGAATCCACCACATGAACTACTCATTCAAGGAGAAAAACAAAATTCCATTATGCAATCACCATATCTACCTACGATTCACTGGACCTGACCGTGGGGCAGCTAGAAGAAGAGGAGATACAAGGAATGGTGGTGACTATAGAAGTAGTGTACTTGGAGAGGATTCAGCCAATCCATCTCAAGAGACAAAGATAAGAAAGGACTAAACCACTATAGTATGGGACCTTCGCCATACTTGAGTAGGTTAGAGAAGAAACCTTCAGGCCATACTTCATGTAGATACATGTGATAGTAAGTTGTAAGAGCTCACATCCACTAACGCCATCTATGCATGAAAAAGAAGGAAAGATACAAAATTTACCTTCCAAAGAGGATTGTACTTGAGGCATCTTAGAGGAGGATGTAGCACTGAACAACAAACCAGAGATCCACAGGAGTCTTGGTAGGTTGGATGAGAGAAGACACCAAGGAAGACCCAGTGGTACTCGAATGAGTACGAGAGGGAGTTGATTCCTCTACCAATCCCCCATTATTTTGTGAGACCAAAATCCTCCTAAGTAGGGGAGGTATGATCCATAGGGATCCAAAAAAACACACCACTTCATCAATTCCATCAACACCAAGAAGGAGAAATAAGAAAAGTGAGAAAATGAGGTAAACAGAGGTTCTGAAGGAATCACCACTCTATGCAGAGTGGTGGTTTTAGAACCACCACCCTGCAATGTGGTGGTCCTAAACCGCTTGTCTAGCCAAGGTGCTGGTCATGAGACCACCGATTTTCTCAAGGCAGCAGTCTAACACTTTTGAACAAAAAAAGAATGGAATGAGGATGGACGTGAACTTGAAGTGCCCACCATGTCTCTTCCCTTCCATTCCCTTTCACATCCTCTAATGCATGGGAGGACATGGGAAGGCCAATGAATGCATGAAAGGAACAAGAGAATAGTAATTTAAAGATCAAGAGAGATCGAGAAGCAAAATTTAATGAGAGCAGTGAGTAAGATCTTTAGTGGTGGAATGGAATTGTAGAAGCAAGGAGTAGAAATAGAGAAAGCAAGTAATTGGAGAGAAGTTTTACAATGTTGCTTATTTTAATACTTATTATAATCTATAATTTTATATACTAGACCAATAAAAGTGGGAAGAAAGAGAAGTTTCACTTCCTAATCTGGTTTTCCTCCATTGGAGGTTTTAGGATAAAATTATTGGTGTTGAAGTTTGAATTATTTCCTTCTCGCAATTTCCTTTCTATAACACTAGATGATCACCATGAAGCTCTAATTTTCAAATAAATATATCATTTTCCAAAGTTGAAAGTAGAACAACATAATTGTGTGATTCGTAGAGTTCTAAAGTAGAAGTTTACGAATCGGACATAATATTGTGAGAAGGAGAAAACACACAAAGAATGTGTGCGTGGGAATAAGGTGCACTTTAAGGCATGGAAGGATAGGAAAGGAAATGTGCATCGGTAAAATTTTATTTAGGACTTAGCCATTTTCATTGATGTGGGATAATTTTGGAAGATAGCATGTGGAACACACATCAGGATGGAGACTTACGCGATGCACAAATGCTATTTTGGGAATGAGAGACCGATAGGCACCATGCATGAGCTTGAGTTGATAATAGATTTACTTCTTCCAGTTAACTATGTGATGTCTATTATTAGTGCAATTACATGTGTACATGTTAATGTAAAGGCACATGGCTATTATCAGTATGTGACCAATTTTGGAAAGTGTGTAGGTGGTGAAGGGAAAGTCTCCACCCCTATAAGTATGTATTGCACTATGTATTTTAGAAGTAGTGAATTATTAGACAGCTTATGTTGTTGGATATGATGCGTACATGACTTATGGTGATGCTTTGTAATGTAAGGATATTTTATGTATTACAATGTTTAATGTAATGGAGTATATTAGATGGATAACAATTTTAAACATGACGGTAATTGGTCTTTTAATGGTTAATCTTAGTATAGCTATTGTTTAATTCACTATTCTCTAAGATCTAGATCTGGAATATGATTTGTGGAATGTTTATGGTTATTTATGGTTCTGAATATGTTGTATCTTCATCACACTAACATCTTACACAAACAACTCTAAAGAGGGGCTTGATACCTTTGCACACTTTGGGTGAGCACTCAACTCAGCCGGGTGATGTGCCAGCGTGCCTGGGTTTTATATAGTAGATTTTAGGCTACATCATTAGTTCCATTTCGGGACCTCTTTTTTAGATGTTTTTAGGATGGTTCACAATGAAGACATACCGGTTGGCCTTAGAAAGTGTTGAGGAGCGGATAAATATTTGGAAGAAGAGTATTCTCAGAGGTTCAACACTAGATCTGAGTTTGACGCATGCACGTGGGTTGAGAAGAATTTGTATGATTTGTTTGTATGAGAGATTCTTTACTATCTTTCTGGTAGAGCTATACAAGTTGATGGTTTCTTATGCACCTAATAGGAATTGGAGGTATCACACACTTGTTTGGACATAGGAAGAATTCTAGGCCCTTTATGATGTTGATCTCATTTGGACGTGTGTTGTGGAATACTTGGTTACGTGGTGTTTTGAATAGCTATATTTTGTAGTACTCAATTTCTACTTACTCTTTCCTGAGTTAGCCGAGTTCCATTTTTTACGTTATCCAAGGGAACTTATTTGTAAGGCATTCCACTAGTGATCAAAATCTTAATGGTAACCCTGAACTTGGAATAAAAACCGATGGCTAGCTAAATTCCACCATGCATGGAGGTAGGAATAGGTTTGTGAATGATGATGGACCTAGAGATAGAGAGGAAGAGAGAAGAAAGGTGGATTAAGTATAATAAGGTGTGCGAGAGGGAGATAGAGAAGCAGTGTGATATTGCAGAGTGGATGGCATTGAGGAGAGAGATGACTCGTGAAGGATTTGGAGCTCACGCAAAAGGCATGGAGCCAAAGCATCTAGAACTCCCCCATTTTGGAAATCATAATAGGGAACCCACGTCAGCCTCAAGTGGGAGCATGCTAGTAGAGACAACATGATCTATGGCTGCACATGTGAATCTACCTGGCAACCTAGCCCTTGCGCTTGGTTTTCTAGTATCTAGTATAACCAGTAGTCGTTAAACTAGTTTGGGAATTATAAGAGCAGGTGTAAGTCGATAATAAGTACATCTATGGAAAGGAAAACATCTTCTTTTTTGTTTAGAGGTACCTTTTCAAGTGCATCGTCAGCATAGACTTCAAGCATATAATTTTGGACTCACTTCTGGGAGTAGTACCACTTCACATACAGTAGGAGTTCATTTTAGTACCACTGTTGGGACATAAGGAAATACATCCACTTGGTCCACTTATGACTACTAGGTGGAGGATCGGTGGGTATAGGTGGCTCTAGCTCTAGTGGATCTAGTTGTTCTTGAGGCGAAGGTAACACAAGAGGTTATGTATCGTGTGGGTAGGGTCCGCACCAACCCTATAATATTTACATGGAGATGGATTTTCATCTTCTAGAGTATAGGGGCATAGAAGATGTTTCTAAACATGTGCACATATGTGAGATATTGTGGCACACAAAAGGAGTTACGGATTCTAAGCACAAGGAAAGTTAGTTTGTAACTACATTGTAGGGACGTGCACATAGTTGGTATAGGAAGTTTGACCCTAATCAAAATTGTGTAGATTATGCAGCATTAAAGGATTCTTTCCTCAAGGATTTTCATATCCCTGAGTTTGAGAAGAAGAGTATAAGCGCACTCAAGGATATTAAGTATGGAACTACTAAGAGCATTCGGGAATATGATGCTTATTTCAAGACACTATTGTCTAAACTTTCTTATGATATTCATGCAAGCCAACATGCACAGTGGTTCATTGGGGGCTTGATCATGCCTTTTAGAAGGGCACTATCACATAAGACATATACGGACCCTACACAAAGCACTTGAAGCCACTTTGTGTGCTGAAAAAGTTGAGATTATAGACAATGGAGTGAGCCCATTCCTGGAGGCACAAATTGTAGCTATGGAAAATTAGTTGGAGAAACTATCGAAAAATTTAGCACATGAGACACGTACTAGGATTTGGTGTACATATTGTGAAGTGGAAGGGCACACCAAGGATAGTTGTCCTCATAGATCAATACATTAATTATTGCAAGAATTTGAGATATGTCATTTGGACCATGATGCAATCCACTTCCCATTATTACAATGCGTGATAAGGAATAATGCATCTTGCTATTGTAAGATTTTTCGGTCCATGACTTACATACAAAAAGATTGCCATATTGATTGGTCGATCCATGATGCCATAGATATTGGTGTGCATAGACTGAGCATCGATAAATCTAAATCCAAAAGTGAGCACCATGATCGTGATCACACTGCTCAAGCATGTTATAATTGAAATGAAGGGCGTTTTGAAGGAGGTCATGGTAGAGTCGGGGATACCATGGTAGATTCGGGGTGGAGGCCATGGTGGTGGATGAGGCAAGTTCCCTCACTGGAATATGTTTTACATGTGGATCACCTAACCACTACAGGTGTGAATGTCCTCGAAATATTACTTTTTTTTTGTGGGAAGATTCATAACTATGAGGAATGCCTTGACTTATATGATCATATTAACAAGAAACATAAACAGGAGAAACAAAGGTGCAGGGATGGCTAGAGTAAAACATGCTATGGAAAATCAGTGGATTCCAAAGATGGCACCAAAACCCGAGGTATTACCTGTGAATATTACTACGTGCACCGAAGCTATGTTCACATGCATGAATTACATGTTCACCGAGAGGAATTACAACAAAAGCCTACCATCACCAAGGAGGAAGTTTTACATGCAAGGTACCAAAATCCTACACATCAAGGAGGTTTATTAGGAAACCAAACCATGGAGGTACTTAGTAATCTTTAGGGTGAAATACAATGTTTAAAGGAACAATCACATAAGTTATATCAAAAGAGGCAACAGAGACAAATCAATCCAATATTGATGAATTAAATTAGGTATGCAAGATGTTGTGCTAGGATATTATCATTCCATTATTAGGAACTAGGCTAAAGGGAAACACTCATGCAGCAAGTATTGAGAATGGAAGGTAGAACCCGCATGTTGATCTTCCCCCTCATAGTTTAGATTATGACAAGGAGATCACTCTAAATGTTTTTGTGGATGGGTGGTTCTTAAGTAATATATAGATTGATACAGACGTGGAAGTGAATGCCTTTACTTTAGATGTATGGGTACGAGATGGGTATACCTCTATTATGTCATCCTATAATGTATTGTTTATGGTTAATCAAACTAAGGCCACTCCCATAGGAGTTTTAAAGGATGCATCCATTACTATATAAGGGGCCGAGTTCACTATGGATTTTGAGGTCTTAGCACTTATCAAGTAGACAACCTCCCAGCTCTACTTGGGTACCCTTGGTGTTATGCCAATAATGTTGATTTATGATTCAACAAGGGGTATACAAGTTTTGAGAACAAGGAAGAAAGAGTAATTATACCTTTGATAGATGGGAAATTTACACCTTATGTTGAACCTTTGAGTGAGGAAGACCTAAATAGAATTTATGTATGTGTCATTTGGTACATGGAAGTACTTGAACCATCTAAGAAAGGAATCCTCCAATGGGAATATGCACAGTCTATTAGTGATACAACAAGTATTTCTTGTGAAAATTGGGCACATGGCACCTATGATATGGTTGGGTGTGAAGTAAGAAGCGTATTTTCATGGAGAATCAAACCTTGTTGTGTTAGGAGGATAGGTAACTTTGTACCTTGGTACACTGGAGAAAGAGACCCTATGGTATTTTTGTGTGCCATGGAGGAGTAGTGGATGGATTCAGTGGAAAGAAGAAATATGTTAGTGTATACCCTGCATGGGACAATAATTTACTAGTAGATGGTTCAAATAATCTAATGGAATGGAATGAAGTCGGATTGCTATGCAACCACTTTCTTCAAGAGTAATAAGCCTACTACAATCTACATGTATCATGGTACTCAACCAATTCAACACTACCTTTAGTAGTGTTAGAGACTCTGGACAAAGGGGTAGGAATTTTACCACTTGTATCCAAAATAAGCCCCTAATTTTTTTGCACTCCTCCTTCTTCTCCTTTACTGGAACTTAAATGAATTTTTGGCATGCTTGAAACTCAAAAAATTTTTGGAAATGGCTCCATCAGATAGAAAATTCTCTCACCTTTCCAGAAAGGTAAAATTTTCCTCCTAACTCCAAGTATTTCTCAAGTTATGGCTTGGTGGAGTTTTTGGGGTAAATTTTCCCTGAGCAGGCCCGAACCAATGAGAAACTGCCATGTGTCCTAGAAGAAGTCGGGGAGTGGAGTAAAGTTGGGAAATTTTCCAAAGTGGGAAAAGAGTGCAAAGGCTAAATTTTGGCCCGCATGCCTGCCGATCATCCGTGGGCCACCACGTGTCCAAAGGGTGAAGGGGTCGAGGTGCGGGGTGATTTTGGAAATATTTCTAGAGTGGTCAAAAAGCACCCAGGTGAAAATTCAAAGTGCATCCCTACCGACCAATGAGGATGTGCCACGTGGTAGTGGGGCAGCGGAGCATGGGGGTGTTTGGGGAATTTTTCCTAAATGAAATCAAAGGAGAAAGGGGCAGGTTTAGCCCGCGCTCCCATCAACCAATCGGAGGCCGCCACATTTCCCTAAATCTTGTGAGGTTAGGGCGTGGGGAGAATTGGGAATTTTCACCAAAGTGGTCAGCATGGTGTCAAAATAAAAATTCAAGGCGCATGCCTCTTGGCCAACCATAGGGTGACACGTGTCACCGAGAAAATTGAAGAAATGTCACGGGGAAAAAATATAGGAAATTTTCCCAATGGAAAATCAAAGGGGCGAAAGGCAGGTTTGGGCCCGCGATCCCATCAAACAATCGAGAGAGCACCATGTGGTAGTGGGGTGTAGGGATTTTTGGGAAAATTTTAAAGTTTCACCCACCAATCCATTTTTACCCTAATTTTTGCCCTAAATCATTTGCCACATATTTTGATCCAAATCTTAGTTTTTCACGTTCTTTATATCAATGGAAAGCTGCTAAAATTATCTACACAATGGAGGGTTTGATTTTGGATTTTGGTGAAGATTTATGAAAGAAAAATGGAAAAATGTCTCTGGCTCGCAAAAAACACAAAAAGACTCCAACCACCAAAATTAATGAAGTATGGGCCTTTGCTTTTCTCTCTCAAATTGTACTTCAAATTATGGGCTTGTTTATGGAAACCCATCATTTTGCAGGCCCATTAGATGAATTTTGTCGATGGTTTAAGTCCCATATCAATTTTCCCACGTTTTTTGGCTTTCCTTCATTTTTCTTTGCCATTAAAACCTAGATTTGGCTCATTTGTAAAAGGTTGGATGTTCTTTCTTCTGCAAGCTATTCTTTTCCCCTTAGTAGGTGGATTTGAAGAAGTTTCGACCTCCCATGGAGATTAGTAACATTTTTTCCTTCTTTTTTATTTCAATGTATTGTATCAATTCTAGAACTGACAATACATGCTCTTTGTGATTGTTTTCCAATCCTCTCTTGCATTGGTTTGTTTCACCTTCGATATTTCTTTGTATTTTGGTGAATTTGTGCATGTTTTTGCTACATCCTCATGATCTTGTATATTTTTTCAAAGCAAGGAGTCATTTAGGCACTCCTTTGGTTTATCACCTTTCCATTTTTGCTTAGTTTTGTTTCCATTTCCTTGTTTCTCTAACCCCAAGTCTCCTTGGTAGTTTTATAGTAGGAATTTTGGAATCGAACCTCTCAAAGATTGCATGGATACACCTAAAAGAGGAGTAAGAACCAACTTCAATCTGAGAGTTTTCTCACCTTGTAAGGCCCCACACCTTGGAGAAAAACTCAATGTTGTGCATTCACATCGAGATGAGTTTGCCTTAGAAAAGCAACATCCATAACTCATTTGGGAGATTATGGATGAATTTGCACTAACAGCTGACCTTTCACTATGGGTGCACAAAATTTATTCCACTTTACAAGGTTGCGCACGCGCTTGGTATGTTTATGCAGAGCTACATAGAGAGACTAAAATTGGTAGGATTTGATTACAGGAATGACCCATACTTTTGACTACTTCTCTACTAAACCTCCGGTGGAAGAGGCATTAAGGGTTATAAAGTGCTTAACTATGGGAGATAGTGCAAAGGCTGAAGAAATCATTCAGGAGTTATTTGGTGAGGTAGACTCAAGAGCGCATTTTGATGAAGTAGAAGAGACAGATGCCACACTACTTAAGCATGCTTACTTTGAGAAGGAAAAAAGGTAATATGGTCTACATATTGGATGATGAAGAAGTATAAAATTTGGATATAGATAATTCAACAGGTATGCGCGATATGTTAGACAATGCGGATAAAAATGTGTGCACCTATCTTGAACCTATGAAGACCAAGAAAGTGAACATTGGCATGGATTTTGAACCTACGGAGGCAATACTTGGGGATTATTGGACTGATTCTGAAGTGGCAAAGATAATTGAGTTACTACGAGATTTTTAGGATTTATTTCCTAGGGGCTACCATGAGTTAAAAGGAGTACATGAGTCATTAGAGAGATGAACATTAAGCTAAAGGAAGGTTCATGCCCACTTGGTAGAAGAGACTTACGGGATGAACCCTAACCTACCCATAAAAGTTAAGGAATAAATTGGAAAAATGTTGAAATTTGGCATCATCAAGCCCCTAAAGGAATCATAGTGGTTAGCCCCATGGTGATATATAAAAAATATGGTATTTGTGTGGATTACAGGAACTAAATGTCGTGCATGTGTGATTAATCCTTTTCCTACACCTTTCACAGAGGAAATTTTAGAAGGTGTTAGGGGCAAAAAGTTTATTCTTTTACGATGGATTCTCTGGTATCATCAAGGTTAGAATTGCATAGAGGATAAGAGAAAGATGAATTTCACCAGTGAATGGGGAATTTTTCATATATATGATGCCTCTTTGGTTTAAAAATGTGCCTCTTATTTTTGCGCATAGTTGTTCAAGCATTCCAAGATTTTATTCATAACTTCTTGTAGGTTTACTTGGATGATTGGATGGTGTATGGACTTGTTAAGGATCATTGTGATACTTTGTGCCTAATGTTTGAAAGATGTAGAAAGTTAAACATCTCTTTAATTATCAAGAAGTGTGTTTTTGCTACACCTTTTAGAACTTTGTTTAGGAACATCATCTGCAAGGAAGGTTTGTTAGTGAATACAACTAAGGTTGTAGTTATTGTAGGCCTAGAAGAGCCTACCAATCAGAGTGAGGTGCATGGATTCTTGGGTCACACAGGTATTATAGAAAAATTTATCAAAGGATATGTGAAGATTTTCGCACCCCTAGAAGAGTTACTAAAAGGAAAAGGGATGTTCTATTGGGAGAACCGCAACAACACACATTTGAGGCGTTGAAGGAGAGACTTACAACAACGCCTATTCTACATTTTCCTTCATGGAACCAACTATTTCATGTACATGTGGATGCCTCTCAGAAACCATTGGCACGGTGTTTCTCATAGAGAGGGTATTATAGATCATCTATCTATTTTTTAATATAAATTTGACTCTTACATAATAGAATTACACAACTACAGAGCATGAGGCCTTGTCGATGATCTATGCACTACATAAATTTAGATAATATTTACTAGAACACCATTTTTTTATATACGATCACATGACATTAAAATACTTGGTAAATAAGCCCATTTTATACATGGCGCATATGTTGATGGGTGCTCTTATTCCAGAATTTGATTTCACAAGTTGTGGTAAAACAAGGTAAAATAATTTTGGCCGAGACCATTTATCAAGGATTTAATCGGGGAGGACACGCTAACAATTGAAGATATAATGCCAGATGCACAATTATACAAGTTACATCACGCACCTTCAGAATTAGAGGATATTATTGTCTTTTTACACATGGGTATGGTGCCAGAAGGGGTGAAAGAATTGGAGAAGAAATAATTTGCAATTTTTATGGCACCCTTTATGTTGATCATTGGAGATTTATACAAACTAAGCCAAGATGAAGTATTGTGCTGGTGTGTACTGGAACATGAGCACATAGATATCATGGAAGAGGCTCATGGTGGTATTGTAGGTGGGCACTATGCAGGTGACGCCACTACACACAAGATTCTACTCGTTGATTATGGTGGGAGACCCTGTACAAAGATTGTAAAGAGTATTGTAAGGCATGTGATCACTTTCGCCTTGGAAAACCTAGGAAAAGAGATGAAATGCCTTTAAGGCCTATTGCTAGTGTAGATCCATTCATGAAATGGGCTATAGACTTTGTAGGTCCTATTTCCACCACGCATAGAATTGGATCACGTTATATCATCACTTGCACAGATTATCTTACAAGGTGGGTAGAAGCAGCACCTACAAAGGATTATATAATAGCTATAGTATCCAAGTTCTTATGGGAAAATATTCTTACTAGGTATGGATGTCTACTAAGCTTGACAAGTGATAGGGGCACACACTTTTTGAATGAGATAATCAGGATATTATTGGATGAATTTATGGTTGTGCACCACAAGACTACACCCTATCATCCTCAAAAATGGTACTGTTGAGGCCTTCAACAAGATATTGAGCCAAGACCTTGAAAAAATTTGTGATGTTGGAAGGAAAGATTAGGATGATAAATTTTTGATGTGCTTTGGGCATATAGAACAACCTACAAGAGGTTGAATAAGGCCACACCCTTTCAATTGGTGTTTCACAAAGAATTTCTTCCTATGGAATTCATGTTACCATCATTGTGTATTGTGCATGTGGAGGTCTAGCTAATGAGAAAGCATTAGAAGAAAGAATTGATAGGTTAATACAATTGGATGAGAGGCACACCATATCACATTGGAGTTAGAATAAGAAAATCTAGACAAAAGGCATGGCATGACCGACACATCAAGGACAAGAAGCTTGAGGTTGGATAAATGGTACTACTTTATGATTCTAAGTTTCTACGCCATCTAGGAAAGCTTAAGGTGCATTTTTGGGACCGTATGTTATCACTCATATACTTGAATTAGTGTGCTTACTAGTTGGAGGCGCTTGATGGAATATGGTTACCCAGTTAATTTAACGGGAGTAGGTCTGAATACTACTATAAATAAGTCTTTTTGGTGTTTGTAATAAGGCAATATTTCCATTTAGTATAGGTTTCCCTTTCTGTATTTCCTTTAATGTATTTCCTTCTTTGTTGTTATGATTTTTCAATTTAGTTTGGTGTTTTTTGTAATAAGTGCATTTGCACGCTAGAAGCTAATTACAATTTGAAGTATTTTTATGCACAGAGGATTAACATACCATTGGTGTAGGGTGGTTGTTATTTTTATTCATAAATGGGTACACATGAGAACAAATAGTTATATGTGTAATTCAAGTATGGAAAGGAGTTGTTAGAAAGGAGATTTCTTCTAAAGAAGACCATATATGGAAATGAATGAAGGACCTTATAACGCAAGGCAAGTAGTGGCCATGGAAACTACTATGAGAGGGAATAGTGGCGAGGTACTTTGGCACATGAAATTTATCACTAAGAGAAGTTTGTATCTAGAAGGTAGGAAGGTGCGCTAGAAGGTTATAACTAGGGTGTGAAATTGTACCATGCGGAAATTTTGGAAATTTTGAAAATGGTCAATTAATGAGAGGATTATTGGTAGGTGAAGGAGCAATAAATGCACTAACTTTTTGAAAATCTATATAAGGATGTGATGTGGGTTCATTTTTACCTTTGCAATCACAAGTATTCAAGCGAGCTAAGTGCAACTAAGCCAAGTGAATCGTATTGAGGTGCGGAGAGTTGTGAAACTAGACGTGGAGAGCATATTTGTGCATGGAAAAGGCTTGCGTCCCCATTGGTGAAGGGTTTGAGTGAAGTAGAAGTATTGAGAAGGAGCTAGGGCACATAGGGCATTTCAAGCTAGGGTTTGAACTTACTCGACACAGAAGATAAAAGGTGGGATTTTTATGATGGCACCAAGAAAGCACCTGCAACAAGCACAAAAGGAAAGAAAAAGGTGGAAGTTGAGGTTGAAATTTCTCCCAAGAGTAATTTTTCAGAGATGCAGTACCCAAAAGGAGTAATAGTTGGAAAAGATTGGGATTCCCACATCCATAGATGCAAAGTAAGTGACTACAACCACCACACCACTGATAACAAGGGAGAGTTGGATGCTTTGCTAAATAAGAAGACCAACAAGCGCACGATGGAAGATATGTCAATGTATGATGACATTGGGGAAAATTTGCTTAAGCAGGTAGGAGTTTATCAACTGTATGAGATCCCATATTTTGGAAAACATGAACCTTTATACCAATGGCTTATGAGCAAAGTCCATGAGCACTTCTTCCATTTCGTCGAATGGAGGGTTTGGCTCAAAGCTGCCCTAATTGTGACATTAACATGAATGAAGGGCATAGGGACAAATATTATTAGTGATCTAACTGATAAAGTAATGGTTATAGCCACAAGTAAGGAGTTAGGGTATACCAAGGGTCCGCACCGAATGGATATATATAAATTGAGGAAGAACCATGTGGTGCAGGAGCAGCGCATCTGCTCACCAAGCTGAATGATTAAGAGAGATGGTCGTAGGTAAACACCATGTAGATTTATGTTACAAAGAAAATGTCCTAGGGTGAAGTGTATAATTTAGTAGGCTATATTGTAGAAACCATTATTGAGGAAGCGTGCGCAAGAGAAAAGATAATTTTGGAGCCATCCTCTTATCTCTTGTTTTTGTAGAAATTGGAGTGCCCGATGGGCCAAAGAAAAAATTTGGGAATACCCCACTGAGAAGAAGTCCCTCATGAAAATATTTGAGAAATATTTATGTGAAGGATCAAAGAGTGGCCCGTTCAAGCAAAGGGCATAAATGTGGTATGACCAAATTCACATGGCATTTGAGGAGGAATGACACATTCCAAAGGAACTACCTTTAGTAATAGACAAGGAAGTACCATTCATGGTGTATCAACACTTCTGCATCACACAATTTGCCATGAAGGATGGGACATGGAGTCCATGGTGCAAAATTCCTATGCCTTCACAACGTGCTACTTCTAGGCCTTAGTTCACATATTTACCGATGCGCATCATCTAAAATTCAATGTAGACAAGGTAGATTGTGACTACCATACCCTCAGGAAAACATATGTATATCCAAGTAGATCTCATACATATTGAAGGTTCATTTCATATGTCATAAATATGAAGCCAATAAGTTTGGCTATTAGGTACAAAGTGGAGCCGTGCTCATATATCTTTAGCTCAAGCCTAGGTTGGAGAATAATAAGTATGTGGAGAATGATTTCATGCTCCTAGGGCTGCCTAAGGGAAAACATACAATGGAGAATGTGCCAGCTCCAAATCCTGCTACAACCATACAGATAGACGAGGAAGAAGAGGAACACAAAGATAGTGGAGGATTGGATCATAGGGTCAGAGGTAGCCCACAGACAAAGTGGAGAGTGAGCACGTAAATACTCCACCATAGGCACAAGAAGGAGAAGAGGACTTGGACGTGGATGTAGTCCTTGAAGAGTGTCAGTTTAAGAGGGTATTTAGAAGAACCAGGACCCAAGGCATGGGAACACCACAACCTATAAGAAGATCACCTAGAATCTCCCCTCAGAAAGAGGCACTTAAGGAAAAGAGAAGGAGAAATCTAAAGATGAATGAGGAGGCGGAGGAGTATGAGGAGAGCATGCTTGGAACTCCGTTGATGCAAAATCACAGGAACCACTGACGCACATCGGGCTTCTAGGTTGATGTTCGAGGCATCCAAAGTGATTGCACAACATTGAATCCTTTCTCCAAGTGTGGGACTTGAAAATGAGAAGGATTCTCCGAAAAGGCTGGTTCCTATTACTCATTCGATACCAAGAAACGCAGAGGTTTACCCAAAAACTAATCTAACTACCAAGGAGAGGAGGAGGGAGAAATGCATAAAAATAAACCTAAGCTAGGGGGTGATGCACCTGGGAATGAAGAACATAAGCTTTGCAACATAAACACGAGACCATAAGATGCATACCACACCATGCACATGTAACCGAAATGCAATGAGAGATCGTGCCGCAAATGACAACAATGAATACATGAGAGGATTTAAATTTAATCACAGACATATATATTGCTCAAAGGATCGATTCAAATACATTGCGATGGCCAAGAGGCACAATGGCATTACAGTCCATGTGGGAGGCTTGAAAACTCCACGAATTCTCTTGCAAGCAGGAGAGAAGGGAGGGGTTGCAAAACAGAAATGTCCAACCGTTAGAAAGAAGCCCCTCCTTACAATTTATAGGAAGAATGAGAGAGAAAAGAGAGAGGAATTCGAAATCTGCCCCAACCACCTCCAGAATGCATTTAACTCATCTCATCATGGCAGAAGTGGCGGATCTCAGCGAAAAGGCCGACCTAAAGCTGAAAGATGGCGAGTAATTTCATTAAAATTGTTCGTGACGCATTAAAATTGTTCGTTGCTGCGCTTTCTTGATTTTCATCCTCCAAACTGAACCAAAATACAAGATTGACCTTGGAAATGTGTAGAGAATTTTACCAGCTTTCCATTGATACAAAGAACGCGCAAATCCGAGCTCTGGATCAAAAGTTATGGCAATCTGAAGATTTAGGGCACGGAATAGGTGAAAACGGCTTTTTGAATTCCTTCCCGCGCTCTGCCGCCTGGATGACACGTGGCGGGCTCTGATTGGTTGAATAATTCTCTCTCCTCTACCTTTTGGCGGGCTTTCCTTTGAAATTTCCTCATGGACCCTTAAATGGGACACGTGGCAAGATCCTAATGGTTCGGCTCGGTGCTCGAAAACTCGCCCTTTGACTTTTCTGACCTTTACTCTATGAGGACACTTGGCAGCTTTTGATTAGTCTGCGGGCCTGCCAGCTCTTTCGCGCCCTTCGCGTCTTTTTGTCCCGGATGTCCCAAACCGTTTGGGACAAAAACCTCCGATCCGCCCGAAATGGGCTTCCTTGTCCCTCATTCGGCCGATGACGTGGCACAATTTTATTGGGCTTTTCGATCCTTTTCGCGATCCATGCGTCCCAATTTCAGTGAACTCCACGCCTGTCAAGGTCCTTTTGCCCGCTGTCCCATTTTGCCTTGGGAAGTATGTGGCCCTTTTTCACCTTGGTTCGGCCGATTCCTTAAGCCTTTTGGCCCGATTGTCCCATTTGCGTCCTCTCAAAGTTAGCTAGCCAATTTTTCCTCAAGTGAATGAAGCATTCCGCGCCCGCCGCGTACTTTTGTCCTTAGACATGTCCCCGTTGCTTTGCGGGCTGTTTGTGCTTACTTTGGCCGAGCCGCCGGTTCGAACCTTTTTGTCCCAAATGTCCCGACTGCCCTGGACTAGGACTTAGTCATTTTACGATTTTTCCCCAGGATCAACCTACTTACCTTCTCTCGCAACCTCTTTTTACATTTTCTCGCAGCTTGCTCTTTCCTCTCAGACAGGGAACTTAGAAAATATTTGAGGGGACTCTAGCAACATGATTTTGGCCCCCCGAATCAATCAATTTTCCCGGACTTGAATATTCTCGATGTGCATGTTATCAAAATTACCTAGGGGGAAATTTTGACAACAGAACCTTAGTCAACCAAAAGATGTGGAGAAACCCAAAGATAAAGAAATGAAAGATGAAGAGGAAGGGGTGAAGAAAGTAGAAGAGATAGTGCAAGAGTAACTCAAAGTGCATGTTACTACTCAAAAAGAGAGGGAAAACTCCAAACCTTGCGCTCGTGTTCTAAGGGGCCTAAAAAAACAAGTGAAGAATATGTCATGCTAAGTATGGGCTATCTAAGGACACTAGCAAAATCATCCGTACTCTGTTTAGGAGCATAGTGGACCTTAAGGAATTGTATGGATGGGAGATTATGGATCTAGACATGGCCACCATGTGCATAAGGAAAAATTATCCTGGTCCATGTGACCCATTTGGATGAGCCACCTTTGAAATAATGGAGGAATCTTGTGTATCAAGGAGAGTGAAGAAGGCACCCCAAAGCAGACACATGACAGTAAAGCCTACTATAATGTTTGATGAACATGTGAGAAATGTCTTGGTTAAGGTATCTCCGACGTGGCACGGAGGAACATTAATAATGCTTCCACCATTAGAATGCTACTTGAAGATAACAAGGAAAAAACTACAAAAATAGCCTGTTTAAAAGGAGGAAAGGACCTAGAACAGAAAAAGAATGAGACCTTCATTAACATGGCTGAAGAAATTAGAGATTATGTTCTGAAAGCAAGACCTCATCTTGAGTCTAAGGTACCTGAGAAGTTTCCTTTGGCTATGCATTATGTGCGCACATTGGTTGATTTGGTGTTAGAATATGGGCCAATTCAAATGCCAACGACCAAAGGATTTTGTAAAAGAAGCAAAAAGAGTAAGGGCCTCTGTGGTTATGAAAATTTTAAATTATGAGGCATTTATCTAAACTTTGAAGGATGAACTAAAGAAAGATGACCAAGCTTGAATATTTGTGCGGTATATAAGTAGTTATAAGACTAGAACTATGGTTGATTTATAATGACATTCTCACGGCCATGAAAGATGAGACACTGTAGAAAAGATTAAACTAGTGAAAAAAAAGCACGAAGCCCTTACTCGCAGGCCCAAGACCCACATAAGGAGAGAATAGATGAGATTGGGAAGTTCATAGTGTAGAAGATGGATCTTACGGAGGGAATGATGACTGTTATGGCCAAAGTTGTCCAAGTACTGTAGAATGAAAAGGAAAATATTACTCAGAATGAATTGCAAGCCATTTCCACAAACATTCCAGAGAAAACAAATACCGCGCTGGATGATGGGAAGACATTGGAAGCTGAGATTAAAACAAAATATCTAGAGTTGATCCTCCCTATTGAAGAAGAGGGTGCTGCAGAGTAAAGGTCTATTCTTTTGAACAACGATTCTTTACATTATTTCCATTCTTATTCTTTATTTATGAACACCGGAAGAATCCCCATTTTTGGGATGAAAATGTACTTTAGTGTGGGGTATTGTTGAGAAGACATAATATTGTGATAAGGAGAAAACACACAAATAATGTATGTGTAGGAACAAGGCACACTTGAAGGCGCGGAAGGATAGGAAAGGAAATGTGCAAAGCAGGACAAGTTGATTCAGGACTTAGCCATTTTCATGGATGTGGGATATTTTTGGAAGATAGCGTGCGGAGCACACATTAGGATGGAGAATTTTGTGACACGTAAATGTTATTTTGGTAATGAGCAATTGATAAGTGCCATGCATGAGCTTAAGTTAATAATAGGATTACTTCTTCCAGTTAACTATAGGATGTCTATTATTAGTGCACTTGCATGTGTGCATGTTAATGTAAAGGTGCATGGCTATTATCAGCATGTGACCTATTTTGGTAAGTACGTAGGCAGTGAAGGGAAAGTCCCCACCCCTATAAGTATGTATTGCACCATTTAGTTTAGCAAAGAGTGAATTATTGTAGAGTTATGATGTTGGATCTGATACGCGCATTACTTATGTGATGCTTTGTAATGTAAAGAGCTTCTATGTATTACAGTGTTTAATGTAATGGAGTATATTAGATGGATAATGGTTTTAAACATGAATGTAACTGGTTCTTGTATGGTTAATCTTATTATAGTTATTGTTTAATTCATGATTCTCTAAGATCTAGATCTGGAATATGCTTTGTGGAATGTTTATGGTTATTTATGGTTCTGAATATGTTGTATCTTCATCACACTAACATCTTGCACAAACAACTCTAAAGAGAGGCCTCAGTACCTTTGCGTGCTTTGGGTGAGTGCTCAACTCAGGCTGGGTGATGTGTCAGCGTGCCTGGGTTTTATATAGTAGATTATAGGTTGCATCATGAACCTTCCTTCCTCACACACCCCACAAACTAAAACATCCTACCATGCGGAGCTCTATCAATGTCATGTCAAGAATTCACCTGGTTCTCTTTTCAATAAATTTATCTTTTTTACTACACACTTTGTCACACTTCGTACTCAAAAACACAATGATGTAAGGTAAAAATATAACGTTGCAAGATGTTTCTTTTATATATTTTTCAAAACTCTCCACATTAATTGCTCCTTAACTACCACCATATGTTTCCTTAGTTCTTCCCTTTTTCTCTTTTATGCATCACGCCATATTCTTTCATGCCCCAAATCATAACCTTCTGTGTGTGCCCACTACTTCTCGACCATAGACCTCCTTTCACATGCTTCCTTGATCCAAAGTACCTATCTAATGTGCCTTATACCAAGTATTTTCCATGTTTTTTCCTACCTTTCATTTCACCGCACATCCATCCATCTACGCATGGTCTTCAATATGAGAAATTTTCCTTAAATACCTTCAATCTGAGCACCTATAACCTTTTCTCTGCATGCATCACTACAACATAACACCAATAACTTATTCTTTCTAATCCACCCCACACTAAAATTATGCACAGTCCTTTGTGCATGAATTCACTAAGATAGTAATTAGCTATTGGCACCAAGTGCACTTATTAGAACAAAACACAAAACTAAATTGACAAAGCATAACAACAATGAAAGGAAACACATATAAAGAAAATGAACTAAAGGGAAACCTAATCTAAATGGCACTAATATCTTATTACAAACACCAAGAATAATTATTTATAGGAGGGCTTCATCCTACTCCCGTTGAAGTAACCAGGAAACCAAGTGCCATCCAGAGGTTCAGAATCGACTAGCGTGTGAATAAAGTATATATGTCACCAAATACGGTCCAATCCAATACACCTTTAATTTCCCAGGGTGGTGCACAAACATGGAATCATAATTAAGAACCATATGTCCAACCTCCAACTACTTATTATTAATATGCCTATCATGTCATGCCTTTTTCCTGGCCTCATCTATCTTTTGGCTCCATCGTGTGATGGTGTGCCTCTCATCTAATTACGTCATTTTATCTATACACTCTTTAAGTTATTTCATAGGTAAAACATATTTTGCGCCAAAAACCAATTGAAAGGGCATGGCTTTGTTCAATTGTTTGTAATTTATCCTATATGCCCAAAGTACAACAAATACTTTATCTTCCCAGTCTTTCCTTCAAACATCACAAATATCTGTCAATGTATGTCCTAATATCTTGTTGAAAGAATCAATAATCCCATTGGCATGTGGGTGATAGGGTGTTGTCTTATGATGCGCCACCATGACTCAACCAATAATATTCTGATAGTCTCATTCAAAAAGTGTGTGCCCCTATCACTTGTCAAGCTCAATGGACATCTATACCTGCTAATAATGTTTTCCCATATAAACCTTGTTGTTGTAGATGTCATGCAATACTTTTAGGTGATGCATCTTCCCACTTGGTCAGATAATATGTACATGTAATGATATAGTGTGATCCGGTCCCGCATGCTCGGGGGAAAATAAGACCCACAAATTCAATTGCCCATTTCTCAAAAGGTCTCAAAGGCATGTCATCCCTATGCCCAAGATTCCCAAGGTGTTGACAATGATCACACGCCCTAGCATGCTCTTTATAATCCTTATATAGTGTTTCCCACCAAATTCCAACCAACAAAATCTTACAATACAATAGCATTTCCCAAGCATAATGTCCTCCCCGTGTAATTCTACCATGACCATCCTCCATTATAGCTTCACGCTCATGTTCAAGTACACACTAGCATAAAATATCATCAGACCTAATTTTTATAAATCCCTACCAATCAAAATGTAAAGCACAACACGTATGGAAAGTTGTTTCTTCTCTAAGTTCTTCATCCCTTCAAGCACCACACTAGTACACAAAAAAACAATAATATCTTCTAAGTCATAGTGCACATGGTTCAATCTGAACAGTTGGGAATTTGAAATTTTTTCCTCAATGCTCTACGCATCCTCACCTAAGTTAGTTCTTGATAAGTGATCCAAATCCAAATTTCTCTTTCACGGCTTTACCACCATTATAAAGTCAAATTCCTGAAACAAGATAATCCATCGGTATATGCACCCCTATAAAATGGCCGTATTAACTAAGTAATTAAGTACTATGTGATTTGTATAAAATATAAATGTATTTTCCAACAAGTATTTTCTAAACTTGTGCAATGCGTAAATAATGGACAATGCTTCGCGCTATGTAGCTATATATTTATGCGCACTTGGTGTTAAATTCCTACTTGTAAAACATATAGGATGATCAACAATCCCATCATAAGGATGTGATAACACTACACCAATTTCAATGTCGAGGTATCAACATGTACATAAAGCAATTTTTCCCAAGAAGGAAATTACAAAATGGGTGTAGAAGTAATTATTTCCTTCAATGTCTCAAATGCTAGTTGTTACACCTCATCCCAATGGAACTTTCCTTTACTTATAAAAATTCTTCTAAGGGCACAAAAATATTAGCATATCCCTTAATGAACTTCCTATAATAACCTATATATCCTAAAAACTCATGCACCCCACTCTAATTGGTAGGCTCCTCTAAGCCAAAGATAATTGTAACTCCGAGCAGATCCACTTCTTACAAAGTTCTAAAGGGTGTCACAAACATACACTTCTTAATGTTGAGAGAGATGCTCAATTGTTGTAACCTCTCAAACATAAATCTCAAATTATCTGAGTGATTTACCAACCCATATATAGTCTAGTCATCCAATTAAACATATAGGCTATAAAAACTTGTGTATAAAGTCCTCAAATGCTTGTACAACAATGTGTGAAAATACTACATGCATTATTCAACCCAAAGGGAATAACTATATATGAAAAATTTCCCCACTCAGTGGTGAAATTTATCTTTTCTTAGGTATTATTTAGCAATCAACACCGATGATAACCAAAAAATCCATATGTAAATGAGTAGATCTTGTGCCCTACAACACCCTCCAAGACATCCTCAATAAAAGGTGTGGGAAAAGGGTCTATGAGACAAGAGATTTCAACTCTTTGTATTCCACACATCCTTATCCTACCATCTTTATTTGTTCTTATCACCATGGGTCTAACCCACTCTAACTCCTCAATGGGCTCAATGATTCCATATTTCAACATCTTATCAATATCTTCCTTTACTTTAATGCATAGATTAGGATTCATCCTGTAAGGCATCTTCCTTATTAGAATTGCACCTTCCTTTAACTTGATCCTCATCTTTCCCAAAGAGTGATGCACTCCCTTCAACTCATGATAGCCTCATGGAAATAAGTCCTAGAAGTCACGCAACAACTCAATAATATTTGTCACCTCTTGTTCAGACCAATAGTCACCAATAATGGCCTCCTTAGGCTCTGCATCTATCCCAATGTTGACCTTCTTTGTTTTCATAGGCTCATGATAAGCACACACCTTCTCATCAACACTATCTAATACCTCACGTGTACCTATAGTGTGATCAACATCTAGATTCTCTACTTCTTCATCATCAATCATGTAAACCAACTTACCCTTCTCTTTTTCCATCCAAGTGCACCCAAGTTGCTCCTCATCTATCTCTTCTTCTTCAAAGTGTGCCTCCAAATCTAACTCTCTAAACATATCTAATAGGATTTCCTCATCTTTTGCACTATCCCCCATCGTAAGGCACTTCACAATCTATAATGCTTCATTCATCGAAGGTTTTGTAGAAAAATATTCAAAGGTATATCATACATGAGGTCATCTCCTACCAATTAATTATTTCCCTTGTTAACTCTGCATGAACATACCATGCACATGTGCAACCACTTAGGGTGGTGTAGAACTTATGTAACCAAAGTGATAGTGGTAAGGTCTCTTGCCCCTATTTCTAGAGTCTCTCACACTTTTGAACATGGTGCGAAGCAGAATACTTCCCATGGAATTCACATATCTGAGAAGGTACATTACTCCTAAGAAACCTAGTAGAGAAGGTGATTCTCACTTCTCACCACTCCAAAAGGTTATCCTTATGTGGAGTCCACTAATGCATTTTTGTCCCATGAAGGGTATAAATTAACATATTTATTCTATCACCCTCATCCTTCCACTAGGATTCCATGAGGTGTAGAAATACATAAGGATTTCCTTCATCGATATCGAGGTACCTAGTTATGACTCAAGATCTTAAAATCATGTGGCTTGATCACACGAGTAACTCGTATTCTCTATCTCTCGTTTAACCATTTCATATGTTCCATGTGCCTAGTTTTCATAGGAAAAACTAGTTGTATCACTCATAGACTGAGCATCATCCTACTAAATAATTCCTTATTTAGATATCTTAAGTATTTCAAGATCCCTAACTATATGTGCATATATCCTATTCAGATCCTCTTCACTCAAGGGTTTTACATATGATGCAAACTTTAAATATGTCAAAGGAATAATTATGCGCTCCTCTTTGTTCTCAAAAATGATATAACCTTTATTAAAGCATAGATCAACATTATTCATGTAACACTAAGGGTGCCCAAGAAATGCTAGAAAACTATCTTGCTTTTAAAGCACCAAGACCTTAAAGTCCCTAGTAAACTTGGCCCCTTGTATAGTAATAATGGCATCCTTCAATATTCCAATGGAAATGGATCTAGTCTTGTTCACCATTTATAACACATTCAAGAGGGATGTAACTATGGTCTCCCCATCTGATTCCACACATCCAAAGTGAGTACATTTACTTTTGCACTTGTATCAATCAGTATGTTACTCAACAACCACCCATTAAAACTTGCATTCAAAGTGATCTCTTTATCATACTCAAGACTATGAGGGGGTAAGTTGACATGTAATATTTGTCTCTTGCACTCATATCCAACACACATTATCTTCTCCCTTAGTCATTCCCCTAACAATGGAATGATATTCTCCTTGCATAGAATCTTACAAACCTCCTTCAAGTCATCAACATATTTCTAAGGAACCTTAACCATCTTTTCCTTTCCCATCTTCTGTGACTTCTCCTTCAAGCATTGTATCTCACCCCAAAGTTTCTAATAACCTCTATAGTCTCATGGTATAGATCTTTCTGGTGGGAAGGATTTGGTTATTTCACATTTATTACCTCTTAATTTTTAATAACAGGGTTCTCGCTTTGGGATCTTACAAGCACGCACAACCTCAACATGTGTAGTCACTAACATAGGCAATATCTCATGATTAAATGCAATCTTAGGCTTCCACTAGTCATATCATTATTCTTATATTTCTTACTCATGTGCTCATATAACTCAATACATTCTTCAAACTTATTCTCGCTTCTTACACCATGAGAAACTACATTCTCGAGGGCATTTATGTGTATAATGATCAAGGATTCCACATGTAAAATAGGTTCCATGAGGTAAATCACTTTTTACACCACCAAAACCATGGCCTCTGTATCCTCCATGGTGATTGTTATCCAAAATAAGCCCCCTGCTTATTTTGGCTAACTTTCCTTCATCCTTTCCTTCTTTTGTGCCTCAGTCAAATTTTTCCACTTTTCAGAACTCAAATTTTTATGGGTATGGTTTCAACAGATAGATAATTTTCTCACCTTTCCAGAAAGGTAAAAATTTCCTCCTAACTCCTTGTATTTTTCAAGTTATGGCTCGCAGAGTTTTGGAGGGAAATTTTCCCTGAGAAGGCCCGCAACCAATATAGTGGTGACACGTGTCATGGCGGGGCAGCGGGAGTCGGGGGAGGTTGAGTTTTGACACTTTGGTCAAATGGCACAAAGGGGAGATTTTGGCCCAAATCCCGCCGAGTAATAACATGCCGCCACATGTCCCCGTCGAAGTGGGGGTTGTAGTAGTGAGGAAACCTTGAATTTTTTCCCAAAGTGGTCAAATGGTGCAAAGGTAAATATGAAACAAGGGCCCATAACCAATATAATGGTGACACGTGTCCCGGAGCAACGGGGCGCGAGAAATTTTGGAAATGTTTCCAAAATTCAAAAAGGGTAAAATGGCCGTTTGAACCCGCAGACAAATGGGATGATGCCACGTGGTAGTGGAGGTCGGGCCAGCGGAGCTTTTGGGATTTTTTCCCAAAATTGCAAAAAGGAAGAAAATTCAAATTTCGCCCGCGAACCCATTTGTGCCCTAATTTTGCCAGTTTTTCCCTAAATCTTTAGAGGGACATATCTTTCGAACCAGAGCTCAATTTTTTCTCAATCTTGGTGTCATTGGAAATCTATTGAAGTCCTCTACATGATGGAATCTTCAATTTTATTTTTTGGTGGAGTTTGGTGAGAGAAAATGAAAAAACACCTTTTGTAAGGGAAAAAGAGCAGAACCGACATTCAACCACCAATTTTAATGCGGTATGGCTTCCATTCTTCTCTAGCATGGTCGAAAATCTTGTGGAATGAAATTTTAAGGGTACCCATGCCATTTTGATGGATCTGGTCGATGGTTGAGCCATTCATTTCAAATTTCCCGCGTTTCTCCTTCCCTAGACTCTATTTTTGATTTTTAAAGCTAGATTTAGCTCTTTTGTAAAGTGTGGACATTTTTTTATGTTCTGCAGGCTCCCTCCTTCACCCTATGCAAGTGAATTTGTGGAATATTAGACCTTTTTTGAGGACTACAACACATTTTTTTCCCCTTTTCTATTGTAATGCACCGTATTAAAAAATGGAAATGACAATGCAAGCTCTGTGAATGATTTTTCAATCCTTTCTTATGTTATTTGCTTCATTCTGATCCTTCATTACATTTTAGCAATTTGTGCATGATTTGTGTTGCATTTTTATAATCTGTGTCAATTTGTAGAAATAGATGTTCATCACTCCTTTGGTGTATCACCTTGTTAGTTTAGTTTTATCTTCTTTTCTCTCTTCTATCCTTGTCTCCTTAGCAGAATTAGAGTAGGATTTTGAGTTAAACCTCTACAAATTTCATGCATACATCTGATCAGAGGAGTAGAGGAACCAACCTTTAATTTGGAGAGTTTTTTCCCATTTTTGCAAGTCCCACACTTGGGGAAAAGATTCCATGTTGTGTAATCACACTGGATGCCCATTATCAAACTAGAAATCTTAGAATCTAGGAGTACTATGAATTTTCCCTAATAGTTTTGGCACGCCTAGTGGGGCCTTAGAGGTCTTCATCTTCATTAAAACAAAGGTTATGTGCATTTTTTGTAAGTTTCTTGCTTAAAAAGAGCCCTGATTTGCACATCTGGTGACTCCAAAAGGATAAAATCAACTTATTTTAGTAGTCCAAGTCTGAAGATTCATGAGAAAGATCCAAACAAGTTCAAGGGCTAGAGAAGAGGGATTATCTGAGTACCTACAATTATCCCCAAGAAGAAGAGAGAGGGGAAGAAGAATTCAAAGGTCTCCATCTCGACCAAATAGAACTCTATCAACTCCTATAACCTGGTAGACCTTTCACCCAATCAACAATGGTTCTCAGGCCAATCAGAATGGCACAACCCAATTCTTATGTCAACTTCACTAGCAGTAGCCCACTTTCTCTCAATGCACAAAACCCGGTTCCAATTACAACATATCAAGAATATTTCATACTTTACTGGGGAAAATCGACTACTCCTCGTGATCATGTCAAAGACATTGCTAATGTTTGTGCAATCCATGAGATTGTTGAGATGTAAATTATCACAAATTACTGAATCTTCATCCAAAGGGAAATCCTTGTAATGGTTCAAGAGCCTTGGGTAGAGCTCTATCCAAAATCGGAACCATTGTGCATAGATCTCCATGATCGGTTTGGAGAAAAGGAGACAATTTGTCTCTATTGGAACAACCGACAACTATCAAGAGAGCTCCCAATGAACAACTTGATAGACTTCAATTTCATATTTCAAAGGACATGGGATAGAATCCCGGTGTGAAGGCCAATAGCTAAAGGTGCTTTCTTATACTATCTCAAATCTATAAATTTTGAATTTTCTATGTTAATCCAATCCATGGGAGGTGTAAATATACCTACAGCTTATATCATCACCATTAGGGATGAGAATTATTTGATCTAAGTGGTAAATTTGCACCTAGGCCTCTATGCCCTTATGTCCGAATTGGAAAGCCTAAGCACTAGTCAAGAACCTACTTTAGGTCCTATTCCCACTTCTAGAAATTAGAGTTCAAATGAAACTTCTACTTCATCCTCTAGTGCCTCAAATGAGCTTCAAGAAGTCATGAAACAATTACAAAATTTAGGCAATGAGCTGGTTACACTCAAGAGGCAGCAAGCCCAAAGTTTTAGACCTTCTTATCAGTCTCAAACTCAGCCTAATAAGCAACTATATCAGCCTAAGAGGCCACCCAATCTAGATGCAAATCAAAATCAAGTAAGGCCTCTTGCCAATAGACCATTTCAGCCCTATAACCCCAATACTTCATCTACCTCTAAATCCTTAGTGCCGCAAAATAATATAGCTCAAGAGTATGATTTGTGTTTCCCATGCAATGAACCTCACAACCAGCCTATGTGCTTTAATGGTGCTTTGAACCAACATTTGATGGTGACAGAATTAGCATAAAGAGTGAGGTGAGTCAAGAAACAAACCAACAATAAGGAACGTCTCAAAGCAAAATACAACTCCAAATGAGACTAAACTTGTGAATTGGAAGGTTGAAGATTTTTGTGGTATGAATCAAAAAATTTATCGAATTTAGGTAACACATGGTCAAAGAAGAGGAATATTGGTGAAGGGAAGTCATTAGATCTAGGTGATCCACAACCTTCCATCACTCCATAAGGTTATGGTGGGCAAAAATGCAGTTCCAAATGTGCAAGGACAGCCCAAGCCACCTTCCAGACCAGCTCAAATGCCAACTATTGCAGCCCATGTACAAGAAAAGAATGTGTAGACTAAGGGGCAGCAAAGAGATGTTTCATCCCCATTTAACATCATTGAACAAATGAAGAAGACAAATGTGAACATATCTATGTGGGAGTCACTATCCATCCCAGGCCAAAGGGATCTACTACAAGCTACCATGAAGAATTGGTCAACCTCAAATCAACAAGCTCATATGCAAGAGAAGGTACTCACAAATGCTACTCATCCTAAGGGGAAGCTTAGAGGACAACAAGGTAAAGTTTTGAATCCCCCTCCATTCTATGTTTCATTGATCATTGGGGATAAACTAGTACACAATTGTATGATTGATTCTGGGGCAAGTAGTTCTGTGATGCCCAAGAAAATAGCTGATCATTTGGGCCTTCAATATGAAGTCATCTCTAAAGGGGTGGTGCAACTAGATGGGACAACAGTAACAACAGTTGGGGTAATTAAAGATTTGAGTCTCACTTTGCATGCATGCCCCAATTTCACTATTTTGCAAGATGTGTCGGTGATAGATTTACCACCACTCTTTGCCATATGTTTGTCAAAGGATTTCACAGCTAGATTTGGAGGCTACTTATTTGATGATTGGACACACATGTTATTTAGAACAAGGTATGGAGCCAAGGCCAAAATCAAGTCTGAACCTATTGCAAACTTTCACATTGAGCCTCATATCCCAAGCCCAATTAATGCTAAATGTTCAACATTTGATCAAGAGGATTATCTAAACATGCATGAAGCCGACACCAAAGTTGGAAGCATCCCATACTTGAATTTTGATGAATGGGAAAGCAAGATGCATGATTTTTATCCCTATAAGGAGATAGAGGAGTTTGAACTAGGAGTCTATTATATGCATGAAGAGAATCAGCCCATTCCTAGCATCACTAAGCCAAACCATAAAGATGACAATGAGGTATGGCAGTTTTCTTTGATGGATCAAGAAGTAGATAAGGTGTAGGAGGGGGAGCTATGCTTTTTTCACCTCAAGTCATTAAGTATTATTTAGCTTTTAGATTTCAGTTTGCATGCTCTAACAACATTGCTGAATATGAAGATTTGATACATGGATTGCATTGGTCAAGGAAGGGAGGCATCAAAAACTTATAAGTCTTTTGTGATAGTGAGCTGATTGTTAATCAAGTTAGGGGACAACATGCTACCAAGAATGACCTGCTCAAGAGTTATAAGAATAGGGTATGAGACCTCATTGAAGATTTTGAGAGCTTTGGCATCAACTCATCCCTAGGAAATAAAACCAAGCTGCTGATAGGCTTGCAGTAGTTGGAGCATCTTTTGATGTTGTGGAGAGTATCAAAGAAGATAAAATGTAGCCAAACATTTATGTGATTATAAGGTCATCAGTGCCAAACAATAATGTCAGTGTAGTGCCCACTTTCCTCGGACACTATTCAGATATTGATCCTGACATTATTGATCACATTTTGGGAATTATTATGTTTTGATTAGTATGATGGTTAGATGTTAGATCCTGGATTAGTATTGATTTGAATTAAGATATTTTGCTTGATGATCGTTGAGACATTATTATTATTATGTGGATGATGATATACTGGTTGACATGGATAGGTTATTGATTTTGATTTTAGACATGTGAAATTGATATTATGAATAGCTCTAGTATAGAGATCTATTGGATGATGATATAGTTGCAATTGAATTTAAATGATAAATGTTAAATTCTTGATAATGTTGTGATTTGGATTTAATAATTATATGTTGCTTATATCATTTGGATGTTCTGATATGGCCACGAGGCCGAAGGGGTATATTGCATTTTGCAAGTTAAAAATCACAACAATGTCGGGACTGGAGACTAACCATATTGGAATTCAGTGTGAAATCAACAAGGTCACCATGGCAACTGTGTTTGAGTTGTATGTTGTGTTTTGTTAGGATTTCCCATGGGGGGATTTCCATTATTGTGACCTTGGGGCATATATGTGTTTTATTATGTATTCCCTTTTAATTATTATTGTATGTATTTTATTTGTAATGTGCTCTTTATTTTAATTATTTTAATGTGATAGTATAATGTGAGAGTCTTATAGTTAAATTTCAATTAAATTAATTGGGATGTGGAATATAAATTAAATGTTATTGTCTTGGTTGAAAATGAAAATTGACTTATATATATTATAACCATGTGGTAAATAAATAAATCTTTATAAAAGATTGTAATAAATAAATGTCATAAATATAAATGCATGTGTAAGAAATTGTAAGAGGATGTAAGAGTTGTGTAAGTGAAATGATAGATTGTGTAAGGCAGATTTTGGAGTGTAGAACACTCCATCCTCTTTGAAACTCGGATTTGGTCTTGGGAGCCTAAATTGGAGGCTTGTGGGACAAGTTAAACTTGTCCCACACCTCTCAAAAACCTCCACCAACCATGATTATTATTTTGGAGTCAAAATCAATCTATTTTATTGTATTTTGACATAAATTTGTGTAAGTATGGATTGCACTTGTCTTACAAATTTTAAATGCATTCCTTTTGGGGTATGGGCTACATTGTGTATATAAGTAATTTTGTCATATTTCATTTATGGTGATTTATTTGTTGATGTTGATCCTTCTTGGGGGTTGAGGAAAAATGATGTGGCATCCCACTTGGAATCCACATCATCCTCTCCCCACCTTCTCCTTTAAAAATTCAAATTCCTCCTCATTTTGGGGTTGTTGAAACTTTGTTATTGCACTCTTGGGTCAAATTTTTCTCTTGCCTTTGGAGCTTGCTTTGTGGAAGAGCTTGGATTGATTCACATGCTTGTACATTGCTATTTTGGGACTGTGTTTTGAGCATCAAAAGAACTATTGTTTTGGAAACAAGTCTCCATTATGGAGAGGTAGGCTCTCACTCTTTTAAAATTGTTGTTTTTCCCTCTTTTAGCATGAATTTTGAATGTGTTTGTGTTTGTAATTCTTAGAGGGATGGGTAGAATGCTTAGGGCATGGTGTGGAGAGAAGACTATGAGGTTAATCAGAGGAGGGATAAGGGATTTTCCATTGGCACTTGTCTTGAGGAGGGAGTGTTGGTTTGGAATCCACCTAGGAAAAGAATATGCATGCATTTCTTACTTTGGGGGAGGTATAAGGGATAAATTTGGAGGAGGGATAAGGAGGGGTTGAGGAGGGATAAGGTTTATGGGATGGTTATGTTCTTGGTGGTTGTTGTAGGTGGATGTCCAATTTCAACATGGGAGGCATAAGGAGACCTCCATAGTTCTTGCTCTTGTTTGGCTTGCTTGCTCAAGCCTTTGTGATTGTATGACTATTTTCAAATGTAGTTGAGAACTGCTGCCTTGTTTTGATTTGTGCCTTCATTGATTCTTGTGATATATGAGTGTTTCTTGCATGTGAAAGAAGTCCATGTTGCCATGAGTTGAATTATCATGCTCCATTTCAATATGGTTGGGGCTCGGGGCCAATGGGGAAAGATGGATTCTCTTTTCCCATTGGGTATCTTGGTTGGGTGGAGAGTGTTGCCTTTCCCCTTCCTTGTTGTGATCAAAAGATGAAGAAATCAGCCTGTTGTTGTTTGGAGCTTGGAGAAATCAGTTTGACAGTCATTCCCTTCGGGTAAGTTCATTGTACCCTTCCCACTTAGAGTGGATGAATGTATTGATATTGAAATGTAAAGTTTTTATATTGCAAATGGAAGCATAATTGATTTGAGAAATGTAGAGAAGAATTATCTCTCTGTTTTGCTTTAAAGAGAAATAAAAAAATGTTACTTACATTGCAGCTGTACCTTGAAATCAAATTGGAAAATGATAAGTTGTAAAGTTATTTGATCCTTCAATACAATATGGCATTTATTCTTTTAATTCCATCTGGTAATGTGTACTGGAATTGTATTGTAAGTTGAGTTGCATTGTAGTGTTGAAAATTTAAATGACTGTTATATGTTTCACCAATTTTGTTTTGGAAAGGAGAACACGTACTCAGGAAAGGACATAATTTTGATTCTTGAAGATGAGTTCAAAAATTGAAATCAACCTTTCATTTTGAATGTAAATGTTGGATGAATAAATTAAATGTTGAGAAAGGAGATTGATATGATTTCTATAATTAAAAGTTGCACTTTTGTTTCCAAATTTGTTAGAAAGAATTCTCTATTTCTTTCTATAATTCTGGCATTTGAATTTCATAAAAAAATGTACAATTCAGATCTGAAACTTAAATTAAGTATTGAAACAATGAAATTTAGATGCAATAAGTTATAAGGAATTCAATTTGACCTCAACACCGAGAGAAAGACATTTTAGAACTTCACAAAATCAATTTTGGAACTTCACTGGACTACTTTACAAAAGGACGTAAAATATATCAATTGCAACTAAATCCATAAATTGAACCTTAAAAATAATCTAAAATCTACCCAATATCATTCCTCCATGGTCAATTTACATGTTGAAAATAAGAAATATCAAAATTGAACAAATCTTATAAGTAGGAAAAATTGCCAGTTTTAAAATTATAAACCTTGCATATCTATTTCTTAAAATTGACCCTTGAAACTTCACCAAATTCCAAAATTGATGATTTTTGTGCAAATATAACTTCGAGAAATTTTTGAAAAGTCCTCGTTTTCCTAAAATGGAGCTTCCTATCAAAAGTTATGGCCATTTGAAGTTTTACTTCAAAATGACCATCCCAAACCAAAAATGAAATAATTCGACCTTAGAAAAATTTAAATTTTGAACTTTAGAAAAATTTCTTAAAAAGTTCCGCATCCCGCCACCCTCTCATCCTATCAAAATTCACCACGTGGCACCTTGGAGGGGTGGACCCTTAATAAAACTTAACATTTTGAAAATTTTGCCTTGGGAAAATTTTCCCAATTTTCCTACAACCCCGCGGCCCCCAACCAATCACGTGCTGACACGTGGCAAGGGGTGTGCAGATCAAAATGGAAAACTTAACCTTTTTTCCTTTGGAAAATTTTAACTTTTCTCCCCACAGCCCCGTACCAACCACGTGCTAACATGTGGCAGGGAGGGCCCGCAGATTTGGAATTGAAAACTTAACTTTTTGCACTTTTGGAAAAATTTCACTTTTTCCTCCATCGACCCACATCCCCACAACCAATAGGGTGTTGACACGTGTCCCCATGGGTGCACGGGTCTCATGTAATTCTTTTAACCTTTTTACCCCTTGGGAAAAAAATCAAAATTTTCTCCGCTAGCCCGCGGCCAATCACAAAGCGCCAATCGCCATTTGGCAAGCGCAGAGGCACGGGAAAATTTTCCTTCAGAAAATTGAAACTTGGTTTTAGAAAAAAATTCATGTTTTTCCTCATCACCCATTGGCCTGAACCAATCACGTGATGACATGTGGCATTTGGGGTGTCGGCAGGGGCGCAAAGGCATTTTCTCCCTAACCCCGCGGACCTCCAAGGGAAAATTTTGCCCTAAAACTCCACCCGGCCATAACTTGAGTTTTACAAGGAGTTAGGAGGACTTATTTATATGGTTGGAAAGGTGAGGAAATTTCCTATCCAATGAGCCTAGTTTAAAATAGTTTTGATCATTCTAAATGTGTGAATTTTCTAGTTGAAGTTCAGGGCTTGTTAGAGAGCAGTGCTCGGGATAAATGTCTCCTTAACCTTAGTAAAACTTCAGTAACCTCAAAATTGGAACCTTGTAAACTAGTTATAAGATAAAAATGGAAATCTAGTGTTTGGTTAATCGAATCATGCGTAACCTATTTAGTTTCAAACTAGTGTATTGCAACTTATTGTCGACTTTTCTAAAAAAATTATTCCATAATTTTCCTAGTTTGTTTCTTGATCTCAAGTGGTAGTTGAAGCAGACATTACAAAGTAAGTTGGAAAGTGTTTTAAAGTGACCAAAAATCATCAATTTCTTGCAAGAAGAAGCTGAGTTCTAAGCCAAATATCAAGAAAAGTTAGAACAATAGTATGGTGATCAAGTGATACAAATTTAGAACCAACAAACCGCCAAAAAGAATTGTCACTTTGGAGTCTATCTTTAACCCTAATGATCAATTTATGAAGGAGAAAGCAAAAATCCAAGTCAAGGGAGAGGATTCAGTGCCCATCTCAGTTGGAGAAGGAAAATCACTTCAAATTGGTAAAGTGGCAACCGAGCAAGAAAGGTATGAGTTCATGCAACTTTTCTAAGAGTTCCAAGATGTATTTGCTTGGAACTATGAAGAATTGAGAGGTTTCAATCCCAAGATATCTCAACACACAATTGAATTAGATCCAAGTGCTAAACCTATAAGGTAAAAACAAAGACCATTCAATCCACACATGGAGCCTCTCATGAAGAAGGAATTGAATAAGTTAATAGAATCAAGTATTATATTCCCCATCAAGCATTCAAGATGGGTTGCAAACTTTGTTCCAGTTAGAAAGAAGAGTGGAGAAATTAGATTGTGTATAGACTTTAGAGATTAGAATAGAGCATACCTCAAGGATCACTACCCACTTCCTTCTATGGAGCAGATTTTGCAAGTTGTTACTTTGGATCTGAGAGGTTTTCATTGCTAGATGGTTATTCAGGTATAATCGATCATGGTAAATGAAGATGATCAGTTCAAACAACCTTCACCACCAAATGGGGAACCTATGCATATAGAAAAATGCCATTTGGGTTGTCTAATGTCGGAGCTACCTTCCAAAGGGAAATGGATATGGAATTTAAATGATTGATCAACAAAATAGTGCTGATATAGCTAGATGATATTACTATATTTTCTAAAAGTGCAGCAGATCATTTCTTTCATTTGAGACAATTGTTCCAAAGATGTAGAAGATTTGGGGTATCCTTGAATCCCAAAAAATGTATTTTCCTAGCTCATGAAGGAAAGCTCCTAGGCCACATTGTTTCTAAAGATGGATTAGTAATTGATCCAGAGAGGGTTAAAGCAATAAAAGCACTAGCCATTACCAAGTCATAAGAAGGCCCTTCAAATTTTCTTGGGAAGAATCAATTTTGTTCGAAGGTTTGTTCTAGACTTTGCAGCCCTTGTCAAGCCAATAACTATGATGTTGAAGAAAAGTATGGCTTTCAAATGGACATCTGAAGGTAAGGAAATTTTTGAGGAAATCAAAGAGGCTATCTCACAAGCTCCAACTCTCATTAACCTAGATTTCTCTAAATATTTTATCCTTTATGCATTTGGCGGTGATGATACAATTTCTACAATTTTAGTACAGCAGAACAAAGAAATGCAGAGCAACCAATTTCCTTCTTTAGCTAAAGCTTGGAGGACTATGAGGTGAGGTATTCCTTCATTGAGAAGCATGTTCTTGCAGTGATTAGGAGCTTGAAGAAATTTAAGCATCTAGTTTCAAACAACAAGGTTCAACTGTTGGTTTCTCATGTGGGAGTTAAGGACTTCCTCCTCAACAAAGATATAAATGAAAAACATGCAGGGTGGATTAATCATGTTATGGAGTATGAATTTGAGATAAAAGTCACCAAGTTGGTCCAAGGAAAGGGATTGTGTGAGCATCTTTCCTTGGGCCAATCAATCAAGCAAGTAAAGAGAAGAATGTTGTTTTGGTGTTGAAAGACATCCAAGAACAAAGAGATGTTCAAGAAGAAAATGGTGGTGTGTTCACCCCTTACTGGACCCAAGACATAATGCACTTCTTACAAATAGGCCTATGCCCTCCAAATATTAACAAATCCAAGAGAAGACACTTCAGATTGCTAGCTATTCCATATGCACTTGTTGATGGTGTCTTGTTCAAAAGGGATATCAATGGAGTGCTCTTGAGATGCATTGGGACAAATCAGATTAAGAGAATGTTAGAAGAGTTACATGGTGGATCAGCTAGGGGTCATCTTGCTCCAAGAGTGAGAGCTCTCAAGATCATGAAGGCTAGCTATTATTGGCCTAAGATGTTTAGTGGTTGTTATGCATGGATCAAGAGGTGCAAGAATTGTGCATTCTTCACAGGAAAGGAAAGATTAGTAGCCCTTCCATTACACCCAATCTTAGTTAACCAGCCATTCATGTAATGGTGTTTGGACTTCATTAGAGTCATTAATCCAAACTCAAGCCAAGGAAACAAGTGGATTCTAACAGAAACAGACTACTTCACCAAATGGACTGAGGTGGTGGCACTCAAAGAGGCAAATGAATCTAGCATTCTAGACTTCTATGAGGGGATAGTAACCAGATTTGGTATACCTACCACTATAATATCAGATAATGCATTGGCATTCATAGGATCAAAGAACTTCATCAAATTATTACCCTCGGGGTAATGGCCAAGCTGAATCCACCAAAAATAATCTATTAAGAATCATCAAGAGGACTCTTGATGAAAATCAGAGGACTTGGCACACTAAGCTCAAATCAGCTCTATGGGCTGATAGGATAACTCCCAAGAAATCCATAGGTAAATCTCCATTCAGACTTGTTTATGGGAGAGAGGAAATCTTGCCTATGTCACTTGAGTTGCCAACATTAGAACTCATGAAGCAATTGGAATTGTTGGAGTTTGAACCCATGGAGGTTAGATATGTAGAATTGATGGAACTCCAAGAAATCAGAGAGCATGTAGCCCAAACAATGGAGAAGGACCAAGATTTTATCAAGAGAACCTTTGATAGGAAAGCTAAGGCTAGAACCTTCCAAGTTGGAGATTTAGTGTTGAAATGGGATGCATACCGAGTAAAGCCAGGAAGGCATTCAAAGTTTGATGCCATTTGGAGTGGCCCCTACATGGTCACAAAATGCAAGAACAACAATGCCTTCCAATTGTCTACATTGGATGGTGAAGAACTACAGATTCTAGTTAATGGAATCCATCTAAAGCATTGCTACTAGAAGGGAAACTCCTCACCTTGTACATATTAGCTTAGAATTTCATTCCTCTAAGTGCTTTGGCACAAGTTTTGTTGTCCCAAGGATGCATCTTTTGTAGGCCATGTTCCAGATCAAAGTAATGTTCTACTCTCACAATCTTCTTTCTAGATATTTTCTAATGAGTTGAGAGTAACAAGAAGTTAAGTTGATGACTCCATTTCCCAATGGATTGCTTCAGGTAGCTGGTCACTTCATCCAAGAGTGAGATGACCCTTTGAGTCGCCAAAATTGTTATCCAAAATAAGCCCCCTGCTTATTTTGGCTAACTTTCCTTCATCCTTTCCTTCTTTTGTGCCTCAGTCAATTTTTCCACTTTTCAGGAACTCAAAGTTTTCTAGGTATGGTTTCAATAGATAGATAATTTTCTCACCTTTCCAGAAAGGTAAAAATTTCCTCCTAACTCCTTGTATTTTTTAAGTTATGGCTCTAGTAGAGTTTTGAGGGAAATTTTCCCTTAGAAGTCCCGCAACCAATATAGTGGTGACACGTGTCATGGCGGGGTATAAGGCGTCGGGGAGGTTGAGCTTTGGCACTTTGGTCAAATGGCGAAAAGGGAAGATTTTGGCCCGAAAGCCCGCCGAGCAATAAGATGCCTTCACGTGTCCTATCGGAAGTGGGGATCGAAGCAGATGGGGAAACCTTGAATTTTTCCCAAAGTGGTCAAATGGCGCAAAGGTAAAATATGAAGCGAGGGCCTACAACCAATATAATGGTGACACGTGTCTTTGGAGGAGCAGGGGCAAAGAAATTTTGGAAATGTTTCCAAAATTCAAAAAGGGTAAAATGGCCATTTGAACCCGTGGAAAAATGGGATGATGCCACGTGGCAGTGAAGGTCATGCCGACAGAGATTTTGGGAATTTTTTCCCAAAATTGCAAAAAGGAAGAAAATTCAAATTTCAGCTCATGACCCATTTATACCCTAATTTTACCAGCTTTTCCCTAAATCTTCAGAGGGCCATATCTTTCGAACCAGAGCTCAATTTTCTCAATTTTGGTGTCATTGGAAAGCTATTGAAGTCCTCTACATGATGGAATCTTCAATTTTATTTTTGGTGGAGTTTGGTGAGAGAAAATGAAAAACACCTTTGGCATGGGAAAAGAGCAGAACCGACATTCAACCACCATTTTTAATGCAGTATGGCTTCCATTCTTCTCCAGCATGGTCAAAAATCTCGGGAATGAAATTTTAAGGGTACCCATGCCATTTTGATGGATCTGGTCAATGGTTGATCCATTCATTTCAAATTTCCCGTGTTTCTCCTTCCCGACTCTGTGTTTGATTGTTAAAGCCAAATTTGGCTCTTTTGTAAAGTGTGGACATTTTTTATGTTCGCAGCTCCCTCCTTCACCCCGCAAGTGAATTTGTGGAATATCGACCTTTATTTAGGACTACAACACATTTTTTTCCCTTTGCTATTGTAATGCACCATATTAAAAATGGAAATGACAATGCAAGCTCTGTGAATGAGTTTTCAATCCTTTCTTGTGTTGTTTACTTCATTATGATCCTTCATTACATTTTAGCAATTTGTGCATGATTTTTGTTGCATTTTTATAATCTGTGTCAATTTGCAAAATATATGTTCATCACTCCTTTGGTGTATCACCTTGTTAGTTTAGTTTTATCTTCTTTTCTCTCTTCTATCCTTGTCTCCTTGGCAGAATTAGAGTAGGATTTTGAGTTAAACCTCTACAAATTTCATGCATACATTTGATCAGAGGAGTAGAGGAACCAACCTTTAATCTAGAGATTTTTTTCCCATTTTTGCAAGTCCCACACTTGGGGAAAATATTCCATGTTGTGTAATCACACTAGATGCCCATTATCAAACTAGAAATCTGAGAAAACATCCAGGGGTGTTGTGAATTTTCCGTAACAATGACCTCTACCTCTACCACCTCCATCAGAGCACCCTTCATGATGTTATCCTTCCTGCTCCTTTGAATTATTCGTGATACTAGTCTAATGCATGTCAATTTCAATAGCTTCATGAATATGATTAATCAATCTATAGTTCTTTGTATCATGAGTGTGGGACTTACAAATCCTATAGTAACGGATGCGTTCTTCCAAATTGTACAATGCAACAATGGGTAACTTCTCAAATCTAGATCCAAGTGATAGATCTCACATTTCAACAAGAAGGTGCACACTGATTTATGAGGGAAATTATCCTTATATGTGTCCTTCAACCTCACAATATGTACATCATATTCCACTACGCATCTCATGAGATGAATTTTTAATAGTTTCTCCAACTATTTTTTCATAGATGTAATCTACACCTCCAAGAATGGGCTAACTTCAGTGTTTATGCTCCTAAATTCCTTAAAGCAAGAAGAGATGCCTCCAAATATTTTCACGGATCTATAAATGTCTTATGAGAGAGAACCCTTTTGAAAGGTGTTATCAAACCACCAACAAACCATTGTGCATGTTGGCTAGGGTGAATATCATAAGATAACTTTGATAGCAAATTTTTAAAACGTGCATCATACTCTCTTACGCTCTCATCCATGCCCTACTTAATCTCCTTCAATGCGTTGATGCTTTTCTGTTCAAAATTAGGTATATGAAACTTAGCCAAGAAAGCATCACGTAGTGCATTGTAATCTACAACAATCTGGTTTGGATCATACTTCCTATACCAACTATGTACGTGCCCTTGTAAAGTAGTAGCAAATTGGCTCACCATACACTCGGAGTTTTGATTCCCTTAGTGCATCATAGTATCTCACACATATGTGTTTCACCTAATTCATTGCTAGTTAAAACTAAATAGGAAATAGGTTAGGAGTAATACCTATTATATGTAGGTCGAAAGGTTGAATGCACGCATTACTGACTTTTTGATCCAAGTTGATCATGAAGATCTTTCCTTTGGCTAGGAGGAACAACCTATATAAGAAACACAACAATACCAACAAATAGTATTAATAATATAGGTTAGTGGATTGCCTAGTGAGTGCTAGATCTGTGAAGCGAGGTGCTTCCTAGAAGGCTGTCAATCCAATTTCAAATTCAATTTAATGAAACTATCATGAAGTAAGGAAATCCTATTTTAGTAATATGATTTAGGTATCTTGTGTAAATACAATAAGAAAATATAATCTAATAGGAAAGGTTATGATTAAATATGGAGGTTTAGTAAGCTATTCTGGGCTTTTCTAGGTCTGACAGGGGTCTAGGATTGATCGGGTGAGGTCTGGGTTAGTTTTGGTTGATCAAAAGGCTTATTCATAAAAGGAATGAAATGACACAAAGATTGATATTGTTCGTGTGATTGATATCAGTATAGAGGTGAAACCGATGATGGTTAGATAACCAAAGACATCGGTGAGGGCAATTGATAATAATTTGATAAAAATAGTTTTTGGGCTTCTCTTGTGATTGCACAGAGAGTGAGAAGGGTGTGGTTATGTTCGTAATATTATTGAGAAAACTCGGGGATACAAAGCGGGAAGTCACGAAGGAAAAAAATTCTATAGGTGGTTGGGTTGGTAGATTGGTGAGGACGTGGAGATAAAGGAATATAGGAAAAAATAAAGTATAATGAAAAATATAAGGAATCTATACCTTAAGAAAGCACAATTTGATCAAAATCATGAATACATACTTTCCTTTACAAATATGGTAGGTGAAGGTGGATGGCAGTTGATCCATGAAGATATTTTGAAGTCGGTGCCATGAAAGTACTCTTGTAGTGTTCCCGTGAGTAGTCTAATGCTCGGAAAGGAGAACCAAATGCTTTCTTGGGCTTGTGGTTGAGTATTTTGTGTCATCTGGATGTTGAGAGGCTTTTGATTCATGTTTGAATGCAATATTTCTCCCAAAAATAAAAATGACCAACCTAGTTAAAAGGTTGTGAAATTGTATATAAAGTAATAGATGGTGGTTAGGTGACCAGCAGACCTGGTCAAGGGATAACTGACGTCTGTTAAGGTGTGTAAGTCTAGGTTTACCAAAAATAGGTAGATCTTCCCATATTTTGTGTGTTTTCCAAGTTGATTCTCGCTTAGGGAATTGGAGTTCTCATTAGAAAAGGTAGGAAGGTCATATAAGAAGTCCAATTATGTTTGAGAAGAATTATTAGCTAGTTAGGTCAAGTGGTGACTCAACACTGGGAGTGATGACTCAGTGCTCAGAGTGATGACTTGGTCACTGTGAGTTAAATTCCCGAATGGGTTCAAGGGGAGGTGTCATGATGAGGTGGGGGTGTGAGGGTGAAATTAATTTAATTAAAATAATTAAATTAATTAATAATGTGAAGGTGAATATATTAGTAATAATTATTAATGAGGCCATGGTGTGTTTAATTAATTGAAAGGGACCAAGGGGAGTGTGACCCAAATTTTGTGTCTACATTTGCCCCTTTTTCATGTAGCTTGTATTAGTAAGTGATGTTGACAAAAACAGAAGTTGGTGTCCTAGGTATGAGTGAGGTTTAGGTTGCCCCAAGTATGGATGAAATTTATCCCCCTCAAACCAGAACCGATGAAGTGGGAAACAAAGTCATGAGTGGTTTGATAAATAGGTAAATGATGAAAATAGGGGTAGGTGGGTTGTAGGTAAGCATAATTTTGGGTCGGGTAATAGGTAATGGAAATTGAACGTGCACAAAAGTATAGATTATGATAAGATACAAGGTTGAAGAGCTTACAAACTCTACTTTTTAAAAGTTCGATAGGTTTATCCAAACGAGGTTGAAGTGGTTCGGTTTCCAAGGTATAGAATATGGTCCTGAATCATGACTATGCAAGGTATAAGAATGGGTAATAGGTATTGTTCCAGGGCACCAAAGGTTTGGTCAAGATAAACATCATGGCATCGAGCACGGTAAGGTCATTAGGTTGAACAACGGGGTAGAACATTACATGATATAGCGAGTACATGAGTTTGAATTTCAAAAAGGTGATTCAGTCACGGTATGTAGGTCAGAATAGGTAAGGTTGAGGTATAGGTAAATAACATGTCCCTAAGCACAATTAAGGAAATAAAAGGTAATGTGGGCTTGGGGGTGAGATTTTAATAGGTGATGCTAAGGGTAAAATTTGTTTGAGCAACATTTTTTTAAGAAAATTGGGCATAATGTGGGTCAAATGGTTATATCGGGTGACCGATGCCGATTAGAGATTAACCAACGTTGGTTGGCTAGGGCATGACTTGACCGATGTCGGTCATGTTGATTTTTGCTAAAAAGGAAAAATATTTTTTTTACGAATTCATTTGTTGATTTTCAGTTATAGAAAATGACAAGTGAGAGGTGTGGAAGTGGAAAACAACAATGCCAAGTCGTGAGCAGAGTCAGCAAATGTGAGGAGGTGATTGGCATCTAATGGATGGGCCCATGAGATCGAGTGGATCCATTTGATTGGTTGTAAGTGGAGGAGTGGATTCATGGCCATGGTGGAGCTGGGAGAAGGAGCAGGAGGACCACCGGCATAGAGACCGAGGTACCACTGAGGAGACAACATCGAGTAGAGGTAGGAATCAATCCTCAGGCCCTGTTTTAAACAAATTTGGGTAAAAATGAATGAATTTGGGGGAAGTTTTGTTTTAAAAATATGTGAAAATGGGTGAAATTGAGGTGGGGAAGGGAAAATATAGGTTAAATAGGTTGGGAAATGAATGTAGGTTGAATTTGGGTGGGGTAGGATAGGTTTTTAGTGGGTTTTGGTCATTTTTTTAAATGGGAGGGGAGTAGGGTTTCAGCTTTATCATTAAAATAGTGATTGACATCACTATCATTGGTGAGATGATGTCGGCTTGGAGTTGGGCTTGGCCGGCCTCTTTCAATGTTAGGGTGACTATAATTGGTCAAGATGACCAATTATGGTCAAGGCGATCGATGTTGGTCACTATAAAAAGTGACCGGGTAAAAGAAGGGTTAGATGGGAAAGTTAAACAGTGAGGAAGGGGTAGGTGAAGATTAATATAGGTAGAATAGGGTAAGGCACAATGTTACCGATATGTGATAGGTGTATAGGTGAAATAATCTAAGATATTGGGTAATGGAAACAATAGGTTTTTAGTTGCATTAGGTAAAGGGGTAGGTATGCTTGATTTGTTTAGGTATTGTTTGATACAAAAAGACTAAGTACGAGGTTAATTTGAGGTTTGGGTAATAGGTAATTTGAGATAGTTGTGACTTGACAATGTTGGTTTGAATGATGTAGGTGATAGATCAATTAATTATGAGAGACATGGTACCACCTCTATTGGTACAGATGTGGCCTAGCATGACAACTAAGGAGTTAGAGCACATAGTAGATGTGGGACTTAGTTCGATCAGGTGCTATAGGTTTATAGGTCGAGATCCGAGCTTGATGGTCACTCTCATCGATAGATGGGACTCCACAACCAATACCTTTCATTTACTAACTAGCGAGATGACTATCACATTGGAGGACATGTACAGGATCATGCGGATTCTCGATTGTTAGGAGATGGTGTATTTGATTTTGAAAGAGGCAAAGAATGGAGCCCATGGTCATGGTATTTGGTGAGGTGATGGACATGTTGATTATGGGGATATTTATGTAGCATATCCATAGGAGACCAAAGCTATCTGTTTTTGACGATGGTGGCAGAGGGCTATTTTTCTCTCACATATTCTCGAGGTGGGAGATTTCAATGAGCACCGATGGGGTGCTACATGACATGATCAGGAGTAGATACACTTTTCTTAGGGCACAAAATTTTCTATTCCGGATGTATAGGAGCTATGGATCTATGGTAGGTATAAGAGATTTGGTAGTGTTGTACATACTTGTTACATTGTTGGCGTAAGCACACATTGTGTATGTGTGTCTAGTTGGGTTACCACTACATGACTGGTTCGGGGGTGGTTTGTAAAAGTGGGTTTCAAGAGATGGGTATCGGTCGAGCACGGTCAAGAGTGGCTAGAAAAACATATGATGTTACATACTATAGGTGGTTGTTGGAGGGTCTATTAGTGGTTGATATTGTGTGGAAGCCATATGTTGATTTTCATTCATATAGAGGCATGGTTGTGGAGTTAGAGGAGCTTCAGCTTATTAATATCGATATAGGGGCATCGTGCTTTGGTGAGAATGAGATGATACCCATGGACGAGTTAGATGGTAGTTTAGACTATGGAAGGACGTGCCCCCACCTTTCCACAATACCATAGAGATGACGTGGAGATAGTCATGTCTCCACCATGTTTGAGTGTTCCCATAGGGTAGGAGGAGTAGGTGTTAGATCGATGGATTGATGATGTGATGTCACCGATGGATATAGGAAGTGGTAGGTGGCACAAATGCATGGGCTGCATTGTTGAGGCTAGGGCGATCTGATTTAGCAACATTCATAAGTACAGAGGATACATTTCATGGGAAGGTGGTTTCCCTATAAGAGTAATTACGGGGTTACAGGGACAAATGACAGGGCACATGTACAAGTGACCACCTTACAGCATGTGACAACCCTACAGACCAGTAGATAGGCACATGCTCCCACATAGGGTGGAGATGGGGATGAAGGGAAGGTAGCTTCCTTACATGCACATGTGGCTAGATTATAGGGCCAGTTGGCCACAAGAAATGCATGCAGGTTTGGCCCTATAGGCCCAGTAGCTAGCTACACAGTACCACCATAGGCATAGGAACAGTTTCAGGGTCCCATAGTAGAGGCACCTGCACCAAGATAGGGTACACTTTTGGTCTGGCAGAGTTCATAGGAGGCGATTAGGCGTATGGCACCACCATATACCATATCCATGGAGAGGTTCAAAAATACCCTAAATGAGGCTCGTTATTATCAAGACCATCTAGCCACTGCATGGATTGATGTGCCTTCATATGTCAGTACCAAGCTCAACAGAAGCCATTAAGCAAACTAGATCCATGACTCACGCTTCCGGAAGCACAGTGGTCATCAACCCTTGAGACAAGGATAGCGTGAGGTTACTATTTCTCATATATCATGCCCCATAAAGGGAAAATAAGAAGAGATGGAGGTCAGGCAGGGGACCAATAAAGGGTTGAGAGATCTTTGGTAGGGCACTTGAAAGGGAGAGAGGAGGAGACAGTGAGACTGGAGAGGAGGGCGCATCGGTGGGGGTGATGATTGATAGCTATAATGGATATTGTACTATCATTTTGATTTTTGATATATATACTATCCTGCGTGTCCTAGATGTGAGATTGTACAAGAGATTTTTTGAGACAACATTACTTATTTATATTTGTGTATATATGTATTAATTCACAAACACCGCCATTATATAGTTAGTGATATTTGTTGGATGGATGATGTACTTGTTTTAATTTCCATTGTTATTATGTATTATGGAAACTAGTTGAGTTAGGAATGATTGAGTTGAGGTCATGTAGGCATGATGGATTCGGTATATGCATGGTGGAGTTAGGTACAGGCATGGTGGAGTTAGGTATAGGCATGGTTGAGTCGGTGCATGACATGGTGGAGTCGAGGTATAGGCATGGTGGAGTCTAGGTCATCTAGGCATGTTGAATCAAGTATAGGCATGGTTTGGTCAGGTATAGGCATGGTGGAGTCTAGGTAATTTCCAAGTTACTGATCTTATGGAAATAATGGATTGTATGTATGTTGTGGTTAAATTTCCAAGTATTTGATATCATGGAAATGCTAAATGATTGATGTATGATATGGTTGATGTTATAAAATGGTAGGTATGTATGTTTTTATGATAGATTAATTTCCCATTTTTGTGTAAAATGGAAACTAACTAGGGTAAAATGTGAATATAAAGGGGGAAAATTGGTTAGGGGAAAAAGTGGCCAAGCTAACCTCCAAGGGCCCCATGCCCTTGAGTACTTGCCTACATAGCCTCACTGAAAAGGGGCCTCAAGCTGATATAGTTCTCCCATAACCTAGGGAAGAATATGATAGGGGAGATGAATGGGTTTTTAAGTTTTAGGCATGATTGAGTCTAGGTCATTTTAGGCATGGCTGAGTTTAGGTCATTTAGGCATGGTTGATTTTAGGTCATTTTAGGCATGGTTGAGTTTAGTGGAAAAGGAATTCCCAAAATGTACGTGTCAAAGGTCTAGTCCTGTGAAGGAGGAGTAATAAGTAAGAAAAGAGGTGAATGGTAAGAGGAGACAAAAAGCAACCTAATTGGTAAGAACCATTATGAGTCTATCATACCAAATATTTCTTATGAACGTAAGACCCTAAAGGCATTGCATGATCGATTGTTATAAGGGCAAAGAAGGTCACAAGATCATGAAATTTTACATTTACGACACATCCCTTAAGTAGGTAGAATATTAGAAAGGAAAAGATGGTGAGGTGAAAGAGGTTGCATTATTGTAACCCTTGTGTGAGACAACATGCCTCTTTTGCAAGATACCCAAGATCAAAATAGGCAAGTCCATGACGAAAAGTTATCTTTTTATTTTTGCTTTTGTTTTATAGATTGAATGATGCAGGAAGTCTATGTGGGATGAATAGAATATCTCCTTGAGGTCTTCATGAAGCTGATCGATGTGGGAAGCTTCAGAATGTTTTATTTTCATTTGTATAGAACTAGTCTTCTTTTTTGATAGACTACATTTTTTTAGGGCTAACTTTTATAGCTATCCTTCAAGGGAGAAATCTATTTATAGCAGTGATATAGAAAGATAGATGTCATTTTTGAGGGATTCATATATTTACTATAAGTTTGACTTAAAGATTAGAGTTTGAAAATCCCATATATTACTTTGGAATTTCTTTTGAATTTTAGGTCATGGACAAGACTATAGAGAAGTATAGGCTTCTTTTTATGAAGACAAAACCATAGCACACAGGGGTTAGCTATGAAAAAGAGGTTTTAAGTGACGAATGACCATGGGATTTCATCCTGGAAAGGATGAAAATTATCCATGAGTAGAGTCGTGGTACTCATATTGAAGATAATACCTAAAGGTGACAGTAATCACATAATTCTTATTTAGTTGTTGATCTTTAAAATAGGTAAGTGGAAGGAGGATGTTGTTCAAGGGACGAGTGTTTAATAGACAAAAGGTGATATAGAAATTGATTCAAAAATAGAATGGTATAAGATGTAAGGCATTGAGGGGCTCAAGTTTGGGTTTACCTTCAAGTGAAGATAAATGATAAGCCCCCGATCTAGAGGCATGATTAACGCTATAGGGTCCAAGCCAATTAGGAGTGAACTTTCCCGTTTACTTTTCTCCACTTTTGTTACATGTTGATTTTCCTTCAGACAAGGTCACCGTAGAAAGGTTCATTATTAGACATGTTTATTATAGAACGTTTGATATGTTTTTGTATATTTGGAGGTGATCGAGAGCATTTAGACGACATTCATCTAATAACTCAAGTTGTGCCAAATGATCTTGGAAAAATTCATCATCGTTGAGCATATCTTTGAGTGAGATACAAAGAGATGGAATTTGGACTTCGAGAGGTAAGACAACCTATGTATCGTAGACAAAGAGAAAGGTGTGGCGCAATTGAGGTGTGAATACTAGTATGATAAGACCATAAGGAAAAAGGAATGTGCGTGTGCCAATCCTTACCAATGTCATCAACCACTTTCATAAGAATTTTATTTAGAGTTTTTTTAGTTGATTTAGCTTGGCCATTCATTTGAGAATAATAAGGTGAATAAAAAATGACTTGAATGTTGAAGGCATCACATATTTTCTATACGCATTTTGTTTTTGAATTTATTTCCGTTATTAGTGATGAGGCGGTGAGGAACACAAAAGTGACAAATGATGTGGTGGTTGATGAATTCATATATTTTCTTGGCTTTTGTAGAAATAAGAGGTATGGATTCCACCCATTTAGTGTAATATTCAGATAGTGGTAATAATCCATTAATGATGTTGGGAAGAATGAGGGTTGATCTCTCCAACAAGATCCAAATCCCATTGAGAGAAAGGCCAAAGGTCACGTGCAACATGTAAGGCATGACTAGGGGTGTGATGAAGATTAACATGTTGTTAAACTTCAAAAATGCTTGATATAGTCACAACAATCATGGTTTAGGTTCAGCCAAGAATAACCCAAGTGAATGATACGCTTAGTGACAAAATAATCCATCAAGTGACCCCAAAAATCCCATCATGAACTTCCTTGATGGTGTATGGAATTTCAGAACTCATAAGGCATCGTAAAAGGATAGTGTCAAAGCCACATTTATAGAGAAGACCACCCATGATGACATAATGAGAGACACTTTTGAGAAAGGCTCATTGTCCATTGTGAGTAAGATCTGAGGCAAAATTGAAAGGGAAAGATAGTTAGAAAACTACTTATACCAAAGGTCATGTGGGTCAGTTTCAATGTTTCCTACAAGGTTGACGTCTCAGATTAGATAAGAAGGTGGTTGAACCTTTGTACTATGAAAAATATTTTTGAGTCGAGAGGGTGAAGTGGGGATTTGAGAAGCAAGACAGAGCCATGGTGTCTACAAATTTATTAGTGGAATGCGGGGTGGTTTGAAGTTTATAATGGTCGAGGTAGTCAAAAGCATGTCAACATGATGCTTATAATTTTAAGTATCTCAATTACGATGTTGGTATATACCATTAACTTGGTTCACAACCACTTGGGAGTTACCAAATATATTAATTATTTTAACATGTAAGGCTATGGAAGTTTGAAGACCTAACACGAGTACTTCATATATGACGATATTGTTAGTAAAATCAAAATCTAGTTTGAAAGATAATGGCATAGACTCACTATCAAGAGGAATGAGGATAGCTCTGACACCACCCCCATGCTAACATTTGGAACCATCAAAGAATAAGGTCATCTAGTAAATGGTATTGTCCAGGGAGAGGGTAGTGATGGATTTATCGGGAAATTTAAGTTAGAATATTAGTTTATGAAGAGAGGTGTGTCTTTGAGTTGGTCAGAAATTGTTTTTCCTTTGACAAATTTTTGATGGATGAATTCAAGATCTAGGTCTGCAAGAAGCATGACTCCAATGTGCAACATGTTTATGTTGGTAAAGCTTAGCAACATATAATGTAAGGGGTCATTATTGGTGACATCAAAGGATTTGTGGTTGAGTAGGTAATGGCGACAAAAACTAAGGCTAAACATAGTTTTTCATTTTGGGTATATCTAGTTTCGTAGTCTAAAAGAATACGACTTATATAATAAACCATGTGTTCCCCTGTGTTTGTGGTCACAATGAGTGAGCATGGCACCTAAGAAATGATCAGTATCAGAAATGTAAAGGTAAAATGGTTGGTCATCCTTAGGGGAATGAGCATAGGTGGTTAGAGGAGGTATTGTTTTAATGCGTTGAAGGCTTTGTGGCATTCATCATTCCATTTGAAGGAGATATCCTTTTTGAGAAGATGATGAAATGGATGGTAGTGGTTAGAAAGATGATAAATAAAGTGACAAATAGATTGCAACTTTCCTTGCAAACTATGAATTTGACGAAGGTTAGTAGGTGGAGGAATTTTGAGAATAGACTTGATTTTAGTGGGATCAACTTCAATGCCACACAAAGAAACAATAAAACCAAGGATCTTTCTAGAGAGAACAAAAAGACACACTTCTTAGGTTGAAGGCAAACATAGTATTTGATGAGATGGTCAAAGACAACTTTAAGGACAACAAGGTGCTCGACCGATGTTTAGATTTGGCAAGAATATTTTCAATGTAATCTTCTAATATGTTATGCATGATTTCATGAAAAATATAACGCATATAACTTTGTTGATATGTAGCACCGACATTTTTAGGCCAAAGGGCATGACCTAATAATGAAGGTCCCCTAAGGAGTGACGAAGGTGGTTTTGTGTTGATATTCTGGAGCAAGTAATATTTATTTATAACATGAGAAACCATATATGAGTGATAATATCTCATGGTTGGTGGTAAGATCAAATAGTTGGTCAATACTAGGTAAAGGAAAGTCATCTTTGGGGCAAGCTAAGTTAAGGTTTTGGAAATCCATGTAAATTTGAAGTCCCCCTATTAATTTTGTGACAAAAACAATGCTATAGATCCATTGGGGATAATCAATGGGTATGATGAAGGAAACCGAAAGAAGGTGTTGGAGTTCTTCTTTGACAAGAAGGGTAATGTGAGGATGCATTTTTCGTAGCTTTTGTTTCATGGGTTTGGCATCAGGAATGGTTACAATATTGTGGACCACAATGTTTGGGTCAATACCAAGCATATCAGCATAGGACCAATAAAAATCATTGCTATGATCCTCAAGGGAAAAGTGAAAGCTTCATGTTCAACAAAGATCTAAAGATTGGCCTATTTTTAGAATGTGTGGGTCATCCTGAGTGTGAATGTTGATTTTGATGGTTGATTCATTCAACATGGTTTGTGTCTCAGAAGGTAACAATTGGTGAATATAAGAATCTTCCACACTAAGGTAGGTGAGAATAGACTCGTCATTCTTTGTTGAATGACGTTAATAAAAGGTGTATCATTGATGCACCTAGAATTCACCAAGAAAAGCCCATGCGCGCGACACATCACTCCTCCTAGACCGAACACTCACCTAAAGTGTGTAAAGGTACCAGTGCCCCTCTTTATATTTTCTATTACATGATGTTAGCATGATGAAGACTTAAATCATTTAGATCTATGACTAATATATCATCCTACAAAGACATATTCGTAGATAGATCTTAATGTATCATGAATCAAAAAATACTCATAGTGAAATCATTCATGCAATAATAAACTATAACCATGATTAACACTTTGATTCAGTCAATAACCTCCATTATATTAAATTCAAGTAATACATAGAATCTTCTTACAATAATGGCATCATATTCTCATGCATGTACAAATTTGATAATGTAATCTCATAGTAATCTAGTGCATACATATAACATCTCTGTATACGCTTCACTACATATTTATAAGGGTGGGGGTATTTCCTTCACCGCTTATCTAATCCCAAAATAGGTCACATGTTATTATCCATGCACCGTTACAATAATATCCACACATGCAAGTATGATAACAATAGATTTCTTCTAGTTAACTGTCAGTAGTAAATATATTCTCATCCTGTACTCATGCAAAAATGCTTTGTAGCTGATCCTCCAAAAATAGACAATGTGGGTCACACAAGTCTTTAACCAGTTTGTGTGTTTGGCATGCTATCTCCAAAAATAGCTCCTCATCATGAAAATGGATAAGTCCTAAATCTATCTTTATCCTCAGTGCGTGATTCCTTACCGATCCTCCTGCGCATTTGAATGTGCTTTGATCTTCCACCCAAACCTTCTGTATATTTTTCACTAAGTTCTAGATTTTTCTAGACTAACATTACCCCACACTAATTGCATTGTCACCCTAGTAATGGTTGTCTCCAAAACGAATCAAAGAATGTGAATAGAGAGATAGAAAGAATTTTATGAATAAAAGAATGACTTTACCCTACAACATCATCTGCTTCAACCTAAGAATCAATTTTGGATATTCTTCTTTTATTTTTACCTCTAAATTATGCCAATCATTGAGTGCGGCCTCTACCTTTTCTGGGATATCCACTGCAATTGAATGTAGCTCATATTTTGTAATCTCTCTTTTCATTCTTCAAGTCCACACAATACTAGACATGGCAATCATTCTTCCTTCTAATAAGTCCATCTTTTGTGTGATGAGTTTCCCAAGCTCATATAGCCTTTCCTTGTGTGGTTCTTGAGTTGTTGTAAGGGCCTCACACTTCTACTTGACAAGTTCTAATCATTCTATATAGCCCAAGGTCTCATCTTTCATGGATTTTAGGATTTCATTTTCCTCTACAACGGTCCTAGTTCTTATAATGGCTTCAGGGTGTATAAATATTCAACGTCCGATCTGATTTCTTCACTCCTCCTAAGCTCTGGAGAAATGCCTCATAGGATGTAATATTCCTAATCACAAAATCCTTTTCCATCTCCACTTTCTTGTGTTGGATCCTTTAGTGTTGGCATGCGCAGAGGTTCATCTTCAAGCACCAATTCCACCAAGGTTTGTACATAATGCACTGCCAAAGGAAATGTTTTAGGTACCTTAGGCTCTAAGTGTGGCTTTGCTTTCATGAAATTGTCCCTAATTTACTCTGCCATACTGATGAAAATAGTTTTCTTCTTCTATGCTAAGTCTTTTTCCTGATTTAGGAACACTATTTCTACATCCTTAGTTTTTAGTTCTTCTCTTAGCACCCTAATTATTGCAGCCTTATCCAAATTTTGTTGTGCCACCTCTATCGAGACCTTCACCAAAGAATTTCTCACTTGTTCATCTGACATAATAGTAGGCTTTATTGTTATGTGTTTGGCCTGAGGTGTCTTCTTCAACCTCCATGATACACATGAATCTTCACATACATCAAATTTTGGTTCGTCCATGTGCGTGTGCATAGACCATGACAACTACTTCTTTGTGCACATGGTTGCCATATCTTCATCTATAAGCTCCCACCTATACAACTCCTTTAGTGTCAGTGTGATTTAAAAATGGGCACAGACAATTTTACACGTGTCCTCAACATATCCCATGACTAATGCAACATATTCTCAACTTGTTCTCTTCGATCTTGACCCCTTAGGAACTTAAGCTTCAAGATTTGGAGTTTGTTTTGCTATGCCCTGAGTAGTCTCGGCATTGTCTCATCTACCTCCTTTTCTCCTTCTTCTCCATCCTTCATTTCTTCGTCCTTTGGTTCTTCCATATTCTTTGGAGGTGTAGGAGATTTAGGCGTGCTCTCCTCAGACTCTTTTGCCTCCTCATGCAACTTCAACTTCCTTATTCTCTTCTCATTTTTCTCCTTCTGTGGAGAGAGTCAAGGTGATTTGTGGAATGATTGTGGAGTAGCACCTTGGGTCCTACTTCTCCTAAACACCCTTTTGAAATGGCACTCTCCTTGGACTGCATCCAAGTCCTCATCATCTCCCTCTTATGGCTAGGGTGGAGTAGTCACATGCTCAAATTCTACCCTATCTATAGGCTACCTCCTGCCTCTAGTGCTCCAAACCACCACTATATTCATGCTCCTCCTCTTCATCATCTACTTCTATTGTCTCTGTGGGCTTAGGTGCTGAAACATTTTCCATTGTATGCTTACCTTTTGGTGGCCCTGGGAGTGTGAAATCATTCTCCACATATTTTTCGTTCTCCATTTTAGGATTGATTTGAAGATACACAAGTGATGCTCCAATGTTTCCAACATCCAAGCTTACCAACATCATGTTTAATACATCTGAGATAAGCCTCTCAATGTAGGTAGTTCGTCCTGGATATACATATGTCTTTCTCAGTGTATGGTAGTCACAATCTACATTGTATGCATTGAAGTTTAGTCGGTGCACATACAAAAATGAATGAACTGATGCCTGGAAATATCGTGCTATAAGGCATCATGGGCTCCAAGCCCCATCTTTCATGGAGAACCGCATGATGTAAAAGTGTTGGTATATCGTGAACTACACTGCCTTGCCTACTACCGAAGGTAACTCCTTGGGTATGCGTCATTATTATTTGAACACTGTGTGGAGTCTATCACACCATTTCTCTACCATCTGACTTTACTATTTTGCTCATTGATCATCATACAAGTACTTTCCAAATATTTCGTAGGTGACTTGTTCTCCATAGGGTATTCCCAAATTTTCTCCTTTGGCTTATCGGGCACTCTGATTTCCATAAACACTAGAGACAATAGAACAGCCCCAAAATTGATCTTCCCTCATGTGTTCACTTCTTCCCTTGAAATCTTCTTCGTAATGTGTAGCCACATTGTGTTTACTTATGACCATATTTCTTGTCATTCAAATTTGTCACTAAGTGCACGAGATACTTGTATGATTGGGTACTTCTTTAATTTATCAATGTCCATGTTGCACTGGACCCTTGGTATACCCCAACTCCTTCCTTGTCTCTAGGATTGTGGCCTTATCATTTAATTACTATTTAAATCTACCCCTATGCCTTTCAACCCTATTATTGTTGAGATCAACACGACTATGATCCTTACCCTGCGTCCTACAAAGTAGAAGAAATCTTCATGTACCCTTCTCATCAACCATTGATATAATGGTTCATATTTCCCAAAGTAGGGGAGCTCATACAACTGGTAAACTCCAATTTGCTTCAACAACTTCTCCCCAGCATCATCATACACTCGGCATGTCTTTTGTTGTGCACTTATTTGTCTTTGTGTTTAATAATGCATCCAACTCCTTATTTTTGGTTGTCAATGGTTGTACTCACTAATTTTTCTCTTCCAGATGTGGGAATCCCATTCTTGACCCACAATCACACCCTCTAGATACTACATTTATGAGAAATTACTCTCAGGATTCATTTCAACCTCTACTTCCACTTTTTTCTTCCCCTTAGCTCCTACGGTAGGTGCTTTCTTTAGTGCCATCTATAACCTGCAATATCCTCACTTCAAATACTCACCTTTTATCTCCTGTAATGTGAAAACCCAAACCTTAGCTCAATTCAGCATGCCCTAGTTGAAATCATATGCCCTAGCTCTTTTACAATACCTTGCTTCACTCAAACCCTTGCAATTGTGGATGCAAGCTTGCTCTACGCAAAAATTTGCTCATCATGTCTCGATTCACACTCTTCACACCTGAATACTCTTCTCATAGCTTGGTCACACTTGGATCTTTCAAATTATCATGATTGCAATGGTAAGAATGAACTCACATCTATCCTTATATATATTTTCAAAAAGTTAGTGCATTTATTACTCCTTCACCTACCAACAAGCCTCTCATTAATTGACCATTTTTTGTTCTTTCCCATGGTACATCTTCATGCCCAAGCTATAACCTTCTAGCGTGCACTCCTTCCTTTTGGATTTAGAATTTTCTTCAACACGTTTCCATTTGCTTGAGTACTTGTTAGTGAAAATCTACAACACCCCCTAAATGACCTTCAGATCTGTAGTTCAGAATTGGGTCATTTAGTGTGATTGCACAACATTGAGTTTTCTCCAAGGTGTGGGACCTTGCAAGGTGAGAAAACTCTCTAGAGAAATCTGGTTCTTACCCCTCTATTTAGGTGTATGCATGAATTTTTGCAGAGGTTCTGATTCAAAACTCTTATTCTAAAATTTCCAAGGAGATAGGGTTGAAAGAAGCATGGAAAAGGAAAACAAAACTAAGATAAAATAGTGATACACCAAAGGAGTGATGAAATTTTGTCTTGAAAATAAACACAGATCATAGAGATGTAACACCAAAGCATGCATAGATTGCTAGAATATAATGAAAGATCAGAAGACAATGATAAACACATGAGAGGATTGAAGGATCATTCACAAAACATGCATTACCATTTCCAAGTTTAATACGATGCATTACAATGGAAGAAAGGAAAAAATGAGTCACAATCTCCATGGAAGGTCTGAAACTCCTTGAATTCACGTGCCAAGGGGAAGAGGGGAGTCTGCAAGAAAAAAAGTCCAAACCTTTACAAATGAGCCAAAACTGGCTTTTAATGGTGAAGCAAAACAAAGGAAAAGAAAAAACATGGGAAAATTGATTTATGAGCTCAACCACCAATCAAATCCCTTCAATTTCTCCTACAAAGTGATGGGCTTCATGGAAAAACCCATACACCAAAGTACATTTCTCTGCAGATCCAAAAATGACCCATACTTCATTAATTTTGGTAGTTGAATGTCAGTTCTATATTTTTGCATGCCAAAGATGTTTTCTCATTTTTCTCCCACCAAAATCCACCAAAAAAACAAAATTGAATAGTCCATCGTGTGGATAATTTCAACAGCTTTCCAATGATATAAAAATGCAAAAATCTCGAGCTTTGGATCAAAAGATATGGCCCTCTGAAGATTTAGGGAAAATTAGGGTTTGCGAAGACGAGATTGAAATTTTTCCCTCCTTTTCGAATTGGGAAAATTTCTCAAAAATTATCCACTGGCCCAACCCGCACTGCCACATGGTGCCATATCATTGATCCATGGGTTCAAACAATCATTTTTCCCTTTTGCAAATTTGGAAAATTTTCCAAAATTACTCCGCGCCTCCGCCACTCCGGGACACGTGTCACCATCTAGTTGCTTGGTGGGGATGCACTCCACTTTTTACCTTTGAGCCGCTAGCCACTTTGGAAAAATTTCCAAATTTCTTCCTTTGCTCCAACCTCCACTACTGATAGGACATGTGGTGTCTTCTCATTGCTCGGTGGGCTTTCGCTTGGATTTTCCCCTTTGAACCCTTTGACCCCAACGCCGAAAAAACTTGAAGTCCTTCCACCCCGCCACTCCAACCTACCACATGGCACCCTCTCATCTCTTACAGGATTTCGGGCCAAAATTTTCCCTTTACCCTTTGACCCCAAAAGGCTAAGCGCTAATTTTTTTCCCAGGCCCGCCTTGGGAAAATTTCCCTCCTAACTCCACCGAGCCATAACTTGTAAAATACAAGGAGTTAGGAGGACTTCTTTACCTTTCTAGAAAGGGGAGAAAATTCTCTATCTGATGAAGTAATACCTAGAAAATTTTAAGTGCCTGTAATGTGAAAAAAATTTGACTGAGGCACAAGGAAGGAAGGAATGAAGATAAGTTAGCCAAAATAAGCAGGGGGTTTATTTTGGATAACAATTTTGGTGACTCAAAGGGGGAATCAGCCTGCTAGATGAAGTGACCAGTTGCTTGAAGCAATCCATTGGGTAATGGAGTCATTAACTTAACTTCTTGTTACTCTCAACTCTTTATAAAATCTCTAAAATGAAGATTGTGAGAGTAGAACATTACTTTGATCTAGAACATGGCTTGCAAAAATGCATCCTCGGGATAGAAAAATTTGTGCCAAAGCACTTAGGGAAATGTAAATCTAAGCTACAATGAAAAAAATGTGCATAAGAACTTAGAGGAATGAAAATCTAAGTTGATATGTACAAGGTGAGAAGTTTCCCTTCTAGTAGCAATGTTTTAGATGGATTCCATTAACTGGAATCTACAGCTTCCTCACCATCCAATGTAGAAAATCGGAAGGCATTATTGTTTTTGCATTTTTGACTATGTAGGGACCACTCTAATGGCATCAAATTTTGAATGCCTTCTGGATTTTCTCGGTCTACATCCCATTTTAATACTAAAAATCCAACTTTGAAAATTCTAGCCTTAGCTTTCTTATCAAAGCTTCTCTTGATCAAAGCTTGGTCCTTCTCCATTGTTTGGGCTGCATGCTCTCGATTTCTTCGAGTTCCATCAATTCTACATATCTAATCTCCATGGGCTCAAACTCTAACAATTCTAATTGCTTCATGAGTTCCAATGTTGGTAACTCAAGTGACATAGGAAAGATTGCATCTCTCCCATAAAAAAGTATGAATTGAGAGTTACCTATGGGTCTCTTAGGAGTTATCCTATCAGCCCATAGAGCTGATTTGAGCTTAGTGTGCCAAGTCCTCTAATTTTCATCAAGATTCCTCTTGATGATCCTTAATAGATTCTTTTTGTGGACTTATCTTGGCCATTACCCCGAGGGTAATCATTTGATGAAGTGCTCAAATAGATCCCATTTATAACACCTATTCGATTACCTTTGATCCTATGAATGCCAACAAATTATCTAATATTATAGTGGTAGGTGTACCAAATCTGGTTGTAATCCCCTCATAGAAGTCTAGAATGCTATATTCATTTTCCTCTTATAGTGCCACCGCCTCAGTCCATTTGGTGAAGTAGTCTATTGCTGTTAGAATCCATTTGTGCCCTTGGCTTGAGTTTGGATTAATGACTCCAATGAAGTCCAAACCCATTACATGAATGGTTGGTCCACTGAGATTGGGTGCAATGGAAGTGCTGCTAACCTCTCTTTGCCTATGAAGAATGCACAATTCTTGCACCTCTTGATCCATGCATAACAATCACTAAACATTTTGGGCCAATAATAACCAGCCTTCATGATCTTGAGATCTGTCACTCTTAGAGAAAAATGACCCCTAGCTGATCCACCATGGAACTCTTCTAACATTTTCTCAATTTGATTTTTCCCAATGCATCTTAGCAACACTCCATTGATATCCTTTTTGAACAAGACACCATCAACAAGTGCATACGAATAGCTTGCAATCTAAAGTGTCTTCTTTTGGCTTTGTTCATCTCTAGAGGGCATAGGCCTATTTGTAAGAAGTGCATTATGTCTTGGGTCTAGCAAGGAGTGAACATGCCACCATTTTCTTCTTGAATATCTCTTTGTTCTTGGTTGTCCTGTAACACCAAAACAACGTTCTTCTCTTTGCTTGTTTCAATTGATTGGTTCAAGGACAATTTCTCACACAATCCCTTTCCTTGGACCAGCTTGGTGACTTTGATCTCAATGTCATACTCCATGACATGAGTAATCCACCTTGCACATTTTTAATTTAGATCTTTGTTGAGGAGGAAGTCTTTAACTCCCACATGAGAAACTAGCAATTGAACCTTATTGTTTGAAACTAGATGCTTAAATTTCTTCAAGCCCCTAATCACTACAAGAACATTCTTCTCAATGAAGGAATACCTCACTTCATAGTCCTCCAATATTTGGCTAAAGAAAGTAATTGGCTACTCTGCATTTTCTTCATTTTGTTGTACTAAAATTGCAGAAATTGTATCATCACCACCAAATGCATAAAGGATGAAATCTTTAGAGAAATCTAGGTTAATGAGAGTTGGATCTTGTGAGATAGCTTCTCTAATTGCCTTGAAACTTGCCTTACCTTCAATTTTCAATTTTAATGCCACACTTTTCTTCAACATCATAGTTATTGGATTGACAAGGGCTGCAAAGTTTGGAACAAACCTTTGAACAAAATTGATTCTTCCCAAGAAACTTTGAAGGGCCTTCTTATGCCTTGGCAATGGCAGTGCTCTTATTTCTTCAACCCTCTTTGGATCAATTACTAACCCTTCTTTGGAAACAATGTGGCCTAGGAGCTTTCCTTCATGAGCTATAAAAATGTATTTTTGGGATTCAAGGATACCCCAAATCTTCTACATCTTTGGAACACTTGTCTCAAATGAAAGAGATGATCTGCTGCACTTTTAGAAAATACAGTAATATCATCTAGGTATATCAGCACTATTTTGTTGATCAATCCCTTGAATGCCATATCCATTTCCCTTTGGAAAGTAGCTCCGGCATTAGACAACCCAAATGGCATTTTTCTATATGCATAGGTTCCCCATTTGGTGGTGAAGGCTGTTTTGAATTGATCATCTTCCTTTACCATGATCTGATTATACCCTGAATAACCATCTAGCAATGAAAACCTCTTAGAGCCAACAACAACTTGCAAAATCTGCTCCATAGAAGGAAGTGGGTAGTGATCCTTGAGGGATGCTCTATTCAAATCTCTAAAGTCTACACACAACTTGATTTCTCCACTTTTCTTTCTAACTAGAACCAAGTTTGCAACCTATCTTGAATGCTTGATGGGGAATATGATACTTTCCTCTATTAACTAATTCAATTCCTTCTTCATGAGAGGCTCAATGTGTGGGTTGACCGGTCTCTATTTTTTGCCAAAAGGGCTTAGCACTTGGATCTAGTTCAATTGTGTGTTGAGCTAGCTTGGGATTAAAACCCTCAAGTATTCATAGATGCAAGCAAATACATCCAGGAACTCTTGGAAAAGCTACATGAACTCATACCTTTATTTCTCGATTGCCACTTTACCAATTTGAAGTGACTTGCCTTCTCCAACCGAGATGGGCTCAAATCCTCTCCCTTGACTTCGATGTTTTCTTTCTCCTTCCTAAATTGATCATTATGATTGAAAATAGATGCTAAAGTCACAAGTCCCTTTGGTAGTTTGTTGGTTCTCACTGTACCACTTGATCACCATAGGGTTGTTCTAACTTTTCCGAGTTTTTGCTTTGAGAACTCAACTTCATCTTGTAAGAAATTGATGATTTGTTGGTCACTCTTAAACACTTGCCAACTTGCATTGTTTTCTAGAACTGATGGCCTCACAATCACATGGATGTTTGGCTGCATTTTATCTCTTTTGATACTTTCCACAACATCAAAGGTTGCTCCAACTGCTGCAATCCTATCAACAGCTTGGTTTTCTTTCCTAGGAATGGAGTTGATGCCAAAGCCCTCAAAATCCTCAATGAGGTCCCACACTCTATTCTTATAACTCTTGAGTAGGTCATTCTTGGCAGCATGTTGTCCTTTAACTTGATTAACAATCAGCTCACTATCACCAAAGACTTGTAAGTTTTTGATGCCTCTCTTCCTTGACCAATGCAATCCATGTATTAAAGCTTCATATTCAGCAGTGTTGTTAGAACATGCAAACTGAAATCTAAAAGTTAAATAATACTTAATTCCTTGAGGTGAAACAAGCATAGCTCCCCCTCCTGCACCTTGTCTACTTCTTGATCCATCAAAGAACAACTACCATACCTCATTTTCATCTCTATGGTCCGGCTTGGTGATCTTAGGAAGAGGCTAATTTTCTTCATGCATGTAATAGACTCCTAGTTCGATTCCTCTATTTCCTTGTAGGGATCAAAAGTATGTACCTTGTTTTTCCATTCATCAAGAGTCAAATCTGGAATGCTTCCAACTTTGGTGTCGCCTTCGTTTATACTTGGATAATCCTCTTGATCAAAAGCTGAATAGTTGGCATTGATTGGGCTTGGAGTATGAGACTCAATGTGAAAGTTTGCAATAGGTTCGGACCTAATTGTGGCCTTGGCTCTATATCTCATCCTAAATAGCATGTGTGAACAATCGGTGGATAGGTAGCCTCTAATTCTAGCTATGAAATCCCTTGACAAACATATGGCAAAAAAGTGGTGGAAAATTTATCACCGACACATCTTGCAAAACAGTGACATTAGGGCATACATGTAAAGTAAGGCTCAAATCTTTAATTACCCCAACTATTTTTACTGTTGTCCCATCTAATTGCACTACCCCTTGGAGATGACTTCATATTAAAGGCCCATCTGATCAGCTATTTGCTTGGGCATCACATAACTAATTGCCCCAGAATCAATCATACAATTATGTACTAGTTTATCCCCAATGATCAATGAAACATAGAATGGAGGGGGCTTCAAATTTTACCTTCTTGTCCTCCAAGCTTTCCCTCAGGATGAGTAGCATTTGTGAGTACCTTCTCTTACATATGAGCTTGCTGATTTGAGGTTGACCAATTCTTCATGGCAGCTTGTAGTAGATCCCTTTGGCATGGGATGGATAGTGACTCCCACATAGATATGTTCACATTGGTCTTCTTCATTTGTTCGATGATGTTAAATGGGGATGAACCATCTATTTGCTGCCCTTTAGTCTGCACATTCTTTTCTTGTACATGGGCTACAACAACTGGTATTTGAGTTGGTATAGAAGGTGGCTTGGGCTGTCCTTGCACATTTGGAACTGCATTTTTCTTGCCAACACCTTATGGAGTGATGGAAGGTTGTGAATCACTTGGATCTAATGACTTCCCTTCACCAATATTCCTCTTCTTTGACCATGTTTTGGCTGCTATATCCTACCAATTCACAAGTGTAGTCTCATTTGGAGTTTTATTTTGCTTAAGGTGTTCCTTGTTGTTGGTTTGTTTCTTGACTCACCTCACTCTCTACACCAGTTGTGGTCACCATCAAAGCTTGGTTCAAAGCACCATTGAAGCACATAGATTGATTGTGAGGTTCATTGCATGGGAAACACAAATCATACTCTTGAGCTATATTATTTTACACTGGGACTAAGGCTTTAGAGTTAGATGCAACATTGGGATTATACGGCTGAAATAGTCTATTGGAAGGAGGCCTTACTTGATTTTGATTTACAGCTAGGTTGGTGGCCTATTAAGCTGATATGGTTGTCTATTAGGCTGATTTTGAGGCTCATAAGAAGGCTTAAAACTTTGAGATTTTTTCCTCTTGAGTGTAACCATCTCATTTCCCAAATTTCAAATCGGTTCATAATTTCTTGAAGATCATTTGAGGCACTAGAGGATGAAGTAGAAGTTTCATTTGAACTTTGATTTCTAGGAGTGGGAATAGGAGCTAAAGTAGGTGCTTGACTAGTACTTGGGCTTTCCAACTCTTGCTATAAGGGCATAGAAGGCCTATGTGCAAGTTTACCACTTGGATCAAATAATTCTCAAGCCTAATGGTGATGTTGTAAGTCATGCAGGTATAGTTGCACCTCCCATGGATTGGATCAACATAGAAATGTCATAATTTAAAGCCTTGAGAAAGTATAAGAAATCACCTTGAGTTTTTGGCCTCACTACCAATGGGATTCTATCCCATGTTCTTTGAAATCTGAAATTGAAGTCAGTTAGTTGCTCATTGGGAGCTCTCTTAATAGTTGTTAGTTGCTCCAATAGAGACAAGTTATCCCCTTTCTCTCAAAATTGGTTATGGAGGGTTATGCACAACTGGTTCCAATTTTGAATAGAGCCTCGCCTCAAGGCTTCTAAACCATTGCAAATATTTCCCTTTGAATGAAGATGCCAAATTTGACAACAATTTTCATCTCAACAATCTCATGGATTGCACAAACATTAGCTATGTCTTTGACATGATCACCTGGGGTGGTCTGATTTTCTCCAGTAAAGTATGGGATGTTCTTCAATTCTACAATTGGAAATGGGTTTTGGGCATTGAGATCTAGTGGGCTGCTACCAAGATAAAGTTGACATAAGGATTGGGTTATGCCATTCGATTGGCCTAGAACCCTTGTTGATTGGATGAAAGGTCTACCGGTGGAGGAGTTGATAGAGTTACTTTGGTGGAGATGGAGACCTTTGAATCCTTCTTCCTCTTTCTCCTCTTTCTGGGGATAATTAAAGATAGTTAAACAATCCCTCCTCTCTAGTCCTTGACCTTTTTGGATCCTTCTCATGAATCTTCAAGCTTGGACTGCTGAAACTAGTTGATTCTATCCTTTTGGAGTCGCAAGATGTGCTTTTTAAGGCTCTTTCAAACAAGAAAATTACAACAATTACACATCAATTTTGTTGTAATGAATATGGAGACAACTAAGGTCCCACCAGGCATGCTAAAACTATTATTGTAAATCTACGGACTTCCCCCTAAATGACCTTCATATCTGCAGTTCGAACTGGGTCATTTAGTGTGATTACACAACATTGAGTTTTCTCAAGGTGTGGGACCTTGCAAGGTGAGAAAACTCTCCGAGAAAGCTAGGTTCTTACTCCTCTGTTTAGGTGTATGTATGAATTTTTTCAAGAATAAGAAGTATGTATGATTTTTTTCTAGAATAAGATTTTTAATAAAAACCTTTGAAAAATTCTAGAATTTCCAAGGAGACAAGGTTGAAAGAAGCATGGAAAGGGAAAACAAAACTAAGCTAAAACAGTGATACACCAAATGAGTGATGAACTTTTGTCTTGCAAATAAACACATATCATATAGATGTAACACCAAAACATGCACAAATTTCTAGAATATAATGAAAGATCATAAGACAATGATAAACACATGAGAGGATTGAAAGATCATTTACAAAACATGCATTACCATTTCCAAGTTTAATACGATGCATTACAATGACAGAAAGGCAAAAAATGTCCTCACAATATCCATGGAATGTCTGAAACTCCTCAAATTCACATGCCAAGGGGAAGAGGGGAGTCTACAAGAACAAAAACATCCAACCCTTTACAAATGAGCCAAAATTGGCTTTTAATGGTGAAGCAGAACAAAGGAAAAGCAAAAACATGGGAAAATTGATTTATGAGCTCAACCACCAATCAAATCCCTTCAATTTCACTTACAAAGTGATGGGCTTCATGGACAAACCCATATGCCAAAGTACATTGCTCTATAGATCCAAAAAATGACCCATACTTCATTAATTTTGGTAGTTGAATGTCAGTTCTATATTTTTGTGTGCCATAGATGTTTTCTCATTTTTCCCACCAAAATCCACCCAAAAAAAAATTGTATAGTCCATCGGTGGATAATTTCAACAGCTTTCCAATGATATAAAAACACAAAAATCTAAGCTTTGGATCAAAAGATATGGCCCTCTGAAGATTTAGGGAAAAATTAGGGTTCGCGGGCCGAGATTCAAAAATTTTCCCTCCTTTTTGAATTGGGAAAAATTCCCAAAAATTCTCTCGCCATCCCGACTCGCTGCCCACGTGGTTCCATCTCATTGATCCACGGGTTCAAATGATCATTCTGCCCCTTTTGCAAATTTGGAAAATTTTCCAAAATTACTCCGTGCCTCTGCCGCTCCGGACACATGTCACCATTCGGTTACTTGGCGGGGATGCGCTCCATGTTTTACCTTTGATCCACTAACCACGTTGGGAAATTTTCCAAATTTCTTCTCACTGCTCCGACCTCCACCGCTAATAGGACACGTGGTGTCTTCTCATTTCTCGGTGGGCTTTCGCTTGGATTTTCCCCTTTGACCCCTTTGACCCCAATGCCGAAAAACTTGAAGTCCTTCCACCCCACCGCTTAGACCTTCCACGCGGTACCCTCTCATCTCTTACAGGATTTTGGGCCAAAATTTTCCCTTTACCCCTTTGACCCCAAAAGGCTAAGTGCCAAATTTTTTCCTGCGGCCCGCCTTGGGAAAATTTCCCCTCCTAACTCTGCCGAGCCATAACTTGCAAAATACAAGGAGTTAGGAGGACTTCTTTACCTTTCTGAAAGGGGAGAAAATTCTCTATCTGATGAAGCAATAGCTAGAAAATTTGAGTGACTGAAATGTGAAAAATTTTGATTGAGGCACAAGGAAGGAAGGAAAGAAGATAAGTTAGCCAAAATAAGCATGAGGTTTATTTTGGATAATAGTACCTCCACCGCACCTTCCATTGGTAGTCTTCATAGCCTCTACTTACCTTACGTTATATTGTTCCATCATTTATCTCCATATATGATCATTTGTCTAGAAGCAATTTTTTTTTTTCAATTCTCCAACTTGAATAGCACTTTTATAGCAGCTTTTTTCCTTTCATGTGTACTTATTTCCAATATTATTGTACTTGATATCAATAACCACCCCACACTAAGGGTGTGTGTAGTCCTTTGTGCATAAAAATTCTTCAAATAGTAATTAGCTTCTAGCACGTAAACATGCTTTATTACATAAACACACCAACTAAATTGACAAAGCACGGTGACAAAGAAGGAAATGCAAATGAAAAATTGGAAACCTAATCTAAATGACAACACTACCTTATTACAAACACCAAGAAGACTTATTTTTAGTAGGGATTCATCCTACTTCCATTGAAGTATCTAGGTAACCATATTCCATAAAGCACCTTAGATTCACAAGCTCTAGTTTCAAGTATGTGAGTGAAAACATACACCCCAACCAATGTACTTTGAGTTTTCCTGGATGGCACAAAAACTTAGAATCATAAAGGAGCACCATCTGTCTAATTGTGAACTTTTTATCCCTAATGTGCATGTCATGCCATGCTTTCTACCTAGCCTTTTCTTATTTTTGACTCCAACATGCTATTTCTTGTCACTCATCCAGCTTGATTAACTTTCAATCTATTCTTCTAATGCTTTCTCATCACTAGACCTCCAGACACGCAAATACAAAAATATGGTAACATGAATTCCATAGGAAGAACTTCTTCTGCCAAACACTAACTCGAAAAGGTGCAACTCTGTTTAACCTTTTATATGTTATTTGATATGCCCAAAGTACTATAGATACTTTATCATCCCAATCCATTCTTCCAACATCATAGATTTTTGTCAATGTCTCGGTTCAAAATTTTGTTAAAAGCCTCAATGATCCCATTTTCCCGAGGATGATTTGGTGTAATCATGAATTCATCCAATAAAATTTTTATTGTCTCATTTAGAAATTTTGTGCCCCTATCACCGGTCAAACTTAAAGGACATCCATATTGTGTAATAATATTTTCCCATGGAAACTTGGTTGTTTTAACCACTTGTAAAATCCTTTGTAGGTGTTGCTTCTACCAACCTTGTCGGATAATTTGTGCAAGTAATGATATAGCGTGATCCACCTTGCACGCGATCGGTGAAATAAGACCCATAAAATTGATAGCCCATTTCTCAAATGTTTGTGCACTAGTAATAGGTTGTAGAGGCATTTCATCTCATTAACCTAGTTTCCCAAGATGCTAACAATGATCACAAGCCTTACAATAATCCTTACAATATTTATAGCAAGTTGTTTCTTCTCTAAGGATTTCATTCCTTCTAGTGTCATGCCTGTTCGTAGAAACTTATCAATTTCTTCTAATTCTAATTTTGCTCATTGTAACCTATATAACTGTGCATCTGGCATTATATCTTCAATTTCCTGTGCTTCTTCTCCTGACTGTATTCTGGATAAATGGTCTAGTCTAGAATTACTTTTCCCTGGTTTTACCACAATTGTGAAATCAAATTCTTGAAATAAGAGTACCCATCTACATATGTGCCCCTGTAAAATGGGCTTATTTACCAAATAATTCAATTCCATATGATTTGTATAGAAGAAAAATGGTGTAGCTAGTAGGTACTTCTTGAATTTATGTAGCACATAGATCATTGACAAAGCTTCGCGCTCTATAGTTGTGTAATTATTTTTGTAGGAGTCATCTTTCTACTAGCAAAACATATAGGATGATTTATAATACCTTCTCTGGATGATCCAACACTACGCCAATGGCCATGCTAGAGGCATCCACATGTATATGAAATGGTTTGTCCCATGAAGGAAAATGCAAAATAGGCACGGTAGTAAGTTTCTCTTTCAATATCTTGAATGCATGTTGTTGTGGTTATCCGTAGTAGAACGTACCTTTACCTTTCAAAGAACTATTCCAAAGGTGTGGAAACCTTGGCATATCATTTATAAACTTCCTATAATACCCATGTGACCCATGAATCCATGTACCTCACTTTGAATGGTATGATCTTTTAGGACTATAATTACTGCGAACCTTAGTTGGATCGACCAACAAACCTTTCTTACAGATTATGTATCCTAACAAAGATTCCAAATGGTGAAGAAAATATGCACTTCTTGATGTTCAAATAGATGCTCAACTATCTATATCTTTCAAGCATCAAGCACAAATTTTCACATTTAATTTTAATAAGTCCATACACCATCCAATCATCTAAATAAACTTGCAAGAAGTTATGAATAAAGTCTGAATGCTTGAACTATGCACAAAAATACAAAGGTGGGCACTTTTTTTAGACTAGAAGGCATCACAAAGTATAGGAAAAGCTACCCCATTTAGTACTAAACTTAGTCTTTTCCTTATCCTCTTGGGAAATCCTACCCTGATGATACCCCAAGAATCCATCTATAAATGAATAGATTTCGAGCCCTGCAACGCCTTCTAGTATTTCCTCAGTGAATGGTGTAGGAAAGGGATCAGTCACACATGCAACATTCAACTCCCTATAGTCCACATAGATCCTAATTTGACCATCCTTCTTGATACTAGATCACCATTGGACTAACCCATTCTGACTCGTCTAGGGGATTGATGATTCTAGACTTCAAGATTTTGTCAATCTCTTCTTTGACATTTTCACACAAGTTGGGGTTCATCCTGTAGGGTCTCTTTCTAACTAGGCACACACCCTCTTTAAGCTTTATCTTCATCTCCCCTAATGATTCATGCACACCTTTAAGTTCATGGTACCCTCGAGGGAATAATTCCTGATAATCTCATAATAACTCTATGATTTTTGCCACTTTAAAGTCTGATCAATAGTCTCCAATTATGGCCTCCTTAGGCTCAACATTTGATCCAATATTCACTTTCTTTGTCTTCATAGGTTCATGATAGGCACACATGGTCTTATCTGCACTATCCAACACCTCACGCCTACTTGTTGAATGGTTTATATCCAGATTTTCTACTTCTTCGTCATCCACTAAGTAGACCATTTTTCCTTTTTCTTTCTCAAGACAAGCGCACTTTGAAGTAGTGTGGCATCAACCTCTGTCTCTTCAACAAGACATGCTCCTGAGTTCCCTTCATCTAGTAACTCCTGAAGAAGTTTTTCAGCCTTGGCACTATCTCCCATAGTTAAATGCTTGATGAATTTTAATACTTCTTCCACCGAAGGATTGGTGTATAAGAAGTCAAACGCCTAGGTCATTCTTGCCAATTTCCAATCTCTCTATGGAGTTTGGCATAGATATACCAAGCATGCGCGTAACCTTGTAAAGTGGAATAAAACTTTTGAACCTAGAGCGAAGGTGTTAAAGCTTCCTTCCCCTTTTTCTAGAGTCTCTGACACTATTGAACGTGGTGCTAAACAGGTTGACTATCATGATAAGTGCATATTTGAGTAGGTGCATTTCTCCTTAAGAACCTAGTGGCAAGAGCAATCCTAACTTCATTCCATCCTACAAGATTATCCTTGTGGACCACCCACCAATGCATTGTTGTCCCACGTAGTGTATATGCTAGCATATTTATTCTTTCCAGTGGGTCTATCCATTATTCTTCCATGGTGTGTAGAACACCATAGGGTCTCCTTCTCCAGTGTAACAAGGTATCGATTTGTTACCTATTCTCCTAATATAACGCAGTTTTCTAACCATAGGAAGTATGCTCTTTACTTCATACCCTACCAACGCATAAGTACTATGAGCCCAATTATCACAAGCAACACTTGTATCGCTAATAGAATGTGCATCCTCCCACTGAAGGATTCCTTCTTTACATGGTTCAAGCACCTCTTGATCCCGGATGACATGTACATAAATCCTATTTAGGTCTTCTTCACTCAAGGGGTCAACATAGGGTGCATATTTTCCATCTGTTAAAGGTATAATAACTCTTTCCTCCTTATTTTCAAAGCTGATATAACCATTGTTGAACCAAAGATTGACATTATTTGCATAGCACCAAGGATGTCCCAATAGAGATGGGAAGCTATCTGATTTTGCTAGCACTAAAACCTCAAAATCTCTAGTGAACTTGACTCCTTGTATGGTAATGGATGCATCTTTTAAAACTCCGATGGGAGTGGCCTTAGTCCAGATTAACCATGAACAACACACTAGAGGATGGCTATAATGGAGGTATCCCATTTGTACCCATGAATCTAAGGTAAGAACATTGACTTCCACACCTGTATCAATTAGTATATTACTCAATAGCCACCCATCCACAATAACATTCAGAGTTATTTCCTTGTCATAATCTAGGCTATGAGGGGGAAGATTTGCATACAGGATATGTTGTCTAGTCTTAGTACTTGTGTGTGGAGTGTTTCCTTTTAACCAATTCCCCAACAGTGGAATGATATTCTCCTGGTGCAAAAATTTGCACACTTCTCTCAAGTCATCCATATCAGTTTGGACCATCTCTGATGCTTTATTTTTCTCCATCTTCCATGATTGCTCCTTTAAATACTGTATTTCACCATGAAGATTCCTAAGTACCTCCATGGTTTATTAGTAAACCTCCTTCGATGGGCGAGGATCTCGGGTACTATGCATGTATAACCTCCTCCTTAGTGATGATAGGCCTCTCGCTGCTATGCTTATTTGGCACGTCTTTGCCAAAGGCGTGGGTCGTGATCTTTACTGCGATGCCTCAAATTATTCTTCCAACTTAGGCATCCACTAATTTTCCACAGTGCATTGTATCCTAACCATCCCCACACCTTTGTTTTCCTATTTATGTTGCTTGCTAAGATGCTCATATAAGTTCAAGCACTACTCATAGCTATAATTATTTCCACGAAAAGAACATGTAATAATCTTAGGATATTCACGCATGTAGTGGTCGAGATCTGCATGTATAACACATTCCATAAGAGAACTTGCTTTTTCCACCACCACGGCCTTATCCTCCAAATCCACCATGGTATCCTCAACCTCTGCCACGGTTACCTTTAAAATGCCCTTCATTCTACTCATAGCATGCCCGATTGTGATCCTGATCCTGATGGTTGTTCTTGCCTTTAGAGTTATCTGAAACTCCCATCTATCATACACCAATATCTATAAGAACTGGATCGACCAATCAGCCGGTAGTCTTCTTTGTCATGAGTCGTGGACCTGTAAATTTTATAGTAATAAGAGATGTTCTTACTTATCACGCATTATAGTAATGGGAAGTGACTAGTATCATGGTTTAAATGGCATATCTCACAATCCAACAACAACAAGTGCAATCGATGATCATGGGGAAAAGTATCCTTTGTGTGACCGTTCACTTTGTAATCTGTGCACCAAATCCCTATGCGCATCTCATGTGCTGAATTTTCTGATAGTTTCTCTAACTACTTTTCCATAGCTACAATTTGTGCTTCTAAATAAAGGCTCACCCCAGTGTCTATACATCCAACTACCTCAACATGTAAGGCTTCTTCAAGTGCTTTGTGCATATCAATGTATGTTTTATGTGATGGTTCCCTTCTAAAAGGTGTAATTAGACCTCTAAAAACCATTGTGCATGTTGGCTTGCATGAATAACATAATACAACTTAGATAACAAGTGTTTTGAAATGGGCATCATACTCTTTGACACTCTTAGTAGTTCCTTGCTTAATATCCTTGAGCGCACTTATACTCTTCGATTGAACTCAGGGATGTGAAAATCTTTAAGGAAATCATCTTTTAAAGTTGCATAGTCTACGCAAGTCTGATCAAGGTCAAAATTTATGTCCAACTGTGTGTGCGCCATTGTAACGTAGTAGCAAATTGACTTGCCCTATGCTTAGAATCCATGATTCCTTTTGCGCGCCATAGTATTTCACACATGTGTACATGTTTAACAACATCTTCTATGCCCCTATACTCTGGAAGATGAAGAGACATCTCCATGTAAATATTTTGGGGTTGGTGCGGACCTTTCCCACTGATCCAGAACCTCATGTGTTTCCTCTACCTCCAAAACCACCAGATCCACTAGAGCTAGAGCCACCTATACCTCCTGATCCCAAACTTGTAGCTGGGGTTGGACTAGAAGATGTACTTCCCTATGTCCCAACCATAGTACTAAACTGTACCCCAACAATCTATGAAGTATTACTACTCCCAAAAGATAGTCCAAAAATCTACACACCTGAATTCTATGTAGATGATACACCCAAAAGGTACTCCCATATAACAACAAAGCCATTTGCATTGCCATCACTGTGCTTCTTATATGACTCACTCCTGCTCTCCCACTATTTAAATTGGCTTGATGTAATTTTGTTGTACTAGAAATTGGAAGACCAAGCGCAAGAGAAAAGTTACCAGATGGATTTAGATGCATGCTCGTAGCCAAGGTTGTTTCTACTATTGTGATTCTACTTGAGGCCAAGAATGGTTCCCTATCATGATTTCTCAAATGGGGGAGTTCCTGATGCTCGGGTTCCATGTCTTCTGCATGAACTTCAACTCCTACCCAAACTATATTTCTCCACAACATCATTTTCTCTGTAACCTCCCATCACTACTCTCTCTACGCCTCTCACATGCCTCATTATACTTAAGCTTCTTTTCTTCTCTCTGCCTCTCTCGCTAGGTCTTCCATCTTTCACCAAGCCTGCTCCTACCTCCATGCGTGGTGGGGTTTAGTTAGTCATTGGTTTTCTCTCCAAATTCAAATTTACCATCAAAATTTTGATCACCAATGGAATTCCCTACAAGTAAGCTCCTTGGGATATCGTACAAATTGGAATTCGGCTACCTCTAGGAACAAATAAGTGGATATTGAGTACTCCAAGATATAGTTGTTTAAAACACCACAAAACCATTTATCCACAATGCGAGTCCAAATCAAATCAATATCATAAAGGGCCTAAAATTATTCCTATGTCCAGATAAGTGTGAGATACCTCCAATTCCATGTAGATGCGTAAGCAACCAGCCACTCGTAAATTCCACCGGAAAGATAGTGAATAAGCTCTCATGTAAATTGTCATACAGATTCTATTCTACCCAAGTGCATATGTTAAACTCAAATCTAGTGTTGAACCTTCGTTTGTATTCTTCTTCTAGGTCATGTATCCACTCCTCAACACTTGCTTGGGTCAACCAAAGATGGCTTCATTACAAATCATCCTAAAAACAACTAAAGAAAGAGGTCCTAGAAATGGAACCAATGATGCAACCTAAAATTCACCAAGAAAAGCCCATACATGCTGGCACATCAATCACCTAGACCGAGCACTCACCCAAAGCATGCAAAGGTACCAGTGCCCCTCTTTAGATTTTCTATTACAAGATGTTAGCATGATGAAGACTTAAAGCATTCCGATCTATGACTAATATATCATCCTACATTGCATATTCAGAGCTAGATCTTGAAGTATCATGAATCAAACAATACTCATAGCGAAATAATTCATGCAGTAATAAAATATAACCATGATTAATACTTTGATTTAGTCAATAACCTTCATTATATTAAATACAGTAATACATAGAAGCTTCTTAAAATAATGGCATCATATTCTCATGTGCGTACATACGATATATAATAGTGTAATCTCACAAAGAGTCTAGTCCTTACATATATCATCTCTATGCTACGTAGTTCACTACATATTTATAAGGGTGGGGACTTGCCCTTCACCACTTATCCAATCCCAAAATAGGTCACATGCTATTATTAGCCATGCGTTGTTACAATAATAGCCACACATGCAAGTGCGCTAACAATAGACTTCTTCTAGTTAACTATCAATAGTAAATCTATTCTTAGCCTATACTCATGCAAATCTGCTTCATAGCCATCCTCCAAAAATAGCCAATGTGTGTCACACAATTATTTAACCAGTTTGTATGTTTGGAATGCTATCTCCAAAAATAGACCCTCATCGTGAAAATGGCTAAGTCCTGAATTTTTCTTTTTCCTCGCAGTGTGATTTCTTACTTGATCCTCTTGTGTATTTGAATGCGCTCTTCTCTTCTGCGTGAACTTCTATATGTTTTTTGCTAAGTGCTAAATATTTTCGACCAAGAATTATGATCGATCATGTCGATACTTGGAAGGGAAGAGAAGGGGATCCTCTCCATCATAGTGATAAGTTAGAGGTCCCAGAAACGGTGTTTATGAAAAAAATTTAGGAGGAATGGATTTTGGATCCATAAACTCTATAGGTGAAGGTGGCAAAGTTGGATCCAATACCAATGTGGTCTTTATGCTTACGAGTGGTGCAAGGAATTCTAGTATGGAAACCTTGTTCATAGAAACAAAATCCAAATCCCTTCCATGCACAACGATGGAGGAAGGTGTGGGTAAAGCGAGTAGTTGGTGATAGATTGAAGGTCGGAGGAAAATGGTCGAGTTTGGGAAGGTGGCTTGGGTGAGTAAGTAGAAGTATCAAGTTCCCCATACATTAAGTTGGTGTGAAGGTGGGGAGGACCATAGGGGAAAACCTTACCTATGTGGTGATCATAGCGGGGATGTTGGTGAAGTTTACCATACTCTTGATGAGTAATGAAAATGTCAATGTTATAAATGTGGTACTCCCATAGAGTGAGGCATTGAAAAACACCTGCTAAGGGATTAGTAGTTGATATGTGGGTAGAGGGTATGGATTAAACACTTGATAGTTGGGAAGAGGAAGCATTAGTTGTTTGAGAAGTAGATGGGTTAGTTGATGGGTCAGCTACAAAAGCTGCAGAGTAGTGGTAATAGGGGATTTAGTTGTGGTAGATGTAAGTGGTAACATTAGTGGATGAGGTAATGGTAGAAGAAGAAGTGGTAGTGGTGGTAGATGCCTTAATTGGTATAAGGACATCATTGGGTCGATACAACATGTTACAGGTCTTGAATAGTGAAGGGTTAGCTAGAATGGTGTAGTTGTGCCCTTCATGTTTGAATTTTAAATAGTGGTGTGAAGTTAAAGGAACACAACCCATGTCATGTCTCCATGGTCGGCTAACTAGCATGTTGTAATAGAATTCCCCCTCTAATACAAAATAATTCAGGAATGGTACGAGGGCCTACATGAATGTGGAGAATGATGGTTCCCGGTTGGAAGTCATGGCATCATTGAATGAATGCAACATAATTGGGTTATTATGCATGTAATTGTTAGGATGTGCATTTATTTATACGCATGAGAAGAAATGATGTTAATATTGGCACCGTCATCGATCATAACATGTTAAACATGTATATTATCAATGTAAATGGAAATAAATAGTATGGGATCAGGATTGTCTAATTAGAGAGGTATAATCTTGTCTTCAAAGAAACTGAGAGTGGCTACTTGATGAGTGGTAGCAGGAATAGAGGAAGGGGGTGCAAGTGGTGAGAGAGGTTACATGGTGGGGAGTGATAATGGATGAAATAGGAGTAGGGTCATTAGGTATAACATCAATAGATTGCAGAACCTCAATGAGGGCCTTTTGATGAGATTCATAGGTTTGGACGAGGTCGTACAAAGACATTTTGAGAGGAGACTGGTGCAACTATTTAAGCATTGTATGATGAGAATACCCATCGAAATAGGTTATGTGGGGCCATGGATGGTGATTGTTGGTGTAGGTGCAGATGGAATATTAGGTAAAAGAGTAGTGGATGATTTGTTTTTTTTCTCCTTTCCTTTTTCCTTTTGGGATCAAGTGGCAATTTGAACCATATTGATCTTTGGTAAAGGAGAAAGTGAGTCATGATAGTTGTAGGGACAAGATGGGTAAAAATATGGTGAGGTCATATATTGGTTTTGTGAAAACAATGTAGCACATTGACATTTTGGTGGAGGTTTGGCCACCTCTCTTATGTGGACCATATTGATCTCAAATGTTGGAGGATAAAAATTTTGTTATGGGGGAGATGAAGGTTTCTAAATAGGTATGGGATGAGGACGTGTGGTGATAGGTGAAGGTGGAATAGGTTCCTCATCTAAAATATCATCATCATCAAAGTTTTCTTCGAGAGGACATAGTTGAAGAAGAATAGTCTTAAGATCCTTACAGTTTACCACATTATGCCCTGTCACATGATGGTAAGCAAAAATTTTGGTATTGTCAAACCCTTTTGGTTTAGGTTTGAGTGGGTTGTAAGGTCTAAGTGGTGGAAATGTGATGGCAGAGGTTTACAAAATGTTAGCTAAGATGTTGGCGTAAGACCCTGCCAATGGATCATAATGTGAATTAAGTATTGGTCTAGATGGAAGTGTGTGAGACTGTGTTGGGAGAGGCACAACCAAAGGTGGAATTGGGGGTTGAGTAAGTTTGACCACCGGTTTGTAGATAGTACAGCTTTAGGTTTGATTACACCTTCTTAGGTAAATATGTAGCATATGAACTAGTTGTTGAAGGTGGTGTAGGTTTAACTACCTCTTTGGAGGGTAGTGGGTTCTTAGGATTTGGTTACACCTTCTTAGGTAAAGGTGAAGAAGAAGTGTGTGATTTAGAAGGGAAGGAAGATGGTGGAAGGGTCAGAGTCAATCAAGGTGATAATGGAGGTGCGTTGAAGGTGGTAGTAAGAGTTAATGTGGAAGGTATTGGTTGAAGAGAAGGTAATAACATAGTTAATGATGATGATACTTGAAGTGGTGTAGGTATAGGAGGTAGAAAGGACGTAGGTGATGGTGAAGGCATAAGCTATGTAGGTAATTTAGGTACAACAGAGGATCATGACAAGGTATGTTGTTGTGCTTTTGGTTTACTCTAGGTAGGAGGATACTTAGCTAAGGTTGATGGGTGGTGACCTAGGATAGATGGAAGGTGATAAATGGGTAGTGGGAAAAGCTAGTGTATGTGGCCTAATAGGTTGGGTATTCCTCTTAGGTGGGGATATAGTATTTGCGATAGCTTGTGAGGATGTGGCTAAATCTAGTTTGAGATGAGGATGGACTAGGCTTGATGCGAACATGACTCCTAATGTGGAAATGGGTTTAGGACATAGAGGAAGATATAGGTGCAGGTAAAGTTTTAGGCATAGGAAAAATTTCATTTTATGGTAAAGTTTTAGGTGTAGGTGAAGGTTATGAAGAAGGGGTCCTATAAGTGGCATGGGCATGGTGGGTTTGGTTGTATGAAACACCTTTGGATAGATCATGGAAGTATCGATGCAGACAACATTTGCATTTGAGTTGAGACAGGTAGTCAAAGGCATCCCCAAAGCATGGAATCATCAACATAATCCAAGCGGTTAGACAAATGTGAAAATGACACCACTTTGTAGGGGGATGATGTTTATTTTCTAGTAATCCTTGTAAATAATTTCTATGAGATAGGAAATGGTTGGCTTTAGACTCTTTGGGTAAAAGAGACAAGATAAAATCAACAAGATCCTTGAAATCCAATGGAGAATTATCACCAATATGAAGGGACACTGCTAATGGATCCCTTGTGAGTAGGGGAAATGACAAGTTGGATGTGGTAAGTTCATATTTTGGTGAAGAAGAAGGTAAGCATGAATCTCCCATGGGTAGAAGAGTAAGTACTACGGTTGTTCGTCAGGTTGAGAGGTGAGTGGGGAAACTGCATCGGCAGATATGGTGGAATCCTCCATGGGTGAAGGAGGAGATAAGGGAGACTCCTCTGTGGGTAAAGGATCAAATTAAACATTTCCCTCTATGGATGAAGGATCTCATGTAAGAATCTCCTCGATAGATGGAGTAGGAGGAAATTGAGCAGAAGAGCTGGTATGATGTCTAAAACAACATGAACCTCACGAATGTTGCTATTATTGGTCAAGTTTTCTCAATTTGGTTAAATGACGAGGTGTGATTTGGGAATGGATTCTTGAAGATGTGAAGATTCGATTAGCTGGTGCATTAGCATTATCCAAGACGAGATCTCCATTACCTAACATTTTTTGGACAATATTTTTAAAATTTATACAATTACCATCATTTTGACCTCTAATGCAATGATGGTCAGAGTAATCATTTTCTTTGTACCATGTAGGCATAGGATGAGAGGGTTCAAAACTAGTAAGTGGTTTGCTTGGGTGGAAGAGTGATTGCTCCAAATTTTAGAATTTTTCTAAAACCGACAAGTAGGGTTCTCCTATGGGAGTATATTTTCGTTTCTCCCACTTAAACCTGGAAAGCCTTAATAGGAGAAATATTGGAAGAAGAATTTGATTGGTTGGATGGGTGAGATGGGACATATTTCAAAAATATTGCATTAGCATATCCTTTTTCTTTAGATTAATTATTTTTGGTTTTGAAGAAGAAGAGGTATCATTTGATTTAAACGCAGCATTCTTGTTACACAATTGTATCTTCTTCTCTTCAATGGCATGAATTTCAAGTTCCAAGCCATGGTGAATGCCTCCTCAAACGTGCAAAGGTTTTTACTTAGAGATTTGGCAAGATTTTTTAGCACAAGCTCTCATAAAAAATCTATTAACTTAGTTTGAGGTAGTTAGAATTTGATTTGGTTGATCGGCCTCTGCCAATGAGTGACAAAATTTGTGATAGATTCATCTTCGTATTGGCATGTCATGTACAAGTTGGTCATGGTGACCTTCTTGACAATTTTGATAGAAAATTGGTCTAAAAAGGCTTGAGCTACTTGGTTCAATTAGAAAATAGAGTTCCTAGGTAAAGCATTATACCAATCCAAAGCAGGTCCTATCAATGACATTGAAAATGTTTATAGGAGTAATGCATCATCATGAGTGATCATATATCATACATGTTTAAAAGACTACAAGTGTTGTTGTCGGTCTTCTTTGTTGTTAAATTAGTTGAATTTAGGAATTTCCCAATGGGTAGTGTATGGAAAAATTAAAATGGATGGGTGAATGGGCTCATTACAAATCTCATCATATGTCAGAGAGTTATGTGAGCTAGAGATAGATGCTTCCAATGTCTACATCTTGTCCATCATCATTTTGATAAGATCATTGGTAGGTTGTGATGACTGGGCACCCCGTAGTATAAGGGGGTAGATGAGGAGGGTATGACATGGGCGGATTCCCAGTATATGGTGGTGCCAAGTACAAAAATTGTGAGGAAGGAGTGTAGGCCAGAATAGATATAGATGGAAACTATCCTGAATAAGTGATAGATGAAATAGGGGGTTTTTTGTGATAAGTGTAGGTAGGAGGAGTGGACGTAAAGAATCTCATAGCAATTGGAGGAAGAGACTACGGGATGGAGAGGACAATTTTTTAGAAGGGAGTATGGGCTTCCGTCACCATTGGTGGTTGAGATGTAATTAGGTGTATGAGAGGTTTTGGATATAGATAGACCTACACTAAAGGAAATTGATAAAGGCATGGTTGACATCGTAGGAGAAATAGACATCAAAGGTATGCCGGATGTTGTAAGTGCAGCCAATATCAATGATGTAGGGTCAAGCTAGGAAACCGAGAGGTGGTAAGGGTTAAGAGGGTAAGGCTAACCTAGTAGTAGCAGATGCGAAGTGGGTGCGAGGGTAGTATATATGGACATAGGCATGCCATATACAAGCTTCCCTTATGAACCACTCGTAGATGAATGAGTGAGAAAGTAATGTAGAGAAATGAGGTTGTGATCAAGGAGTCTTGCGAACTCCTCATCACTAGTGGGTATGGAAAGATCCTGATTGGGGTCCATGGGTGATGATATTGAAGGGGGTGATGGGCTAGGTGGGAGTGGCTGGTGGCTAGTGTGAAACATGATAGCATTAGCTTGTTTATAAGTCAAAACCATGTGATTGACGATAAAACAAGTATTCTAAGCTTTTTGATGATGCAAAAACATGGAAGTAATGGGGAAAAATTAATGTAAAATAAGTGATTATGTCACTACTCTGATTGAAAGTCGAATACAGAGATCGACATCAATTGGAGTAACCAATGCTGATATGAGGGTAACCACCACCGGTCAGCTCAAATTGATGTCACTACTATGAAAAATAAGAGATTCAAATATTTGGCAATGAAATGTGAAAATGGGTCAACCTAGATCCTGAAAATGATATCAAAGACTCAAGAGTGGGATAAAAATGGTAGAACAAGCCACGAAAAGAACAGAAGGTGAAGGATACTATTCTGGTAAAAATAACCAAAAATCATATAAACTAATGTCACTTAGTTAACTGATGCCAGTAAGATGATACAACCGATGTCGGTCATTGGACCGATATCGGTTGTTGTGAAATCTGGGAAGAGAAGAAAAAATGAATTTTTGGTGATTTAGATCAAATAAAAGGGCCAACCCAGAGATTGAGTATGGCTATGAGGAGTCCTAATAAACCCAGAATAAAACTGAATACACCAGTTGTGATGTGGGGCATAAAAGGATAAGAAATAATGAAGAAACACAACTCACACCTCAAAACGCAAGTAGACAAAAAGCTAACAAACACGAAATCCTAAGTCAGTAGATTTTATGTTGTGGCTCATGCCATTTAGGATTGAATGTAAGCATAATAGAATTTTTGTTAATAAGGGTGCCCTATAAAAGTTGACAACTATGGTTGCTTTCAGGTAAGTTTTGGAGTGGGAGATCCTTATATGAGATGATGGCTAGATAGAGAAACCAAATAAAGCCCACTCATCAATCTTCTAATCATGTAATCATTGACAACTTCTTTAAGAAAAGGTGTTGTTTAAAAACTATGTAGTTTGCTTTTAGTGATTTGGTATATAGATTTTGCAAAATGTGAGTTATGGTTCAATTTGTCAACCATTAGTCAAGCATGATTTCTAGCATATAACTTGCCCACAATTTAGATTAGCTATAATGCAACAAACTCAATAATGCAAGTGCACAAGTTTTAAAACTAAAATACACAAATTATATTCGATGGGAAAAATTATGAAGAGGTTAAGGGAATGACTTTACCTAAAAGCAATACAAGAAAACAAAGAAGAATTCTTTTTAATCTAAAAAAAAAGTGTCACTAAGATAATCAGAATAAAAGAATATTTCCAGAGAAGAAGCTTAATGTGAACTCATTTTAAATGAAAATAGATACACAATATTTTCCCTAGGAATGAACAATGCAAAGAACCCCTATGGGTCCCACCAGGCATGCCAAGATGTTTCACCTAATTTGTTGCTAGTTAAAATTGAATAGGAAATATGTTAGGAGGAATACCTATTATATGTAGGTTAAAGGTTGAATGCATGTGTTACTGAAGTTTTGATCCAAGATAATCATGAAGATCTTCCATTTGGCTAGGAGGAATGATGTGTATAAGAAAAACAACAAGACCATGAAATAGTATTAATAATATAGGTTAGCGGATCGCCTAACAAGTGTTAGATCCGGAAGCGAGGTGCTTCTGAAAGTTGTCACAATACACTTTCAAATGGAATTTAATAGAAATATCATAAAGTAAGGAAATCCTACTATAGTTATATGATTTAGGTATCTCATGCACATACAATAAGACAATCTAATCTAATAGACAATTTTATGATTAAATCTCGAGGTTTAGTAGGCTATTATGGATTTTACAGACTGGCGAGGGTCCTGGATAAGTTTTGGTTGATCCAGAGGATTTCTAGCCATAAGGAATGAAATAACATAGAGACCGATATCACCAAGTGACCGATGTCAAAAGATAGAGGTGAAACCGACGGTGGTAAGGTAATTGGCGCCGAGGGGCAAATCGACAATAATTTGATAAAAATGGTTTTTGGGCTTCTCTTATGATTACACGCAGAGTAAGAAGGGTGTTGTTTAGTTTGTAATATTACTTATAAGAATCGAGGGATACATAGGGAGAAGTCATAGAAGGAAAAAAGTCTTAGGTGGTTGGGTTGGTAGATTGGTGAGGAGGTGGAGATAAAGGAATACAAGAATAAATAAAGTATTATGAAAGAGATAAGGAATATATACTTTAAGCAAGTACAATATTATCAAAATCATGAATACTTACTTTCCTTTACAGATCCGGTAGGTGAAGGTGGATGACAATTGATCTCGTGAAGATATTTTAGAGTTTGTGTCACGTAAATCCTCCCATAGTGTTCCCGTGAATGTTCCAATCCTCTGAAGGAGAACAAATGCTTGCTTGGCCCCGTAGTTGATTATTTTGTGTCAGATGGATGCTATGAGGATTTTGATTCGCACTCAATGCAACAGTTCTCCCAAAACTAAAAATTACCAACCTAGGTAAAAGGTTGTAAAATTGTATATAAAGTAACCAATGGAAGTTAGGTAACCGACGTCATTCGAGGGATAACCGGTGTCGCTTAAGGAGGATAAATCTAGGTTTATAAAAAATAGGAAGATCTTCTCATATTTGGCATGTTTTCTAAGTTGAGTTGCTTAGGGAAGTTGAGTTCTCATTAGAAAGGGTAGGAAGGTCATAGAAGAAGTAAAATTAGGTTTGAGAAGACTTCTTAGTTAGTTAGGTCAAGTGGTGACTCATAACTAGGAGTGATGACTCGATCTTTGAGAGTGATGACTTGGTCACTATGAGTTAAATGCCCCTAGAATGGGTCTAAAGGGGAGGTGTCACATGAGATGAGGGTGTGAGGGTTAAATTAAAATTAAATTAATTAAATTAATTAATAATGTGAAATTGAAATATTAGTAATAATTAGTAATGAGGCCATGGCGTGTTTAATTAATTAAAAGGGACCAAGGGGAGTGTGACCCAAATTTGATGTCTACACTATGCACATACTTTATTACATCCTCAATGCCTATGTACTCTGGGAGGTAAAGAGATGTCTCGTAATAGACTTGTTACAGCTGGTACGTACCATGTCTAATGTATCCGTAACCCGTATTACCTCTAATATTTCCTCCACCTCCAGGGCCACCAAATCCACTAGATCCCGAACCTCCTAATCCACCTCCTATAGTAGGCACTAGACCAAAGGATGATATACTTTATGTTCCAACTATTATACTAAATTAAACTCCCATATTATACAAATTTTTTCTACTTCTAGACGTATTACCAATGTTCTGCATGTGCCCATGCTCTATCCTAATGACGCCTTAGAAAATACTCCTCCAATCGGTCCTCTAAATAGAAAATATGTTTTCATCTCAGTGATTCCATAGATGTTATCTGATGCACTTTTTTATTCAAAGGAAAATGATATCTACCTATTGCTACTCTATCACCAATACTAGCCTATTTCTCAATAACTGTTTCAGGAACTAGAACACTAAGCGCAAGGGAAATGTTGTCGTGTGGGATCGATGTGCGCCTACGGTCCTTATTCTTTATTCTTCTTAACGCAATCTCATCTAAATTTGAAGGGGATTATCTTCCATGTTTTCCTAAATATGGGAGTATCAACTACTCAGTTCCACGTCCTCCGCATGAACCTTGAATCCTTCATGCATCACCTATCTCCACAACTCCATAGACTCCTCAACACCATGCTTCTTTGCTAATTCCCTCTCCCACACTTCATTATACTTAAGTCATCTTTCCTCTCTTTCATTTTCTATCATAAGGCCCACTATCTTTCACCACACCTGCTCTTTCCCCTACGTGTGGTGGGGTTTAGCTAGTCATAGGTCATTCTTCCAAATCCAGAGTCACCAACAAGATCTTAATTTCTAAAGGGATAACGTGTAAATAAGATCCTCTAGGTTCGCACAAGAACTAAAACTCAGCAACCTTTGGATAGGAATAAGTAGAAACAATGTACTCCAATGTATAACTATGCAAAACACCACTCCACCAATGATCTATAACGCGTGTCCAAGTTACTTTGACATCATACAAGTCTTGTGATATTCTTGTGTCTGAAAAATTATTCTATAACTCTAATTCCACTTTGATGCATATGCTACCAGCCACTCATACAATTCTATAGGAAAACAAAAAATAAATGTCTCATAGATTTCATGATACGATGTTCTTCAACCCACGCGTGAGCATTGAAATTGGGTTCAATATTATATCTATCAGAAAATAGGTCTTCTAATTCCACAACCTAACTCTCAATTCTCGTTCAAAGCCAATGGATACGTCTTTATCATGCAACAACTTGAAAAGAGGTCCTGAAATGGAACCAAAATGTAGTCTATATTTCTTGCTCAAAACCATAGATGCACTAGCTCATCACTCGATAAATATGAGCACTCACTCAAAGCATGCAAAGATACCAGTGTCTCTATTTTTAAACCAGCTTTGTCAAGATGTTAGCATGACCATTCATATATTCCATATCCATATCAAGTAATTAAAGGTAAAGAATAACAATAATCAGCTCACAACCATATTGAATAATGAATCAAACAAGGATCAAGATCAGATTTATCATACAATAACCATCCACAATGATCCATTATATTAATCCACCATAAAACATAGTAGTTGAATACACCAAAAGTAACAATACAAAGTCATGTGTGTGAACATACCAACAACATAACTCTGTCACAATCCAAGCATACCTAGTACTAAGAACTAAGAATCCCCTAACCATGCAAATCAATACATATATATAGGGGTGGGAACTTTCCCTTCACCACCTATGCACTCTCAAAATAGGTTGCATGCTAAAAATAGCCATGCGCCACTTATAAAGGTAATTAAGAAGCATGTAAGCTTCACCTAATAATAGATTACCTATAATTAAATCTAGATCCAACCCTATTTAGCTCGACTACATATGATGCTTGATCTTCCACTTGCTCCAAAAATAGCCATTGCTTCATCCACAAGTCTTCTTGTCCTTATCCAATGTGTGATCTACACTCACTCTTATTCTTAGCTCAGTAACATGAAAAATGGCGAAGTCCTAAACTCTAACTTTCACGAGCGCAGTCTTTCTTTCCAAACTTAATCACGCACCTATGTGTCCCATTGTTGTGCACCCCATCCTTATGTTCCTCTAATACTTAGGTACAAATTTTTCCAATCAACATGTCTTTATTGATATCTTTATTCTTGTACATTCTGGTTGTCGATAGGTGAGATGGCGGTGAATTAAGAGGATGTATATAAGATAATCCAATTTCCTATTATTGGAGATAGAGTATAGATCATGCCTCGTATTAGATTACCGTAATAAGATGAGGGTGACATGATGGTATTGCACATGGTCTTGAGTATAGGCCAATACTCATATATTAGCTTGGATTTCGTTGTGATATCGTGGTTTTTGTGATTGCAAAAATTTATCAGTAGTAGTATAGCTTTGTCGGTGGCCATAGAGGAAGAGGAGTTGGAATTTTATACCGATGCATTATATATGTTGCAGTAAGATAGAGGAGCATGGTACCATATTTGCATGGGCACATTGTGTGCTATCCCACTTATATAGGGACTTGTACAGGTTTACATAGGAGGATCATGGTGGTGGATTAGGAGCTACTACTTTTTTACATGTATGGGCATATGAGCATATTGTTATATTGTGGCCACTTAGTGGGCCATGAGCCAATTAGGCCCGACCAGTATATATTTTCTACTATATGGGTGCACCCATCGTAGGATGATGGGAACAACCATGTATAGGTCAATGCTAGATCAAATGGAACCTATGGCCACTATATGGAGACCATATAGAGACTATGGTAGATGGGTAGAGGAAAGTGCTGAGTTATCAGGCATATGGCACACCATGTGGTTAGAGGAATGATTCCTAGGGATAACAGAGTTATTTCAGGGTGATTGAGTATCCAGTAGTTTGGTATGGCTCAATATGTGCCCCCAAATCCATATATATGTTTTTGATCTACTAGGGCCATGAGGTGACTAGGGTTGAGGCTAGGCCCGATAGGAGCGTGGATGGTGCATCCAGACCATATGATTCAACTCCGCCATAGGGCCTATACAGTTAATGATGTGGGTTATACACAAGCATACAATCATTAGTGAGCAACAAATTGATGGGTTTTTAATTTCTAGTAGTGGTGGATTTGAATGGTGGACTGGGAGTTAGAGGAGTGGAGGGTCAAGACCTACCCCTAAGATGGACAATGTAGTAATGGTAAGAGCGAAGCATAATTATTGTTTATTATTGTGTGTTATTTGTTGATTTTTGCTTGATTGATATAATATATGAATGTAAATATGTGTAATAACTAATGTTTTTGTGTGATTCCACGCACGATGTCTATTGTCATTGATTTTAGAAACCTCCATATGCATGTTGATGTATAATGTGCCATGAATTTTCTCATGGGAGATGGAATGCTAGAATGGGTATGCATGATTACATATGAGCATGCCCATTTATTTGAGCCTGGTAACTATAGAGGTAGCCATGTGTACATGTTTTTAAGAAAGCACAATGAGGTTTGTGTATAGGAAGAGCAAGAAAGGGAGGTTATATGAGGAGGAGGCCTATTGTAGGATATATTTACATGATATGTGGAAATACAAGCCTAGAATACAGAGAAGATGGCGGAGGTTACCATATTAAGGATATAGATAGAGAGATATAGAGGTCAAGCTCATAGACGTAGAGATAATAGATAAGCTTCTATTTTGTAAGCTCCTACAATTGTAGATAGTGATAGCGAGGATGATAGATGATGTATTGATGCATTGATGCATGTTTTCCCCAACAATTGTATATTGTAACTATGATTTTGATGATATATATATATATATATATTTATATATATATGTATTTGGTTATTGTAATGTGTCATTGTATATATGATGTGATGATTATGATTTGTATTTGGTAGTAAGTGTTTAGTTTTTTAGATTCTATGTGCATTGTTGGAATGGTTGATTTAATATGTATTGTTGATTATTGAAATTTTTTATGATGTGGAAATAATAGCCAAGTAATGGACTAAATAGGAATTATATGTGAATAATAATGAATAGTATAACATATGGTAAATAGAAATGTATGTATGTGATGTAATGTGGTAGATAAAATAGAAATGGTAATGTGATGTAGATGAGTTAAGGGAATAAACGAATGATGCATTGATATTGTGTAATGAGAAGATGTAAAATAATGTTTGTAATCATGTGTGATTAGGAGAAAGGGGGAGAATGATTACCCCAAGGTGTGAGAATGAGGTTCATTTATAAATTCCCCTCAATGGTAAATAATGAACCATAGAACAAGAGTGTGTCATCAATAAATGGTTCTATCTTGTGCAAGTAGATATTAGAGATGATATGTCATGAAGCATGGAGCCAAAAGTGTGGAATGGAAGGTTCATTGATGTATTATGCCCTTAACATTCAAGTGTGAATTGAGCACGAGAGTGTATCATAGGGTATTGAGGTGGAAATGAAAACAATAAACTAAAGGTGGAGATGTTTGCAACACACAAGATATGATCATGTGGAATAATAGCAAAGAGTGTCGATAAGTACCGAATCAGAAATTAGATGAAATGTAGAAGCTAGCTGCTTAGGAAGCTAATGAGATGTAATAGCGATGTGTGGAGGATGAGATTACATGGCTATATGCGGGTTAGTGTGAGGATGTGGATGGAGGATGACAAATGATTTCACAACAATATACAAGTGCTAAGTACTCAAACAATGTATAACTCTAATCTAATGAGATAGATAGATGACTTAGTTGATTTCTAAAAAACATGGAGACAGTCAGACTATGTATCTACTAGATATGACTAGAAGTTTCTGGGACTTGTGAATTTTCTAGACAAGTGTTCCCATGGGAGAATGGGAGCGCCTAGATGCTAGTGTCTGATCTAGGCACCGGTGTCTACGTAAATACTTAAGGTATGCCTTTTTATGTGTCTAGGGTCTTCACTCTAATATTTGATTTTTCACTCAGACTTTATTATTAGGGTTTTGATGCCACATGTAACCTGAAAAACAAACCATATCTATCTATAAAATCACAAACACATTAGATCTGAAATGAAAATTCAATATGTGAATTTAGACTAACCCGACAATCATTGCATTACCAATTATAAATCAAAACCACCAACCAAGAAATTTAAACCAATTCACCCTATCATAGATAAACTCCTTAAAATTCCTCCTATCCACCCAACCTCCACCCCAATTCCTAATGTTACTTCTACCTACCATTTTGATGACTCTCTCTCTTCTCATGACATAGCTAACGAGCACCCACATTGGCAAGGTATTTCTCACGTCACCACAAAGATATACATCATTAGCACACTTTGGGGCACCACACTTCCTTCCTCCATTATTATCACTTGTCTCTAGTGTCTACAATCACACTTCACGCTTTGCACTTCATGATTAATCTTTCTTAGCAATCTAATGCCTTTACACATATTGTACCATCATTACCCTATTACGCACTCTTGTGCTACGGTTCACACTTGACTGCTTTAGGGCACACTACATAAATAAACCTCACATTACACACTTCATGCTCTATGCTTTATGACATATCCTTTCTAAAGATCTACTCATATGTGGCAAACCCATTTCTCGTTAACACACTCTTGTTTTACGGTTCATTCTTGACTACTAAGGGGGCATTTATAAATGAAGCTCATTTCATGCACATCCATTGGGGGGAAAAGTGAATCCTTCCATATTCATATTTTTCATATCACACCATCACATTCATTCACCATTTGTATATCTTGGTTGCATAAATACTCATGTTTACTTATACTCCTTACATGTTTCACTTTTCTTATTAGGTTAGACGAATACTCGCATGTCATTATCTTTATCATATACACATACGCGTTCACTTATTATCTATAATTGAATTAAGATCTCTTACATATTTTCACATGATATAATGATGTTTGGCATTTTACCTTTTACCAAATTCCCACCGAGGCTCCCTGGGAATTCAAGTTCTATTGTTACATTATCCACTACTTCTCATTACATTTAATTTACTTTTCACCGATATATACATGTTTTGATATACTAGTTATCTTTCTAACATGTTAACAAAGGATTCATATGTCACATTTTCCTTGCAAGACTATCTATAACCATGGTTATTTGACTTCTTGTTATTGTTTTCTATTATATGTTATTATTTGTGGGCTATGCCCTATCTATTGTATGATCATTATACGTTTTTGGCCGCTTTGGTCCCGATTTTTTGTAACATTGTGAGTGATGTCCCATGTATGAAACCCATTTTTAGGTCCATTTTGTTTACACACTTGATTTTTACATTGTTATTTATTACATGCTAGCTATTGTTATTACTAACACTTGTTACCATGCCACTTTGTTTACATGTTCTTTGGTTTCTACCAAGCATATCCCCTACCCCCATGCAGTATCCACTTTATATCATCATCAAGTCCTCTCCTTTGGGCCGATTCTCCTATAGTTTTCACATATAACCAAAATGATGGGGGAATACATTGGGTGAATAAATTTCCCATAGAATAGTTCAAAGTTATATTTTAGATCAGCATTATACAGAAATAACACAAGCATATAGTCATGGAGTAATCCAAAATTAGACTTGGAGTTCAAACACAGGATGGACACTAACGTCCGACTCGAGACACTAGCACATGGGCACTCCTATCTCCCCGGAGCTAATGTCACGTGGGGCATAAATAGGAAATTTCATATAGTACATCATAGTCTTCAATAGTCTTCGGTATAGTTCTCCAATAAGTAGACACTTTCCTCCAAATACATAATGCATTCTATCTCCTATTATTATTTATAATACGTAACAAAACAAAATAACAAGAGGAATACCATCTATAGTGGTGCTTATTCAGGAAGAATTCATGGAAGGAGAGTAAAATAGACCTCTCTCCCCAACACTCTTCTCTTGTGGCATGAGATCACCCAAAAACTCACTCTTGGCATGAGATCACTAAAAACTCACACTTCCTAGCATTTCAGACATCTTTCTATCCTTTATACTATTATACATCAAGTGCACACTTTTCTTTTAAATTCTTTCACACTTTTGCATGCTTATATATGTTTTGATCAAATTTTTCATATACATGACTTTGACTATTCTTACACTCATCCTTTGCAGAGGTTCATCCTTAATATGAAACAAGAATCAGCCTAATCGTAAAATAGAAGCAAAATAATAGGTACAAGTTATGCATAAGCTTACACCCTAAGGCTCACTTCCCTTTTTCCTAGTCTTTACGCTTCACTTTGCAATCACTTAACGCTTCCCATGTCCACTCAAAGACATTGTTCACCATAATCTATATAATATCATAATGTACACATCTTTTATCTACTTTATGTTATCATGTATTCACTCAACAACATAAAGTGGGGAAAATGTAGACATAAAATCTTTTCACTTTGGTATATTTTTATGTCCTAAAAGCATGTTATAATTTACATAGTTCATAAGCAAGAAAACTAGTAATTGAAAATTCCCTTCAATCTATTACTTATTTTTCTATACTTTTATTGGCTTCATACATCTTGCACTCTTCCCAACATTTGACTTTTTTTATTTTTCTATGGCCTCGCATACACTAGCACCCAATTGGGACACTAACACCAGTGCTCCTATCCTCTTGGGCACCCATGTCCTTTACAGTGCCCACTTCCCTTTGACACTTTTAGATACTGATCCTGATACTATTGATCATATTATGGACACTATTATGTTTTGTGTTAGTATGATGGTTAGATGTTAGATCATGGATTATTATTGATCTGGATTCAGTTAGTATGCATGATGATTACTAGATACATTTCCTTTATGTGGATGATGATATATTGTTTGACATGGACATATTATAGATGTTGATTTGGACTTGTGACATTTGATATTTTGAGTAGACCTAGTATGGAATAGCATAGATGATGATATAGTTGATTTATGAATTAAAAATGATAATGTTGAATTCTTGATATTGTTGTGATTCATGTGTTTAGATAATTTTGAAATGTTGTTTATATCATTTTGATGTTTTGATATGGCCACGAGGCCGAAGGAGGTATTTACATTTTTGTAGGTTAAAAATCACAACAATGTTGGGGGACTGGAGACTAACCATATTAAAATTCTAGGTGAAATCAACAAGGTCACCATGGAAACTATTTTGTGTGTGTGTGTTTTGTTTGGGATTTCCATTATATGTGACCATGGGTTATGTATTTTATTATGTGTTCCTTCTTGTAATTAATTTAAATGTGATAGATTAATGTGAGAAGTCATATAGTTGAACTTTAATTAAATTAAATTGGGATATGGAATGTAATTAATGAAGTTGTTGATTTTAAATATTAATGTTGGAAGAGTGTGTAAGAAATGTGTAAGAAGGTGTAAGAGATATGTAAGAGTTATGTAAGATAGATTTTTGGAGTGTAAGACACTTCATCTCCTTAGGAATTCGAATTTGTCCTTGGAGGCCAAATTTGGAGGCTTGTGGGACAAGTTAAACTTGTCCCACACCTCTTAAAATGATTCACCAACCATACCTATGGTTTGGAGGTTAAATTTAGGCATTTTTATAGCATTTTGGAATGACAATTTGGAAGTTTTATTACACTTCTCTTACATATTTTAAATTCATTCCTTTTGGGGTATGGGTTGTGTTGGAGTATGTAAGTTAAATTGTCATTATTATTTATTATGATTTGGTGGTTGATGTTGATTTCCTCTTGGGGTTGAGGAAGAATGATGTGGCATACCACATGGATCCACATCATCCTCTTCTCTTCCCTCTCCTTTAAAATTGAAACTCCTTGCTTATTTTGGTTGGTTGAAACTTTTTCCATTCCTCTTGGGGCGCATTTTTTTGGATCTTGTTGTGGAGGAAGTTTAGAGTCTTTTGCATGCTTGAACATTGCTGGTTTTGTACTACACTTTGACAGTGGAAAGCTTGTGAGCTTGGAAAAAACTCCAGTATGGAGAGGTAAGATCTTGAGCTTGTTTTAAATATTTTCTTTCTTTCTCTTGCATGCATGTTTGAAATGGTGATTGTGTTATGTGTTCTTGGTTGGTTGGGTAGACTACAGAGGATATGGTGTAGGAGAAGGCTATGGGGATTTCCAATGAGGGGCATAAGGGATTTCCAATGGCACCAATTTTATTGTGGAGGGAATTTTGGTTTGAGATCCACCTTGGAAAAGAAACTACTTGCATTTCTTACTCTTGGGGGCATAAGGGAGAAACTTTAGGGGGGCATAAGGAGGGGTTGGGAGATATAAGGTTTATGGGATTTGATATGTTTATTGGTGGTATGATTTAGGTGGATGCCCAATTCTAAATAGGGAGGAATAAGTAGTTCCCCATAGTTATTTCTCTTGTTGGCTTACTTGATCAAGCCTATGTGTTGTGTGAATAATTTCAAATGTAGTTGTGAACTGTTGTCTTTGCTTGGATTGTATTTCTTATTGTTGTATGTATGTGAAGAATATTGTATGTTTGTTGTGGAAGCCATTGTTGCCATGAGTTGATTCTCATTCTCTATTTCAATATGGTTGGGGCTTAGGGGCCAATGAGGAAGGATGGATTCTCCTTTCTCATTGGATGTCTTGGTTGGGTGGAGAGCATTGCCTTTCCCCCTTCCTTGTTGTGATCAAAGATGAAAATATGGAGAAACTAGCATGTTGTTGTTATGGAGCAAGAAGAATAAACAGTTTGACAATCCCATTCATTTGAGAAAGTTCATTGTAACCTTTCCCACCTTGAGTGGATGAGTTGTATAATTTTTGTAATGTGGAACCATTTTTTTTTATAATGGAAGGTTTGAAAATTGGACTAAGAAATGTAAATGAGACTTCTATTTCTTCTCTAGTTTTGAAAAAGAAATGTAAATGATGTTATATGCATTGTATTTTATATTTTGAAACCAAATCAAAATGGAAAAATGATAAGTTGTAAAGATGTATTAATTGATCAATCAAAGATTGCATTTTCTCCTCAAGTTTGCATTGTGTATTGGATTTGAAATTGTTGTTGAAGATTGGAACCTGCTGTTTGGAAAAGAAGCATGCGTATGAAATAAAAGATAGTGTATTATTCTTTTGGAATGAGTTGAATTTAGAAATAAGACTTTGCATAATTTCTATTGAATGGTTGATTGAATTCAATTAAATATATTTGACTAGTTTAGTAACCATATACACATTCAAATGACCAAAATTGATATTCCAATTCAAAGAAATAGCTCACTGTCATACACTTCATTCTAGCAATTCACATTTTAATAAAATGAACAGTTCAGACCTGCACTTAGTAATCAACTTAAAAATGTTATAAGTTATCATGCTAAGACATTATTGAACCCAACCTGACAAAGAAAACTTAAGAAATAATCCAACCATTGCTAAATTTGAATGCAATTCCTCCTTGGGTCATTTTTCTGTCTATTGTCAGAAAAATACAATCTTCAATTAATCAAACAAATTAACTTCCCTAAAACACTCTACACCCTCCCTAGACTAATCCTCCATGTCTGTTTGACATGTGGAGTGAAGGAGGAGATCTAATTTAACCAAATTGAGAAGTTGAAAACCTCTCAGTTCACTAATTAGAACCCCCGCAGACTTTTCTCATTATATTGACTCAAAACTTCATAAATTTCAAAAATTTATGGTCCTTGTACAAAGAGGGCATCAAGGGCTTTCCAAAAGTCCTCATTTTCCCAAAACCGATCTTTCTAGCTCAAGTTATGGCCATTTGAAGTTTTACTTCAATTTGGCATTCAAAATAATAATAATAATAATAATAATAATAAGATTTAATCTAACTATAGAAAAATTTAAATTTTAACTTTGGAAAAATTTTCCAAAAAGGTCCGTGGCCCCCACCATCCCGCAACCAATTGGGGCCTACCACATGGCACCTTGGGAGGGGCGGACCAAATCTAAAACTTATCCCTTTTGAAAATTTTGCCTTGGGAAATTTTTCCCATTTTACCCCGCAAACCCGCTAGCCCACAACCAATCACATGCTGCCACGTGGCATGGTGAAAGGGTGGACTCCTTTCAAAAATTGAAACTTATGCTTTTGAAAAAAATTCTTGGGAAAATTTTCATTTTTCCTCCACTGCCCACCCAATCAAGAGGGTGCCACGTGTCCTCTTGTGGCTACGACGGAGGCATGGTTTTCCTTTTGAACTTAACCCTTTTAAAATTTTTGGGAAAAATTTTCATTTTGGCCCGCCGCCCACGACCAATAAGAGCATGCCATGTGGCACCTTGGGGGTGGTGGCGGGTAGGGCGAAACCCTTGAAATTTTTGGTTTTGGCCTCTAGGGAAATTTTCTTAACTTCTCCCCACAACCCACAACTCTGCCTCCCCCTCATACTTTGTCCTTCCATGGGTGCACGGACCCGCATGCCCTCTTCTTCCTTTTCTTTCCTATCGGTGCAACATGCCAAAATACCCCACCACTCTACCAAACTCATCACCCTTTTCTACCTTGCACCAGGCTTCAACACATGTCCTCCAGGGACCATGGGGCATGGAATACTTTGTGCCTTTGAGCTTTGTGGTGGGAAAATTTCCCTATGCCGCCCGCGACCCACCAATCCATCTAAAGTGCTTCCCCCTCCTCTTGACACATGTCCCCTAGGGAAAATTTTCCTAGAAACTTTGCCCACTCATATCTTGAGTTCTATAAGGAGTTAGGAGGAATTCCTTATATCACCGGAAAGGTGAGAAAATTTTCTATCCATTGAAAATGGTTTAGAGAAATTTTGGAAGCATTAAGAAAGAAAATCTAGTTGAAAATCTTAGCCTATTAGAGAGCAAGTGCATATAGGGGTAAATTACTCCCTGAACCTGACTAAAACATGTAACCCTAAAATTTGAACCCTGTGAATTTGATATAAGTTAATAAAGGAAACTTGTGTTTTGGTAAATAGGATTTGTTCCGGAACCTATTAGTGAAAACTGATGTTTAGCAACCTGAATGTAGATACTTTTAAAAAAATTATTCCATAATTTTTTTCTAGCTAACCCTAGGTAATTTCTTGGGTGTCAAGTGGTTATTTAAACGGCACTACACAGCTTGGCATCGTAGTGATGGTTCAAAGGCTTGGACCATTGGGCACACTAGAAAACTTGATACATGAAAACTTACACCTAGCACACTTAAATCTAGAAAACAAGTTAGCAAGAATCTAAATATTTTTAGTAAACATGGAAGTCATGTATAACTTACCAAATGAACTAACTCTCGCTCTGGTCCATGCAGAGGCTCGACAGCAGCAAGAGGAACCTTCATGGAGACTCGACTCACCACCACCACTAGATCAAGGTGTAAGCAGCCATTCTACCTCGATTCTCGTAGAACCTCCAGATGTTAATGCCTCTCTACGCGAGGATTAGGAGGACATGCAATAGTCATGATAGAGCTCCTTCAATTGAGGTTCGGTATCTCCTCGACTTAGCGAGGGAAATAGAGGAGAGAACTCCCATGCAGAGTCATTCGAGTAGAGTCACCAGCTAGAGATAGATTGACATAGTTCCGAGCATAGAGAGAGGTCTCGGAGCCCTAGGCTTAGGGATGAGTGTGCAGAGAGACCTAGAGGCCGACAGACCACAACAGCGGATCACATCAAGGAGATCCTAAGCTTTGGCCCTCACATTACTTAGGTGATATAGGTGGATTTTAGGTAGAGGCTTGGCTAGTGAGATTGAGTGGTTGCTTCAATCTTTTTCCTTGTTCTAGCAACACGAAAGCTCATGTTGTGATCCATCTACTGAGGGATGGAGCAGGAGTATGGTGGAGGACAGAGGAGAAAATCTCCATGTAGACTCAGAGATAGTGACCTGGGAGCTGTTTGAGGAGAGATTCAAGAGTAGGTATCTATCATGGAGGTTCATCCAGTAGAGGATCGACGCGAGTTCCAAAGACCTCCGACAGCTTCTCTTTATGTAGGAAAGTATGAGAGTAGATTTCTAGATCTACTTCAGTATGTAGAGTATATGAAAGATGAGCAGGTGTGGATTCATAGGTTCATCTGGGGCCTGAATTTGGATATTCGAGGTGCAGTGTGGATTCACTATCCACAGAAATTAGTTGAGGCCATCGAGAAGGCCTATATTGCGGAGGAGACTCCTGGGTAAAACCCAAAGAGGCTAGAGACCGATTTAGGAGCCACATTTAGTAGATGCAGGATAGTAGATCGAGAGATTCAAGACTCTTCCTTGTGGGTGGTCAAAATTTCTCACAATCATCCTTTCGGCCGTAGCAGCAGGGTAGTAGTAGCAATCCCATCCACCTTATATACCTCCACAGAGAGCTGATGCATAGAGAGGTCGGAGCATGGGGCCTCCTCCTAGGGGTCCCATCAGACATAGGGTGGACCTAGAGCTTAGTCACAGAGCTCACCAACAGAGGCCACAACAAACCACAGCCGGATCATCGTGATCCAAACCATAAGCTTCTAGGGCACCTACCGGAGGTGCTACTCATCGAGAGGATCAGGGGTTGTTTTGGATGTGGAGTAGCTGGACATTTTTAGAGAGATTGTTCTCGTAACCCTAACAAGGGTAAGGCATAGGTTTCGAGATGAAATTTGGTGACATGGGACGCAACCACAGGATTTATGAAATGGTGGAGAACCGCTAGGCATAAGCACTTAAAAAATTATTGAGACCACATGTAACATTGGTGCTATTCCTACCTCTATATTGTTTGATTCCGATTCTTTTTTGATTCTTTCATCAGCACCATCTTTAGTAGAGTGATGCGGCTAGTGGTAGTTAGGTAGGGTCTTAGTTGGGATTTCGAGATGGATTTTAGAGCCAAGATCTCTGTGGAATCCTTAGTTAAGGAGTGTGTAGTGGATTTAGGACCCTTCACCACCACCTCAGATCTCTCGTATTCTTCCTTTGGGCTCATATGGAGTCATCTTAGGTATGGATTGGTTATCTGCACACAGGGCTAGGATGGATTGTTATCATAAGACTATATCTTGTGTAGATGATTTGGGAGTTGAGTCGGTGATCTTGGGGGTCAGGAGACCCATTTCTATTCACACCATTTCTGTTATGCAACTTAAGCGCCAGTGTGCGACGGGGTCAGTTGATGTATGCTATTACACGCTCAATGACATGATCGAGAAGGGTCTAGTGGACCATCACTAGATGATAATCCCATCTTGAGAGAGCTTTATGACATGTATTTCCAGGGGATCTACCAGGGATGCCACCCCACATGAGATTGATTTCCATATAGATCTAGTTCTTGGAGTAGAGCCTATCTCACGAACCTTATCGATGACCACCCCGAGCTCGTGAGCTCAAGTTACAGCTTGAGGTCCTTTTCGAGAAGGGCCTTATCCATCCTAGTATATCCCCTTGGGGTGCACCGGTGATCTTTGTGAAGAAGAAGGATGGATCAATGCGGTTGTGTATTGATTACCGCAAGTTGAACAAGGTGACGATCAAGAATCGTTATCCTATTCCTCGTATTAATGACTTATTTGATTAAATGAAGGGAGCCATGGTATTCTCTAAGATTAATCTCAAGTCAAGCTACCATTAGTTGAGGATTTCAGAGGTGGACATTCATAAAACCACCTTCCGCACAAGATATGGGCACTATGAGTTCATAGTGGTGCCTTTTGGGTCGATTTAATGCCCCTACAAAGTGTTTATGAGTTTGATGAATGGGGTATTCAAGGATCTTTTTAGATCACTTCATGCTCATCTTCCTAGATGACATTTTGATATACTCACATACACGTGAGGAAGCACGAGGGGCACCTTCGATAGGTTCTCCAATGTCTTCATGAGGAGAAACTTTACTGAACTTGGAGAAGTGTTCTTTCTTTCAGTCAGAGGTGTAGTATTTGGGTCATATTATTTCTGGGGAAGGTATTGCAGTTGATCCTTCCAAGATTAGATCCATTATGGATTATCTAGCACCCACTACAATGACCGAGGTGCACAAATTCTTGGGATTAACAGGATATTACCAGAGATTTGTTCAGGACTTCTCTCGATCATTATGCACCCTATCACTTCCCTTCAGAGGAAAGGGAAGAAGTTTGTTTGGATAGACAAATGCAAGCAAGCCTTCAAGACACTAAAGGTGTGCCTCACTACAGCACCCATTATTGTAGTGTCAGATCCACATGGTGAGTTATTTGTTTGTACAGATGCTTCATTAGCAAGGCTTGGAGGTGTGTTGATGCAAGATGACAGGGTTGTAGCTTTTGAGTCTCGCAAACTCAAGGATCATGAGCTTAATTATCCTACCCATGATCTTGAGCTTGTGGTAGTGGTGCATGCCTTAGTTAGATGGAGACATTTCCTTCTTGGACAAATATTCACACTTAGGAAAAATCATTTGAGTCTTCGTCACCTCTTCACGTAGCCCAATCTAAATGCTCGTCAGCAACGTTGGATGGAGTTGCTTTGTGAGTATGACATGGAGATAGAGCATGTGAAAGGGAAAGAGAATGTGGTTATAGATGCTCTTATTAGACAGAGACACGTGGCTATGGCCACCTCAGTGAGCACATTTACTGGAGCAAGATTCTTTCAAAGCAGCTTCCTCTCGATGCCTTCTACATGCCATTACGAGTAGAGATCGAGTAAATGAGACCCCTTGAGGGGAAGTTTGATGGTTTTTCATTAGAGGTAGATGGTCTTCTCAGGCATAGAGGTGAGATATATGTTCCCAGAGATGGAGGCTTGAGGTAGGACATCTTGGTAGAGGTACATCATGCACCCTATTCAGCCCATCCCGGGTGAAGAAGATGCATGCTACCTTGCAATAGTTATACCACTTGGAGAGGACTTCATCGAGATGTGGCTCAATTTGTTTCATGGTGTTCAGAGTGCCAGAGGGTTAAGGCCAAGCATCAACATCCAGCAGTCTTCTTTATCCTCATGCTATACTGGAATGGAAATGGGACACCATTTCCATGGATTTCATTGTGGGGCTACCTATGTCGAGATATCACCATGACACCATCATGGTCATGGTTGATAAATTGACAAAAGTGGCTCACTTTTCTCTAGTGAAGACCACTTATATAGCTAGAGCAATGACACGAGTATATTTAGATGAGATTGTCAAGTTGCATGGGATTCCACAGAAGATCATTTGTGACTACCATCCTTTGTACACTTCACACTTTTGGACTACCATGTAGTATGTCCTCGCGACGAGGATTAACTTCAGCACAAAGCATATCACCCTAAGACAGATGGACAGACCGAGCGAGTGAATTAGATTTTGGAGGATATGCTCAGGATGTATGTGATGGATCAACAGTCTAAGTGGGAGGAGTACCTGTACTTAGTGGAGTTTGCCTACAATAATAGTTTTTAGAGTTCTATAGGCATGGCTCCTTTTCAGGGGTTGTATGGTAGAGAGTGCAGGACACCCCTTAGCTAGGACAAGTTGGAGGACAGATTATCTCTTGGACCAGCTCTTTTGCAGACATGGAGCAACAGGTGGTGTTGATCAAGTAGAGATTGCAAGAGGCACAGGATAGGCAGAAGAAGTATGCGGATCAGCATAGGATTGATCATAGTTTTGATGTGGGCATGAAGGTGTTAATTCGTGTTAGACCACATAATAGCCCTATTTGTTATGGAAAAGGTTCTAAGTTAGCTCCTAGATTCGTTGGTCCTTTTGATATCTTGGAGTGTATCAACCCTTTGGTCTACCATCTAGCATTGCCACATAGCTTGTCTCATGTACATTATGTGTTTCATGTTTTTGTCCTTAGGAGGTACATTACAAATCCTTCTCATGTGTTGGACTGGACATCATTGCAGGTGTAAGATCAAGGGTAGGTGACGGTGGAGCTTGTCCATATCATAGATCACATGACTCGGGGCCTTCGAGGTGAGAGATTAATCAAGTATGGGTACAAGTGGAATAGATATGATGAGACAACAACCACTGGGAGGATGCCATACTATTACGAGTGCGCTTTCCACATTTGTTCCAGTGACTTCCAAGAGGAATTCGAGTCTAAGGGGAGGGGGATGTAGTTCCCACTTCCCTTTGACACTTTTAGATACTGATCCTGATACTATTGATCATATTATGGACACTATTATGTTTTGTGTTAGTATGATGGCTAGATGTTAGATCATGGATTATTATTGATCTAGATTCAGTTAGTATGCATGATGATTACTAGATACATTTCCTTTATGTGGATGATGATATATTGTTTGACATGGACATATTATAGATGTTGATTTGGACTTGTGACATTTGATATTTTGAGTAGACCTAGTATGGAATAGCATAGATGATGATATAGTTGATTTATGAATTAAAAATGATAATGTTGAATTCTTGATATTGTTTTGATTCACGTGTTTAGATAAATTTGAAATGTTTTTATATCATTTTGGATGTTCTGATATGGCCACGAGGCCGAAGGAGGTATTTGTATTTTTGCAAGTTAAAAATCACAACAATGTTGGGGGACTGGAGACTAACCATATTAAAATTCTAGGTGAAATCAACAAGGTCACCATGGAAACTATTTTGTGTGTGTGTGGTTTGTTTGGGATTTCCATTATATGTGACCATGGGTTATGTATTTTATTATGTGTTCTGTTTGTAATTAATTTAAATGTGATAGATTAATGTGATAAGTCATATAGTTGAACTTTAATTAAATTAAATTGGGATATGGAATGTAATTAATGAAGTTGTTGATTTTAAATATTAATGTTGGAAGATTGTGTAAGAAATGTTTAAGAAGGTGTAAGAGATATGTAAGAGTTATGTAAGATAGATTTTTGGAGTGTAAGACACTTCATCTCCTTAGGAATTCGAATTTGTCCTTGGAGGCAAAATTTGGAGGCTTGTGGGACAAGTTAAACTTGTCCCACACCTCTTAAAATGATTCACCAACCATGCCTATGGTTTGGAAGGTAAATTTAGGCATTTTTATAGCATTTTGGAATGACAATTTGGAAGTTTTATTGCACTTCTCTTACATATTTTAAATTTAGTCCTTTTGGGGTATGGGTTGTGTTGGAGTATGTAAGTTAAATTGTCATTCTTATTTATTATGATTTGGTGGTTGAAGTTGATTTCCTCTTGGGGTTGAGGAAGAATGATGTGGCATCCCACATGGATCCACATCATCCTCTTCTCTTCCCTCTCCTTTAAAATTGAAACTCCTTGCTTATTTTGGTTGCTTGAAAAATTTTCCATTCCTCTTGGGGCGCATTTTTGGAGCTTGTTGTGGAGGAAGTTTAGAGTCTTTTGCATGCTTGAACATTGCTGGTTTTTCTTGCACTTTGAAGTTGGAAAGCTTGTGAGCTTGGAAAAAAATCCAGTATGGAGAGGTAGGATCTTGGGCTTGTTTTAAATATTTTCTTTCTTTCTCTTGCATGCATGTTTGAAATGGTGATTGTGTTATGTGTTCTTGGCTGGTTGGGTAGAATACTAGAGGATATGGTGTAGGAGAAGGCTATGGGGATTTCCAATTAGGGCATAAGGGATTTCCAATGGCACCGCTTTTATTGTGGAGGGAATTTTGGTTTGAGATCCACCTTGGAAAAGAAACTTCTTTCATTTCTTACTCTTGGGGGCATAAGGGAGAAACTTTAGGGGCGGGGGGACATCATAAGGAGGGTTGGGAGATATAAGGTTTATGGGATTTGATACGTTTATTGGTGGTATGATTTAGGTGGATGCCCAATTTTAAATAGGGAGGCATAAGTAGCTCCCCATAGTTCTTTCTCTTGTTGGCTTGCTTGATCAAGCCTATGTGTTGTGTGAATAATTTCAAATGTAGTTGTGAACTGTTGTCTTTGCTTGGATTGTATTTCTTATTGTTGTATGCATGTGAAGAATACTATATGTTGGTTGTGGAAGCCATTGTTGCCATGAGTTGATTCTCATTCTCTATTTCAATATGGTTGGGGCTCGGGGACCAATGAGGAAGAATGGATTCTCCTTTCTCATTGGATGTCTTGGTTGGGTGGAGAGCATTGTCTTTCCCCCTTCCTTGTTGTGAACAAAGATGAAAAGATTGAGAAACTAACATGCTATTTCTGGGTGAAATCAACAAGGTCACCATGGAAACTGCTTTTTGTCTGTGTGTTTGTTTGGGATTTCCATTACATGTGACCATGGGTTATGTATTTTATTATGTGTTCCTTCTTCAGTAATTGATTTAAATGTGATAGATTAATGTGATAAGTCATATAGTTGAACTTTAATTAAATTAAATTGGGATATGGAATGTAATTAATGAAGTTTTGATTTTAAATATTAATGTTGGAAGAGTGTGTAAGAAATGTGTAAGAAGGTGTAAGAGATATGTAAGAGTTATGTACGATAGGTTTTTGGAGTGTAAGACACTTCATCTCCTTAGAAATTCGAATTTTCCTTGAGGCCAAATTTGGAGGCTTGTGGGACAAGTTAAACTTGTCCCACACCTCTTAAAATGATTAACCAGCCATACCTATGGTTTGGAGGGTAAATTTAGGCATTTTTATATCATTTTGGAATGAAAATTTGGAAGTTTTATTACACGTCTCTTATATATTTTAAATTCAGTCCTTTTGGGGTATGGGTTGTGTTGGAGTATGTAAGTTAAATTGTCATTCTTATTTATTATGATTTGGTGGTTGATGTTAATTTCCTCTTGGGGTTGAGGAAGAATGATGTGGCATCCCGCATGGATCCACATCATTCTCTTCTCTTCCTCTCCTTTAAAATTGAAACTCCTTGCTTATTTTGGTTGGTTGAAACTTTGTCCATTCCTCTTGGGAGCGAATTTTTAGAGCTTGTTGTGGAGGAATTTTAGAGTCTTTGCATGCTTGAACATTGCTGGTTTTAGACTTTGCACTTTTACAAGCTTGGAAAGCTTGTGAGCTTGGAACAAACTCCAGTATGGAGAGGTAGGATCTTGAGCTTGTTTTAAATATTTTCTTTCTTTCTCTTGCATACATGTTTGAAATGGTGATTGGGTTATGTGTTCTTGGCTGGTTGGGTAGACTACGTAGGATATGGTGTAGGAGAAGGCTATGGGGATTTCTAATGAGGGCATAAGGGATTTCCAATGGCACCAGTTTATTATGGAGGAGTTTTGGATTGGGATCCATCTTGGAAAAGAAACTTCTTGCATTTCTTACTCTTTAAGGCGACATAAAGGTTAAAATTTGAAGGGGGCATAAGGAGGGGTTGGGAGATATAAGGTTTATGGGATTTGATATGTTTATTGGTGGTATGATTTAGGTAGATGCCCAATTCCAAATAGGGAGGCATAAGTAGTTCCCATAGTTCTTGCTCTTGTTCACTTGCTTGATTAAGCCTATGTGTTATGTGAATAATTTCAAATGCAGTTGTGAACTATTGTCTTTTCTTAGACTTTATTTTTTTATTATTGTATACATGTGAAGAATATTGTATGTTGGTTGTGGAAGCCATTGTTGCCATGAGTTGATTCTCATTATCTATTTCAATACAATTGGAGTTCAGGGGCCAATAAGGAAGGATGGCTTCTCCTTTCTCATTGGATGTCTTGGTTGGGTGGAGAGTGTTGCCTTTCCCCTTCCTTGTTTTGATCAAATATGAAAAGATGGAGAAACTAGCATGTTTGTGTTATGCAGCAAGAAGAAGAAACGATTTGATAGTCTCATTCATTTGAGCATGTTCATTATAACCTTTCCCACCTTGAGTGGATGAGTTGTATGATATTTGTAATGTGGAACCTTTTTTATTTATAATGGAAGGTTTGAAAATTGGACTGAGAAATGTAAAGGAGACTTCTATTTGTTCTCTGTTTTGAAAAAGAAATGTAAATGATGTTATATGCATTGTATTTTATATTTTGAAACCAAATCAAAATGGAAAAATGATAAGTTGTAAAGATGTATTTGTTGATCAATCAAAGATTGCATTTTCTCCTCAAGTTTGCATTGTGTATTGGATTTGAAATTGCTGTTGAAGATTGGAACTCTTGTTTGGAAAAGAAGCATGCATATGAAATAAAAGACAGTGTATTATTCTTTTGGAATGAGTTGAATTTAGAAATGAGACTTTACATAATTACTATTGAATGGTTGATTGAATTCAATTAAATATATTTGACTAGTTTAGTAACCATATACACATTCAAATGACCAAAATTGATATTCCAATTCAAAGAAATAGCTCACTGTCATACACTTCATTCTAGCAATTCACATTTTAATAAAATGAACAGTTCAGACCTACACTTAGTAATCAACTTAAAAATTTATAAGTTATCATGCTAAGACATTATTGAACCCAACCTGACAAAGAAAACTTAATACATAATACAACCATTGTTAAATTCGAATGCAATTCCTCCTTGGGTCGTTTTTCTGTCTATTTTCGTAAAAATACAATCTTCAACTAATCAAACAAATTAACATCCCTAAAACAATCTACACCCTCCTAGACTAATCTTCCATGTCCTTTTTGACATGTGGAGTGAAGGAGGAGATCTAATTTAACCAAATTGAGAAGTTGAAAACTACCAGTTCACTAATTAAAACCTTGCAGATTGTTTTCATTAAATTGACCTCTCAAACTTCATCAATTTAAAAATTTATGGTCCACTGTGCAAAGAGGGCATCGAGGATTTCGAAAAGTCCTCATTTTCCTAAAATCGAGCTTTCTAGCTCAATTTATGGCCATTTGAAGTTTTACTTCAATTTGGCATTCAAAAAATAATAATAATAATATTTAATCTAACTATAGAAAAATTTAAATTTTAACTTTGGAAAAATTTCCGAAAAGGTCCACGGCCCCCGCCATCCCGTAACCAATCGGGGCCTACCACATGGCACCTTGGGAGGGGCGGACCAAATCTAAAACTTATCCCTTTTGAAAAAATTTCTTGGGAAATTTTTCCCATTTTACCCCACAAACCCACCGGCCCGCAACCAATCACATGCTGCCACGTGGCACGGTGAAAGGGTGGACTCTTTCAAAAATTGAAACTTATGCTTTTGAAAAAATTCTTGGCAAATTTTTTTTATTTTTCCTCCGCTGCCCACTACCAATTAGAGGGTGCCACGTGTCCTCTCGTGTGGCTACTGGCGAGGCACGGTTTTCCTTTTGAACTTAACCCTTTTAAAAATTTTGGGAAAATTTTTGTTTTTGCCCCACTGCCCGCTGCCAAAAAGAGCATGCCACTTGGCACCTTAGGGGTGGCAGCGGGTAGGTGGAACCCTCAAATTTTTGGTTTTGGCCTTTGGGAAAATTTCTTAACTTCTCCCTCGCGGCCCGCAACTCCACCTCCCCCTCGAACTTTGTCCTTCCATGGGTGCGTGGACCTACATGCCCTCTTCTTCCTTTTCTTCCCTATCGGGCGCAACACGCCAAAATACCCGTTGCTCGCCAAACTCATCACCCTTTTTACCATGCGCCGGCTTCGACACACATGTCCTCCGTGACCCCGGGGTGCGGAATACTTTGTGCCTTTGAGCTTTACGGTGGGAAAATTTCCCTATGCCACCCCGTGACCTGCCAATCCATCCAAAGTGCTTCCCCTCCTCTTGCCACGTGTCCCCTAAGGGAAAATTTTCCCTAGAAACTCTGCCCACTCATATCTTGAGTTCTATAAGGAGTTAGAGGACTTCCTTATATCACCGGAAAGGTGAGAAAATTTCCTATCCATTAGGAATGGTTTAGGGAAATTTTGGAAGCATTAAGTAAGAGAAAAATCTAGTTGAAAATATGAGCCTATTAGAGAGCAGGCATGGGGGTAAATTACTCCTTGAACCTAACTAAAACATGTAACCCTAAAATTTGAACCCTGTGAACTTGATATAAGTTAATAAAGGAAACTTGTGTTTTGGTAAATAGGATTTGTTCCAAAACTTGTTAGTGAAAACTGATGTTTAGCAACCTGAATGTAGATACTTCTAAAAAAATATATTCCATAATTTTTCTAGCTAACCCTAGGTAATTTCTTGGGTCTCAAGTGGTTGTTTAAATGGGCACTACATCCTTCTTTACCTTTTTATTTGTTGGTTATGGAGCCCGATAGTGATGGGGGTCAGTAATGGGGGCTTCGTCCCCCTTATGGAGTCTAGGGGTGGCCCCTTGATGGGGTCTAGGGGCCACGTGCCTCGGTGGGGGTTAGGGGATAGTGCCCCTCGCACCACATTTAATATGTATTTATGTATTGTTAAATCTGACCATTCTTTATTAGGTCAAAGATCTAATAGGTGGTTTTCTATGTTTCCCAAAATCATAAAAACTCTAATATATTTAAAGGGTCATTATATATGAGGCTCATTGTATTAGTGGCGAACTGTGAGAGAGAGAGAGTTTGGCTAGACTCAATAAAAGGATTGGTGGTTTCCGTGGATGTAGCACAATTTGGGTGAACCACGTTAAATGCGTGTCTCTTTTTTATCGTGCATTCTTTTCTATTTTAATTTTTGCATCATTCATTGTATGCTTATTTATCCGTATAACCGGTATCGAGCATGTTTGAGATTTATTTGTTGGTGATACTCATAGAGGGATTTATGTTTGAGTGGGAGAAGCAACAATGGTAGAGGAGAATAAGTTAAAAGTTGAGAAGTTTTATGGAAAAAATTACCACTATGGAAAATGTAGGTGGAAGATTACGTATATCAAAAGGATCTATACCTACCATTGGGAGTTGAAGAAGTGAAACCCTCAACCATGTTCGATGAGGAGTGGAAGGTTCTGGACATGAAGTCTCTCTATGCGATTCGATTGAGTCGGCATCATCGTAGCTTTAAATATCTCACAGTGAAGAGTACGGTAGAGTTGATGAAAACCCTAGCTAATTTATATGAAACACCTAGTGCATCCAATAAAGTTTATTTGATGAAAATATTGTTTAATCTACAAATGCAAGAAGGTGGATTTGTATCTAACCATCTTAATGATTTCCACACTATTGTAAATTAGTTAGATTCATTTAATATCCCATTTGATGAGGAGGTTAGAGCATTATTATTCTATGTTCTTTGCCAAAAAGTTGGGACAACTTAGTAATGGCAGTTAGTAATACATCATCTACTTCTCTTAAATTTGAAGATGTAGTCAGTGTCATTTTAAATGAGGAAATGTGCAGGAAAAGTACAAGGGAAAATTCTTCTTCTAGAAATGCATTGAATATGGAGAGTAGAGGGAGGAGCAAGGAGAAATCAAAGAGTAAGGCTCATGGGAGATCTAAATCGAATATGGGAAGATCCAAATCTAGGAGTAGAGGCATTACTTATTTGGAAATGTGGAAAGAGAGACATACTAAAAAGGATTTTTGGTTCAAAGGAAACAAAAAAACTAGCCTAAAGGTATTAAAGAGGAAAATCTGATAGGTAATATTGTTCAGGATGCTCTTATACTTTCTCTTAATACTAGAGTAGAATCTTGGGTAATAGATTCAGGTGCCTCTTTCCATGCAACCCCTGATAAGGGCTATTTTAAAGAGTATGTCTAGGGAAATTTTGGATAGGTTTATTTAGGCGATGATGAGCCATGTAAAATTTTCGAGAAGGGAAATGTACACTTGAAATTATAGAATGGAAGTACATGGATATTGAGAGATGTGAGGCATATACTTAGCCTCGGGAGAAATCTCATCTCCGCAGAGATAGTTGGGTGGTGAAGGTTGAAATTCACATTCACTCTAGATGCTTGGAAGGTTTCCAAGGGTGCCCTGGTAGTGGCACAGGGTAAGAAATTAGGCACTCTTTATTTGTCTACTTGTATATCTAATTCTTCTACCATATTGTCTACTTTAGATGAGGATGCTAGCATGTGGCATAGTAGATTGGGACATATGAGTGAGAAGGGCATGAAAATTCTACTAGAAAAGGTAAGCTTTCAAGTTTGAAGCAATTGGACTTAGATTTTTGTGAGCATTGCATTTTGGGAAATAGAAAAAGAGTTAGATTTCTCAAGGCAGGGAATACCAAGAAAGAGCAAAAGTTAGAGCTAGTTCATAACTATGTGGGGGTTGGCCCATGTTGCATCTCATGGTGGTTCTCTATGTACTATGTCACATTCATAGATGATGCCACAAGGAAGGTATGGGTATATTTCATTAAGCATAAGTCTGATGTCTTTGATACATTTAAGAAATGGAAAGCACTTGTTGAGAATCAATGTGGTTTTAAATTGAAATGTTTGAGATCTGATAATGGATGTGAGTATTAAGAAGATATTTGATGATTATTGTTATCCTTGAATGGGATTCAGTAGAGAGAAAATTAGTTCCTAGGACTCCGCAACAAAATGGTGTTAGTGAGAGGATGAATATAACAATAATGGAGCGTGCACGGTCAATGAGATTACATGCGGGGCTGCCTCTTTAGTTTTGGGAAGAGGCCGTAGATACTTTTGTGTAATTAATCAATCATGGGCCTTTGAGTATAGTAGATGGAGGAATTAACAAGAATCCTTAACCGAGAAAGAGGTGACCTTTCATTTTTAAGAGTATTTGGTTCAGAGGCATTTGTGCATGTTAATAAAGAAAATAGGAAGAAATTGGATTCAAAATCCAAACGTTGTACATTCATAGGCTATGGCTCCAATGGTGATTATGGATTTTGGTTTTGGGATCTAGATGAATATAAGATAATTAGGAAGTCATGATGTTATTTAGCATGAAAATGGAATGTACAGGAACTAGGTATAGGATGACAAAAACCCAAGGAAGAATTGTTGAGGATATAGATCTTAAAAATGAACTCTTGGGTGGAAAATATCCACCTATAGGTACTGAGGTTTATAGTTTCTATAGGCCGAGCATGACATCCAAGTGTCAAGCATCGGCACACTTGTTAGAAATTCAAGAAAATGAGCAGCAAGAAAATAATGATCCCATGACACCCCCATCTTTGGTAAGAAGGTCACAATGTATTAGTAGACCTCCAGAAATATTTTCCCCTACTTTGTATTATTTGTTACTAACAGATAGTGGTGAGCCAGAGAGCTTTGATGAGGCAATGCAGGTGGAGTCCACTAAGGAGTGGGAGCATGGCATGAATGAGGAGATGGACTCCTTAGAGAAGAACCAAACATGGGATTTAGTCAAATTTCTGGTTGGGAAGAGAGTACTACAAAACAAATGGGTCTACTATGTGAAAGAAGAAGAAGGTGGATGGAAAAGGTACAAATAAAGGCTTATAGTGAAGGGGTATGAACAAAAGAAAGGTATCGATTTTGATGAAATTTTCTCCCCTATTGTAAAGATGTCTTCCATTTGTATTGTATTAAGTTTAGTTTTGTTGAAGATTTACACTTAGATAAACTTGATGTCAAAACATTTCTCCATGGTGACTTGGAGGAGGAGATTTATATGCAACAACCACTTGGGTATGAGGTGAAGGGTAAGGAGAAATTGGTTTATATGTTGAATAAGAGCCTATACGGGATCAAGCAAGCTCCTCGGAAATGATATCTAAGGTTTGATAGTTTTATGCATGAGCATGGTTTTACTAGATGTCAATCAAATCATTGTGTGTACTTTAAATAGTTGGATAGTGGGAACTACATTATTCTTTTGTTATATGTAGATGATATGCTTGTAGCAAGTTCTAATATGTAGGAAATTGCAAATCTTAAGGAAAAGCTTACACAAACATTTGAATGAAGGATTTGAGCGCAAAAAGAAAATCCTCGATATGTAAATCAAGAGGGACAGGAAAAATAAGAAATTGGTGTTGTCTCAGGAGCACTATGTAGAAAAGGTGTTAGAGAGGTTTCAGATGCAAAATGTGAAACCAGTTAGTACACCATTGGTTGGGCATTTTAGATTAAGTAAAGAGCAATTCCCAACAACACAAGAGGAAAAAGATTATATGGCACGGGTTCCTTATTCTTTAGTAGTTGGGAGCCTCATGTATTCCATGGTTTGTACCAGAAAAGATTTTTCCCAAGTAGTGGGAGTTGTTAGGAGGTATATGGAAAATTGGGTAAAGACACTGGAAGGCAGTCCAAAGGATTCTCAGTACTTGAGAGGACCAAGAGTAGGCACTTGTGCTTCGGAGGGTTAGATTATACTTTACATGGATTTTGGATTCAGATATGGTAGGAGATGTGGATATCAGGAGGAGGACTATTGGATACATGTTTACAGTTGGTGGTGTGGTAGTGAGTTGGATCTCAAAGTTGCAGAAGGTAGTTGCCCTATTTACTACAGAGGCATAATATGTTGCATAGATTGAGGAAAGTAAGGAAATGTTATGGATGAGCAGGTTCATGGAGGAGTTGGGTAAGGAGCACAAGGGATTGTAAGTTACATAGTGATAGTCAAAGTGTAATTCACCTAGCAAAAGAACTCGGCCTTCCATTCCAAAACCAAACATTCAGCTAAGATATCATTTCATACGACATGTATTGGAGGATGGGCAACTTGAGTTAGTGAAGATTCATATAGATGATAATCCTACTAATATGTTTACTAAGCCAATGAAAAAGGAGAAGTTGGATTTGCATTCAACTTATGTGTGTCTTCAACATTGATCTTGAAGTGGAAGAAACAAGCCAAGAAGAAAATCCAGCGGGAGTTGTAGTGGTGAAGTTACAACAACGGTCTCAAGTGGGAGATTGTTGGTTGTGGAGCCTGATAGTGATGGGGGTTACAAGGGGGTATTCACCCCCTTGCACCACATTTTATATGTATTTATTCATTGTAAAATTTGGACCGTTCATTATTAGGTCATAGATCTAACGAGTGGTTTTCTATGTTTCCCCAAAATGATAAAAACCCTAATATCTTTAAAGGGTCATTATGTATGAGGCTCATTATATCAGTGGCAGAATTGTGAGAGATATTTTTTTTAGACTAAATAAAAGGATTGGTTGTTTCTAGTGGATGTAGCCCATTTTGGGTGAACCACATTAAATATGTGTCTCTGTTTTATTGCATTCTTTTCTGTTTTACATTTTCTACATTATTCATTGCATGCTTGTTTATCTATACAACTAGTATAATCCTAACAACTGGTATCATAGCACATTTGAGATTTATTTTTGGTAGTATACTCACAGAGGGATTTATGTTTGAGTGGGAGAAGCAACAATGGCAGAGGAGAATAAGTTCAAAGTTGAGAAGTTTGATGGCCGAAATTACTAGCTATGGAAAATGTAGGTGGAAGATTACCTGTATCAAAAGGATCTATACCTACCATTGGGAGGTGAAGAAGTGAAACCCTCAACCATGTCTGATGAGGAGTGGAAGTTTCTGATAGGAAGGCTCTCGGTGCGATTTATTGAGCCCGACATCGTCCGTAGCTTCAAATATCTCATAGGAAAAGAGTATGGTAGAGTTGATGAAAACCCTAGCTAATTTATATGAAACACCTAATGCATCCAATAAAGTTTATTTGATGAAAATATTGTTTAATCTACAAATGTAAGAAGGTGGATTTATATCTTACCATCTTAATGATTTCCACACTATTATAAATCAATTAGATTTAGTTAATATCCCATTTGATGAGGAGGTTAGACCATTATTATTCCTATGTTCTTTGCCAAAAGTTAGGACAAATTAGTAATGGAAGTTATTAATACATCATCTACTTCTCTTAAATTTGAAGATGTAGTTAGTGTCATTTTAAATGAGGAAATGTGTAGGAAAAGTACAGGGAAAATTCTTCTTCTAGAAATGCATTGAATATGGAGAGTAGAGGGAGGAGCAAGGAGAAATCAAAGAGTAAGGCTCATGGGAGATCTAAATCGAATATGGGAAGATCCAAATATAGGAGTAGAGGAATTACTTGCTAGAACTGTGGAAAGAGAGGACATGCTAAAAAGGATTGTTGGTTCAAAGGAAATAATGAAAACTAGCCTGAAGGTATTAAAGAGGAAAATCGATGAGGTAATATTGTTCAAGATGCTCTTATACTTTCTCTTGATACTAGAGTAGAATCTTGGGTAATAGATTCAAGTGCCTCTTTCCATGTAACCCCTGATAAGGGCTATTTTAAAGATTATGTCTAGAGGAAATTTTGGACAGTTTATTTGGGAGATGATGAGTCATGCAACATTGTCGAAGGGAAATGTACACCTAAAATTACAGAATCGAAATACATGGATATTGAGATATGTGAGGCATGTACCTAGCCTCAAGATAAATCTCATCTCTCCATAGGATAGGTGGGTGGTGAAGGTTGCACAACCACATTCACTTGAGATGCTTGGAAGGTTTCCAAGGGTGCCCTTGTAGTGGCATGGTAAGAAAGTAGGCACTCTTTATTTGTCTACTTGTATATCTAATTCTTCTACCATATTGTCTACTTCAGATGAGGATGCCAGCATGTGGCACAATATATTGGGGCATATGAGTGAGAAGGGCATGATAATTCTACAAGAAAAAGATAATTTTTCAATGTTTGAAGCAATTAGACTTAGAGTTTTGTGACCATTGCATTTTGGGAAACATAAAAAGAGTTAGATTTCTCAAGGCAGGAATACCAAGAAAGAGAAAAAGTTGGAGCTAGTTCATATAGATGTGTGGGGTCCGACCCATGTTACATCTCATGGTGTTCTTTGTACTATGTCACCTTCATAGATGAAGATGCCACAAGGAAGGTATGGGTATATTACATTAAGTATAAGTCTAATGTCTTTAATACATTTAAGAAATGGAAATCACTTGTTGAGAATCAATATGGTTTTAAATTGAAATGTTTGAGATGTGATAATGGTGGTGAGTATTGCAAGTAAGAAATTTGATGATTATTATTCCTTGAATGAGATTCATAGAGAGAAAAATTGTTCTCATAACTTTGTAAAAAATGGTGTTAGTGAGAGGATGAATAGAACAATAATGGAGTGTGCACGGTCAATGAGATTGCATACGGGGTTGCCTCTTCAGTTTTGGGCAGAGGTATAGATATTGTTGTGTACTTAATCAACCGTGGGCCTTCGAGTGCACTAGATGGAGGAATTCCTAAAGAATCATGGACCGAGAAAGAGGTAGACCTTTCATTTTTAAGAGTATTTGGTTCAGAGGCATTTGTGCATGTTAATAAAGAAAATAGAAAGAAATTGGATTCAAAATCCAAACGTTGTACATTCATAGGCTATGGATCCAATGGTGATTATGGATTTTAGTTTTGGGATCTAGATGAATCTAAGATAATTAGGAGTCATGATGTTGTTTGGCATGAAAATAGAATGTACATGGATTAGGTACAGATGACAAAATAAAGGAAGAATTGGTTGAGGATATAGATCCTAAAAATGAACTCTCGGTGGAAAATATCCACCTAAAGGTATCGAGGTTGACAGTATTTAGGTAGAGCATGATAGCAAAGTGTCCGTATCAACACCTTTTTAAAATTCAAAAAATGAGTAAGCAAGAAAATAATGATCTCGTGACACCCCCATCTTTGGTAAGAATGTCACAACGTATTAGTAGACCTCCGTAAATATTTTCCCCTACTTTGTATTATTTTTACTAATAGATATTTGTGAGCCGAGAGAGCTTTGATGAGGCAAAGTAGGTGGAGTCCACTAAGGAGTGGGAGTGGTGCATGAATGAGGAGATGGACTCCTGAGAAGAACCAAACATGGGATTTTGTCAAATTGTCGAATGGGAAGAGAGTACTACATAAAAAATGGTTCTACTGTGAAAGAAGAATAAGGTGGATGAAAAGGTACAAAATCAAGGCTTGTATCAAGGGGTATGAACAAAAGAAAGGTATCGATTTTGATGAAATTTTCTCCCTGTTATAAAGATGTCTTCCATTCATACTTTTGTATTAAGTTTAGTTGTTGTTGAAGATTTACACTTAGAGAAACTTGATGTCAAGACAACATTTCTCCATGGTGACTTGGAGGAGGAGATTTATATGCAACAACCACTTGGGTATGAGTTGAATGGTAAGGAGAAATTGGTTTTCAGGTTGAAGAAGAGCCTATACGGGCTCAAGCAAGCTCCCAACAATGGTATCTAATGTTTGATAGTTTTATGCATGAGCATGGTTTTACTAGATGTCAATCAGATCATTGTGTGTACTTTAAACATTTGGATAGTGGGAGCTACATTATTCTTCTATTATATGTAGACGATATGCTTGTAGCAAGGTCTAATATGTAGGAAATTGCAAAGCTTAAGGAAAATCTTGCACAAACATTTGCAATGAAGGATTTGGGTGCAATAAAGAAAATACTTGGTATGAAAATCAAGAGGGACATGGAAAATAGAAATTGGTGTTGTCTCGGAGGACTACATAGAAAAGGTGTTAGAGAGGTTTTAGATGCAGAATGTGAAACCAGTTAGTACACCATTGGCTGGGCATTTTAGATTAAGTAAAGAGAAATGCCCAACAACACAAGAGGAAAAATATTATATGGCACGGGTTCCTTATTCTTTAACAGTTGGGAGCCTCATGTATGCCATGGTTTGTACCAAGCCAGACATTGCCCAAGTAGTGGGAGTTTTTAGCAGGTATATGGAAAATCTAGGTAAAGCACACTAGAAGGTAGTCCAGTGGATTCTCGGTACTTGAGAGGGACTAGTAGGATTGTGCTTCGAGGGTCATATTATACTTTACAGGATTTTGGATTTAGATATGGTAGGAGATGTGGATATGAGGATCACTACTGGATACGTGTTTATAGTTGGTGGTGTGGTAGTGAGTTGGATCTCAAAGTTGCAGAAGGTAGTTGCCCTATCTACTACAGAGGTAGAATATGTTGCAGCGACTGAGGCAAGTAAGGAAATGTTATGGATGAGCAGTGTTCATGGAGGAGTTGGGAATGAAAAAAGGGATTGTAAGTTACACAATGATAGTCAAAGTGCAATTCACTTGAAAAGAACTCAACCTTTCATTCCATAACCAAACACATTCAACTAAAATATCACTTCATACAACGGGTATTGGAGGATGGGCAACTTGAGTTGGTGAAGATTTATATAGATGATAATCCTGTTGATATGTTTACTAAGCTAATGAAAAGGATAAGTTGGATTTGCATTCAACTTTGATGGGTCTTCAATATTTATCTTGAATTGGAAGAAACAAACCAAGAAGAAAATTCCAAGCGGAGATGTAGTGGTAGAGTTACAATGATCAATCTCCAAGTGGGAGATTGTTGGTTGTGGATCCCGATAGTGGGTCAGTAAGGGGGAGTTCGCCCCCTTTGGGGGGGATTCTCCTCGGGCCACATTTTATATGTATTTATGCATTGTTAAATCTATATCGTTCCTTATTAGGTCACAGATCTAACGGCTGGTTTTCTATGTTTCCCCCAAAATGATAAAAACCCTTATATCTTGAAAGGGTCATTATATATGAGGCTCATTGTATTAGTGGCAGCATTGTGAAATAGAGTTTGGTTAGACTTTAACAAAAGGATTGGTTTTTTTGGTGGGCGTAGCCCAATTTGGGTGAACCACATTAAATACGTGTCTCTGTTTTTGCATTCTTTTATTTTACGTTTTATGCATCATTCATTGCATGCTTGTTTATCTCGCACAACTAGTATAATCCTAACATTATTATCATTTTGGACCCCTTTCACTTCTTGATTACTTTTTATTACTTTGGTTCATCCTTTCATTTGTCAATTATGAAGTTCAAACAAGGGAGTCATACAATTACACAATTATGTTTTCAAAATAAGGAAACAAGCACTAAATATTACATACTACCACCTAAGATTACATTCAAATGCACAACAAGAATTAAAGGCATCCATCTAGCACTCATATAAGAGACAAGGGTTACATTACTTCGCATACACAACATATGAATGGGGATTTTTTTCTATTCCATCCACGCATATTATACATCTTCTACATTCTAGATCTAGCCCATTATCACTGTGAAACTTACACAAGGGCATCCTAGGGCATAATTTATATACACACACACAATAACTACATGGGTTCTAAGATGTAGTGTAGTGCTCGGTTGTAAGTTTACTCTTCGGTGACTATTGGGGTTAATCTTACTCCCCATTCTAAATTTTTATTTTTATGTTTGATGTGGTTTATGGGTATGTGTAGGTAAAATTATTTATCGCAGAGTTATAGTAAAGTCACGAATCAAGGAGAGAATATCAAGTGACATATGGGAATGAAAAAAAAACCTCTTGTGACACAAAACAAATCAGTTCTGAGCAATATCACTACCACCAACACCTGATCCATTTGTCGGCACCTGGCACCCCCGCCTCCCTGCGGGCACCCATGTCCTACACTATTTATGAGTTCCATAATTTCCAGTGAGCATAAAGGATGTTTTCTATGGTTTGTTCAAGATTTCACCTTCCCATATCACCTCTAGTCTGCTAAAAATCAGCTAATTCTCCTCTCTCTCTCTCTCTCTCTCTCTCTCTCTCTCTCTCTCTCTCTCTCTCTCTCTCTCTTTCTTAGGGTTTCACATTGTACATGTTTGTTTGCTTGCGTCTTTACTGTAAATTAGAATTTGTATAGAAAATATCATAGTAGTTACTCTGTAATTATATTTAATTTAATTTACATTAAATCATTTTAGGTGCACACTTTCCTTTTACATGATTTCACACTTTTACTTATACATACATTACTTTGATTTCTCATACACGTAACTTTGACTACTTTCTTTATCTTCTTTTACGTGTTCATCTTTAATACACAACAAGAAGCAACCTACATCAGAAAATACAAACACAACAATAGGTACAAGCTACGCATATGCTCCACCCATAGGGTCCACTTCCCTTTCCTAGTCTCCACGCTTCACTTGTCCACTCGACATGCTATTCAACAATACTCTTCTCTATATGATCATAAGGTATGCATATTCTATCTACTTTATGCTATCGATTATTCACTCAACAAAATAAAGTGGGGAAAATGTAGACACAAAATCTATACACTTGGGTACATTTCTAGGTCCTAAAAACATGCTAGCATTTACATGATTCCTAAGAAAGAAATCTAGTAATCGACAACCCCGTTACCCTTTTTCTTTTTCTTTTGAGTTTTTATTGGCTTTATACATCTTGCATTCTTTCTGACATTTGATTGTTTTATTTTATGGCCTCGAACACTAGCACCTAAATAGGACACTAGTGTCAAGTGCTTTTGTTCTCGTGGATGCTCATGTCTTTCTTTATCATTTTGGAGCCCTTTCGCTTCTTATTTATTTTTATCACCTTGGATAGGCATGCTAGTTGTCTATCTAATATCACCTAATCTTGTACCTAAAGTCATAAAATCACTCGAAATCATCCATCTAGCACACTCATTTAAGGGACAAGGGTTGCATCACTTTTACATACACAACATAGGAAGGGGAATTTCATTTTATTCCATCACAAACATTATATATATTGCTACATTATAGATCTAGATTGTTATCATTGTGTAACTTACATGAGAGCAACCTAAGCACACCATTTCACACACAAGAACACATAAATACATGGAGTCTAAAATGTAGTGTAGTGCTCCATACTAAGTTCACTCTTCGGGTGACCGTCAGGGATCATCTCGACTTTAGATTTTGCATTTTATTTCAGATCTAATGTGTTTGTGAGATTTTGCAGATAGCTAGGGTTTGTTTTGTAGGTGTCAAGTGACATAAAATCCTAAAAATGAAGTTAGAGTGATAAATCATAAAAAGGAGTGAAAACCCTCAAACCTAAAAATCCAGATCTTGAATATTTGTGCAGACACGGTGCCCGACAGTTAGACACTAACACCAAGTACTCTTGTCCTTTGCGGGTGCTCCTTTACAACACAAACGTGAGTCTCAAAACTCTTCATTAACATCCATAACATCCTTTCTAGTCATATATTCGCCATTTACTAGATCTGTTGTCTCCATATCGCACAAAAAAATCAGCTAAGTCATCTATCCCTCTCATTTTCTTAGAGCTCTACATTGTTTGATTACTTAGCATTTGTATATTGTTTTATATTATCATTTTTATATCATTAGTTTCAGAAGTTACTCTGAAATCAGTTAATTCTATTTTTATTAAATCATCTAGGTTAGGATGATACAAATCACGTATGGACCATATAGGATTTTTATAGTACTTCCCTTGTTTAATTTTTAGTATCAAAAATTTCAATAAAATATTTAATTTTTGATCTATCTATTCCATCATCCTACACATCCATATCCTTACAATTCTACCATGTATAACTAAGTTTCTCTCTCCTCTTATATATTTGAGAAATTACTTATCATTTATCAATTATTTACATGTATGAATGCATTATTTTAATTATGAATAATTAATTTTGGAAGTTAATTAGATAAAAATAGTTTACTTATTGAAAACCATTACATCCTTATTATTGCCGTGCATTATTATAACATCTAGACATTAATTAGGGTTTACAAATTTGGTGAACCCGACTCGAGATTAAATCTTAGACCTTTTCCCAAACCCTAACTTCCTTAGGGTTTCATCTCTATATTTTATATTCATATTCAAAATCTATTTTCATCTATAACATGTCATAAATTTAGTTTTCTCATTTTTCTCTAGGGTTTCATGGTTGGTCCTTCCCATTGCGTCCAAATTCTAGGGATTCCCGATTGTTAAGCCACCTTTTGTCTCATATCTAAAATATAATGACTATATTTTCAAATTCCTCTGGGTTTTTAATCAATTTGTATCTATTAATGATCCGAAAACAAGTGTTTTATTTTTTCCAATTTTAAATGCTTTCAAGGATCTTCAATTTTAATCAACTTAAAAGGATTGTATACTTCCAAAAATTGATCAAAATATGATTTAGAACTGAATTCAAACTGAAATTAAGTTTGCAATTTACTCAAAATTTCACTTTGTTTGATCGAAGCCCCAAAATCATTGTTTCTTGATTTTAATCGATTTTCCAATTTTATTAATTACTAATTATAGTTGCATCCATATTCATATTTTGAATTTAAATTACTTGCAAATATCAGAAACTGAAAATAAAATCAGAACACAACACCCAAATTGTTTACGAGGTTTGGAATTCCTACGTCCCCGGGTTCGTGGTGAACCGATCCATTAATAATGTTAAAAATGTAAATACAATAACATTTACATTAACCAATAATGAATCAAAAACCTGAAAAACTATGTTTCAGACCTTCGAAGGACGTTAATGGAGCTCAACCTATGTCCTTCACCTTCCTGATCCACTTGCAGCAGTGTCTCCCTTTGGTTCTACGCCTTCGTGTGAATTTAACAGCAAATAACTCTATCACAAAAGCTCCAAATCAGATAAATGATCACACCATCGTGATTGTCTCAAAATTATGAGCAACTTTCATATATAACTTGAGATTTGGTTTTGAGTGGAAGTGCCTCAAAATTGCATTTTTCTCGCAAGTACCCCTATTCTACCTATACACAGACCTGGCACTATTCTTGTATAAGTTGCAGCGACCCATTTTATAATCAGCCCAAGCCTCTAGGTGAGTTAGTCAAAGCACTTTGCTTGAGAGTGGAGGTTTCAGGTTCAAATCCTGGCAGCTCCTTTTGTGGCGGTGTTGGTTTTGCATTGTTTCCCCACATGTAGGATATTCCACATTACCTCCCTTTATTTTGGTAAGGTGTTAACAAACCTTACCCACTCCATTCTTCACGTGGATCTTTCCACGCATGGCTTAGTTTTCCCCCCACCACCGCTTCACCACCTATCCACCATGTGGATTTAGCATAACAAAGGGGATTAGAGGATTATGTGGGTAAGTGGAGATTAATATGTGATAAATATTATCCTTAGGCAAATGCGTGGAAAAGGCATTAAAATATAATGTGTGGCTAATAATAGCTTAAGTGACCAATATGGAGGTGTAACCATATAGTGACATGGAAAATATCATGGTGAATAATTACAAAGTAATATAAAATTTAACCATGAATAATAATGTGATATTCCACTAATGAAATATGGAAATAAAGACCACTTGTCGATCCTCGATAGGAAAATCGAACATGTGGTGGTTTTACGTGTGTCAAAGACCGGAAGTTGCAAACAACCTTGATTTTTCTGTTTTTCACCTTTTTGCCACATGTCGTAGTGCTATTGGTCCATTATTGACATGTTGACCAAAGTTGACTTCCCTGTTGACTGAACTTTGACTGGACATAACTTGAGCTTAGAGTGTTTGTTATTCACGTTCTTACATCAGTGTAAAAGCTCTCTAAAGGCTCTATTGCACTAGCATGTTTTAGGGAAGTTTAGGTAAATTTTAACACTAAAAATATCCACGATCACTCCTCCCCACCGAGAATGCTTTTGTCCCCAAAATTTGTTTATCAACCCACTAAAGGAATGATAACCAGATCGTACCAAGCCAAGAACACAGATGCTAATAAAACACCACGATCAATAAGATGAAAGCAATTCACCAGAATAACTTTACATAAAACCTTTGCAAACAAATGAGCAAAAATATCATATATTATTATGGAACTCAATGAAATACAATGAGAATGGGCCTTGCTTATATAGGCAAGGAATAACAATCTAAGAACCCGATTGTCAGTCGTAGATCAAGCCATAAATCATGGAAAGAACTAGTCATCAAAGAACTAGTCAAGTCCATAGATTTATGAGAGAACTAGACATCAAGGATCTATTCAATACCATAGATCTAGGAAAGAACTAGTCAATACCATAGATCAAGGAAAGAACTATACCTAACAACTAGATAATATCTCCTAATATCTAAATAAATAAAAGAAATATCCACACACATAAGTGGGTGAGGATAAATACAATAAAGGTAAATAATATACCTAGGTAAACATGAGCTAAGGTAAATGCCTACTCTAACACCCACAAACCATGTTATCTCTTCCGCATTACAAAAACACATACAAGAACCCAAAATAACATTATAGGTTAATAAAATGCAAATAGTTGATTATCTAATTACATAACCGGTCAAATAATAACACCTAATTAAGCTAGTGTTCAACTAAAACACTGCAACCACCTCAAACTCTCGCACACAACTATGAACTGTCATACCCCACTATAAATGCCATCACAAATAATTGACTGATAATAACACCCATTCTATTACAAAATCTAGTGTTCAATTGTCACTTTGTGATACGGCTGATTACTTAAATTACAATTTCATAACACATATCAATATACCAGACATCTAAATTGCCCACAATTAGGCTAGTGCCCATTGTCCATCTAAAACTGATAACAACTGCAAGTATTCACTATCCAAAATAAAATAGACTATCAACACCCAAAAATAGCTATAGTCAACAACTGAATCCACGTGAATCTGCTAGAAACATTGTATCACCATCACAAATAATAAGTCAGATAATAACACCCATCTATAACGAAAGCTAGTGTTCAACTGACACTTTGTGATTATGCTGATAACAACTGTAAATATTCACTATCCAGAATAATTAAACCATCAACACCCAAAATGGCTATAGTCAAAATCTGAATCAACATGAATATGCAAATATTTTATCCATACACTGAACTATAAAGGGATATATTATAAACTGTATGCTTACCCAAATTGGTGAACTGCCATAATCAAAATGATCACCTGGTACCTTTGCAAACCAGTTTGTTAGTGTAATAAATTTACACCCTAATTGCAACCACATCTGATAGTTACAAAAATCAAATTTTCCCAAAATAAGGGTCTTATAAATTAGTGCAAATAACACATGTGGATACAACAAGTTTGTCTATTTATTACAATATCAAACAGTGTCCGAATGGGTCTTATAAGCATCCATAATATTTACACAAATGACAACACTATAAAATTGCAAGTTTCAAAATAGACATTCTGATGATGCCCATATCCATGCATACTGTTGTCAAAAATGGAATAACCAACCAAAATGTGAGAAGATGAATATGAGTATGATGAACCTATCACTCAAATCTTCTTTACGGTTTGCTTCCAAATTATTTCAAAGCTGAATATTAACATAGGATCAAAATCCCTAAAATATAGCTTTGAAAATGTTTGCATACTATCACCAGTTACTATAATGCAAACATAAAGTTGAGGAATGTTTTTCCCATCCAATTACTTGGATTTCTCCATTTAGGTGGTTTTACTTCCCCAGTACTAGAATGAGCATTTACATGAGTTAGATCAACAAAAAAATTTTGACATTATTTTCCTTTTTAACAAATTTCCAATGTTGCACTGAAGGAACATACCAACACATCTTAACATCATGACCATTCCTTTTACAATGGGAACAAAATTTAACTTCCTTATTTTTAGGAGTCTTACCCATTTTTCCATTCCTTGAACTCTATCTAGGAAAATGATTCCCCTATTTAGGAGAGGTAACCTTTTTTCCATTTCTCACCTTACCAGAGTGAGATTGGTCTTTTGCACCTGCCTTATCATTCACAAAAGGCATTAACTTCTTTATCATATTTTTCCTCTTCCAACAATATGTTGCAGAATGATTAGTACCTTCACAAAATGTGCAAGGAAAAGCATACCCCTATCTACCAAAGCTATATTGTTCAGACTGAAAGAGTGTTTTAGAAGTCTTAGGATTAAATTTCCCCTTAGTGCTATTTTTAGTGTAAGTGGGAGGAGGTGGAATTTCATTACCTCGTTTACCTTTTCTTACACCTTTCATTGTTCCTCTTGATGGCGGAATCCTGTAATTCTAGAGGCGTAGATCCTTGGCTATTGGAAGCTTGTCTTCCTTTAGCTGCTTTGGAACTTTCTCCAATTTCCATTTGCCCACTAGAATATCCCAAACCTGCAAACCGAGGTTGATCCTCTACCTGTATTGGGTTAGCATCACCTTGTCCATTTTTACCAAGGCCCTTTCCATTAAATCCCATCTTAACCATTAGTTTAGACCCAATTCCCTTAGTGTGTTTTTCAAATTGACCCAAAGGAATATCTGAAACTGAATGAGAGGAAGAATTAAAATGTGAACAACTTACAGTGCATTCTTCTGTCATAGTACCTACATCTGATTTGGAAGGCATTTCTTTCTTGTGTTCACCTTATTACAGCTTTGCCAAGAGGGCATCCTTGGTCCATATTTCTTCCTACAACTCTTTAACAAAGCCCATCAACTTCTTGTTTTGTGCAAGCATCTCATTGACATACTCCTCTTTCTTGGTTATAGAGGATTGTGGCTCAGATTTTAACCGCACTATTTCCTCTTCCAAGGAATAAAAATTAGCTCTCAGGAAAGAGTTTTCTTCCTGGAGTTGGCAGTTTATGACTTCAAGCTCATCCAGTTGCTCCTGTTTAGATGACTTGCCCATGATTCCCTATTCCTGCAAACACAACCTGTACTTCCAAAACTACACACTACAAAAGAGGATTAACAAGTTTGCACACCAAAACTGAAATCAATATTAAAACTAAAGCCAAATTTTCAAACACAATTAGAAGATAATCCGACAATCTAACTACTCTGATACCAAACTTTCTTAGAGATTAGCAAGTTTGCAAGCGTAATAACCAGCTCTGATACCAAACTTGATCCGAAAATGGGTGTTTTATTTTTTCCACTTTTAAATGCTTTCAAAGATCTTCAATTTTAATTAACTTAAAAGGATTGTATACTTCCAAAACTGATCAAAATATGATTTGGAACTGAATTCAAATTGAAATTAAATTTGCAATTTACTCAAAATTTCACTGTTTGATCGAAGCCCCAAAAATCATTGTTTCTTGATTTTAATCAATTTTCCAATTTTATTAATTACTAATTATTATTTCATCCATATTCATATTTTGAATTTAAATTACTTGCAAATATCAGAAACTAAATATAAAATCAAAACACAACACCTAAATTGTTTACGAGGTTTGGAATTCCTACGTCCCTAGGTTCGTGGTGAACCGATCCATTAATAATGTTAAAAATGTAAATATAATAACCTTTACATTAACCAATAATGAATCAAAACCTAAAAATCTGTGTTTCAAACCTTCGAAGGACGTTAATGGAGCTCAGCCTATGTCCTTCACCTTCCTAATCCACTTGCCGCAATGTCTCCCTTTAGTTCTATGCCCTCGTGTGACTTTAACAGCAAATAACTATATCACAAAAGCTCCAAATCAAATAATTGATCACACCATCATGATTGTCTCAAAATTATGAGCAACTTTCATATATAACTTGAGATTTGGTTTTGAGTGGAAGTGCCTCAAAATTGCATTTTTCTGCAAGTACCCCTATTCTGCCTATACATACACTGACACACTATTCTTGTATAAGTTAATGCGACCCATTTTATATTCAGCCCAAGCCTCTGGGTGAGTTGGTCAAAAGCACTTTGCTTGAGAGTGGAGGTTTCGGGTTCAAATCCCGGTGGCTCCTTTTGTGGTGGCATTTGTTTTGCATTGTGGGTAGGATATCCCACATTGGCCGCCCCTTTATTTTGGTAAGGTATTAACAAACCTTACCCACTCCATTCTTCATGTGGATCTTTCCACGCATGGCTTATTTTTCCCCCACCTTTGCTTCACCACCTATCCACCATGTGGATGCATGGCTAATAATAGCTTAAGTGACTAATATGGAGGTGTAACCATATGGTGACATGGAAAATATCATGGTGAATAATTACAAAGTAATATAAAATTCAACCATGAATAATAATGTAATATTCCACTAATGAAATATGGAAATAAAGACCACTTGTCGATCCTCGATAGGCAAATCGAACATGTGGTGGTTTTATGTGTGTCGAAGACCGGAGGTTGCAAACAACCTTCATTTTTCTGTTTTTCTCCTTTTGCCACGTGTCGCAATGCTATTGGTCCATTATTGACCTGTTGACCAAAGTTGACTTCCCTGTTGACTAAACTTTGACCGGACATAACTTGAGCTCAGAGTGTCCATTTTTCACATTCTTATAGTCGTCGGAAAGCTCTTTGAAGGATCTACTACACTAGCATGGTTTAGGGAAGTTTAGGGAACTTTTAACACTAAAAATATCCCGTGATCAATTAAATACAAAACTCTTTTGTTTGGCTTATTTATTGTCACGATGTTTAGAAATTTAAAATTACTATTTTTAGTAATTGTGGCACACTCGAAAAAATTTACACTTTTAGCAATCTTTGAGGTTTTTATTCAACATAATTAGATTGAAACATACCTCTTTTGGTTTCTTTCAATTCATTGTTTAATTTCATTAATGGTCATTTTAATAATTTGATTATGGTCACTATTTAGTAAGCATCACGTTTGGTCTTATCCTTTACAGGTCCCTTAATTTTAGCCTTCCATGTGCTTATTAGTAATTTTTTAAATCTAATTGTAGGATATTCTATTATTTTGTGTCATCATGGTCGATGTTATTAATTCCCAAGTTTCCTTATATGATTTACTTCAACGTTATCATAGATCCAAAATAACATTATAGAACTATTAATAAAAATAATGATCCATGTTGATACGAAACCTTCCCATGTGGATTCAATTTTAAGGAATACTACATCCCCTTCTCTTAGTAATGATGACACCTTTCATAAGGCTATCCTAGATTTTATTCAAGCACAACATCGTGGTTTTACAATCTAATCTCAAGCTATGAGTACTAAGATGGCATCTCTTAAGGGTAAGATAACACATCTAAAGGATTCCTCCCATGCCCATATCCATAATGTTTATACACATCATGATCAATATAGTTCTAAAGATACTAAACAAAGTGATACAAATATTATGCAAGATACATGTGCTCATACAAATGAAGTGAAAGTTTTATATCGAGGCAAAAATTTGTATGTTCCAAAACATCAATCTTAAATACTAAAATGATTACATTATAAATAACCATTTTCATTTGACAAGAACGCTTGAAAACATGATATTATCTATGATCTAATTGATAAGTGATTACTCACTAATTTACCTACTCATTAATATCCCCTATTGGATTGAAAAATTAAAGGTCAACAATTTTACGATTATCATGACATTAATGAACAACTGTGACAATGTTTTTATGATTTGCAATGAATAATCCAAAAAATGATGATAAGGGGTTTATTTCCTTTGATACATGACATTCTACTATACAATCATATCAAATCCCTAAATCTAAATGGCTACCTAAAGATATAACAACTATATCATATGAACATGATGTGATACTAAACGATATAAAATTTGTTATACCACAATATCTTCCTATTGAAAAATTAAATATGATATCCATACATCCTTTGGAAGAGTCACTCTTAGTGAAATAATTATGTCCTACTATTTTGTAAATGGAAATGAAAATCATACCAATAAATCATGATCAATTTTTCATAGCCTTAGAGAATTTAGAGCATACAAAATCCTAATTAGGGGAAATGCAACATTGAATTATGTAGATATATATACTTCCCCAAAACAAAATTGGAAAAAATCTAGATTTGGATGATGATATCGATTGGGACACTAAGTATAATGAAAATTTCAATAATCATTATTAACATGAATAAGTTGATGTGCTTAAATAAACATTTGAAAATGTTGTATTTCAATCCCATTAGGGAGATAAATCTAATATTGATGTCAATTATGATCAAATAATTGATACACCAAGTGAGCCTTTGTGTAAATTGGTTATTCCTCTTTTTGATAATACTACTTCTTTCTTTATCCTTCATGGATTTAGGACTTATTGGATTGATCATTCTAAAAAAATATCATATTAGTTGTGATTTTACTGATGTTGACACAATCATAGAATAAATACAACTTTACTCTTATTAGTTCTAAAAATATAACTGTAATATGACACATGCTTCTTTCTAGTGGTTTTGTCTTGTTATTCTCTCTATGATCACCAAATATTCACAAAACAAATACTCCTTTCTTGAATACCGAGAGCATATGTGAATCACCCTTCCTTATTCTCTAAGTATAGGTTTCCTTACACTATATATGCTCCTATGTACATTGGTAGGGAAATTCTTCCAATATATTTTACTTTTTATACTATCCTTAACCTTTACATGGCACATGCCACATCTTCTATGTATATCATATAGGAGCATCCTTCATCTATTTTGACACTTGTGGGGAATATGCTCCCTCCAACCAATGAGTTTGATATTCCTCTCCATGAGTACCTTATCGGTATCTCTTTTGATATCCCCTTTATTGTACATAGATATTTTCAAAATACTTCAAAAACATACAAACATTCACATGATACAAAAGCATGCAAATATGTGCAAAAATAAAAATCAAGACTTATTTATGGTTTTCTTCACTAGATTTTACTTTTTTTCCATGTTGGTTTGATAGATAGCATATTTACTTCTTACACACATGAATTCATAAGGTATATTGAGATTGATGTAGGTCACACACATGTTGATACATAATGATAGGAGTCAACTTGGTTCCTTACACTTCTCTTTTAGGGGCATTCCACCACATTATATAAATGCTTTTGTTTCATTATATGTTACTTTAAAACTTCCTCATTATGTTTACTTATATACATAATTCTTATTTCTATAATTTGAGATAACATGACTAACGCATGTGTCTTGTGCAATGCTAACCTATCTTGTTATTTCTATTTGTTATTATTGTCTTCTATATTGGTGATTTAATCTAGTTTAATTAAATGTTATTTTAGAGTAACTATTGTAGTAAATACTATTCGGTGATTATGTATAGTAATGTATAAACAATAGGTATAGTAATGTATAGGCACATTAATTAAATGAATGGGGAAAGGTGATTTGGCTAATTTCATGCAACCTACGAATGATCAAGAACGTATATCTACTAGAATATGATGGGAATAATGTCGATATGGTACTGGGTGAGGGTTTGGGGACCACGGAATGTTTTGGACAAAATTTATCCTAAGAGAATGTAAGTACCCTAGGTGTTAGTGACTAATTTGGGTGCTTGTGACTGTGTGAGTGCTTGGGATTTGGTCTTTTCGGAGTTCGAATAAATTAGCTTCTATTCATTCTTTGTCACTCTGGTTTCATTGTTAAAGTTTTGATCACACATGTAAACTACAAAATAGACCCTAGTTATCTACACAAGCTCACGCACATATTAGATCTAAAAATAATATGCAATATGTGAAGTCGGACTAACCCTAGTAGTCACCGGATGAGTGAAATTATTACCGAGTGTTGCACTACATCTTAGAATCCATAAGTTCTTTTTATTGTAAAGTAAAATGGTGTCCTTAGCCATTTTTCCCTCATGCCAATGACACCAAGATAATGGCATATAGCTAGATTTTATCTAAGAATGTGGATGTGTGATATACAATTCAACACTTCCCTACCTATATAGTGTATTTAGCCTACAATGTAGCAGTCCTTTGGAGTAGTAGTAATATGTAGATGTGATAGTCCCTCTTGATTTTCTAGCTAGAATAATAGTTAGTATGTTGTGTATATATGATTCCCTTGCTTGAATTTTGACACTAGTGACACCAAAGGCCGACTAAGAATGTGGGATAAGGATAAGAAAATAAAAAGGCTAACCTCTAATGATGAAATGTGCAAAAATAATGAGGATAAAAGTGCCCGAAGGAACATGAGCACTTGGACACTAGTGTGTTGAGACCAAAAGTGACAGATGTGAGAAGATAGATAGACATGGATCCCTATGACCTGACCAAAAGTGGATAAAAACTAAGAGATGTAAAAGAGATGTTATGTTTGTGGATCCTATTTTCATGTTAGAGTGTGGTACACCTTCTATGTGTTACACTCGGGTATTTTTATGGTGGTCCCGCTCACCAGTGAGTCGAGAAGGGGTTCGGGGGCAAAGCCCCCAAAGCAAATTTTCATGGGTGGTTTATTAACCCATGGGTAATGGGTAACCGTTATGGGCTGTTTTTGGGCCCATGGTTTTGGTACCCATTGTTTTGTAAAACCACCTCTTCGGCTACCCATAGGTTTATGGGATGGTTTTGTTTTTGCCCATTGTTTGATACCCATGGTTTTGTAAAACTACTTAAGTAGTTGTCTATTTATATGGTCTTATGCATATGATAGATAGACAAGCAAATGTATTGCAGATGTGTTTTGAATTCGGGTGTGAATTCTGTAGAGTTTGTTGAGCATAGCTCTAAATGGATCTGGGTATTGTATTGAGAGAGTGGAGGCTTGTAATAAAATTTGAGCAAGTGATTCTTGGTGGACGTAGCCCAAATTGGGTGAACCATGTTAAATCTTGTCTCTCTGTGTTGTGTTATTTATTCTACACTTTTATTTGAGATCTGTAATATTTTCTGCATATTAGTTTCTACTATTGTGATTTTGTAAGGGATTATTCCACATATTTTATCTCTTATTTCCTAACAATTGGTATCGAGCCTGGTTTGGTTTCTTTGAAGTGTTGAATCATAGGGAAAGTTTTATCTTGAGTGGGAGCTATGGCATATGATGGAATTTCTAGGGTTGATAAATTCAACGGGTAGAATTTTAGTCTTTGGAAGATGCAGATGGAAGATTACCTTTATCAGAAGGATCTTTATACTCCATTGTTAGAAAAGGTGAACAAACCCTCAAATATGACAGATGCGGAATGGGATTTTTGGATCGGAAGGCACTTGGAATGATCCGGCTGTGTCTTGCATCTTCGGTATTATTTAATGTTTCAAAGGAAAAGACTACAAAAGATCTAATGGATGCATTAGGGAAGTTGTATGAAAAACCCTCTGCCTCTAACAAGATATTTTTAATGAAAAATTGTTTAATATGAAGATGTATGAGAATAGTTGAGTAAGATCATTTAAATGATTTTAATACGGTTGTGAATATGCTAGCTTCAGTTATAATAGAATTTGATGAAGAATTTAGGGCTTTATTAATTACATGCTCTTTACTGAAAATTGGAATAGCACAGTAATGGTGGTAAGCAACTTGGTTCTAGCTAACTCAAAGTTGAAGTTTGAGGATGTTGTAGGGGTGATTCTAAGCGAGGAAATGCGAAGAAAAATCTTTAGGGAATATTCTACTTCAAGGAATGCTTTGACAGGTGGAAATTAGAGGGAGACAGAAGAATAGGAAATCGTGGAAAATCGAAAGATCGGGCAAGGTCAAAATCCAAGAGAAAGATTGTATGTTGGAATTGTGGAAAGTTTGGGCATGCAAAGAAGGATTGTTGGGAGCTTGGGACAAGAAGAAACAATAGGAAGAAAACAAGGAGGAAAATGTGGCATCGGGTAATGTATGTCAGGATGCTTTGATTCTTTCTTTGCATAATATTACTTGAATCTTGGGTTTTAGATTCAGGGATTCTTTTCATGCTACTCCACATAGGCATTATTTGTTGATTATGTTCAAGGGGATTTTGGGCATGTTTTTCTTGTGATGATGAGCCTTGCAGTATAGTTGGAAAAGGTTCTTTTCAGGTTAAGATGCAGAATGGGAATACATGGCTATTGAAGGATGTTAGACATGTGCCTACATTAAGGAGAAATTTGATATCGGCGGGGCAATTGGGAAGTGATGGTTGTACTATGATATTTACAGCTAACTCTTGGAAGGTTACCAAGGGTGCTCTTGTGGTGGCAAGAGGTAAGAAGGTTGGAACCTTGTATTTAACCACTGATAGTACTAATGATTGTAATCTTGTGGCTTCAGATGTAAATACAACATTATGGCACTATAGGCTCGGTCATATGAGCCATAAGGGCATGAACATCATAAATAAGAATTTACCTAGATATACATAAACAGGTTTGGATTTCTATGAGAACTACATATATGGGAAACAAAAGTGAGTAAGGTTTCTCAAGGTTGGACCTACGAAGAAAGAGAGTAAGTTAGAGCTGGTACATTCTGATGTGTGGGGTCTAGCTTAGGTATCATCTCTTGGGGTTCAAGTTATTATGTTACTTTTATTGATGATGAAACAAGGAAAGTTTGGGTATATTGTATTAGAAACAAATATGATGTATTTGACACATTTGTTAAATGGAAAGCCTTGGTAGAGAATGAAACAAGTCTTAAGCTAAAATGTCTTAGGTAAGATAATGGAGGGGAGTATTGCAGAACAATGAATTTAATGATTATTGTTCTAAGAATGGAATCCAGGTAAAATATGGTTCGGAACTCCACGGCGAGAATGGGGTATCAAAAAGGATGAAACAGAAATAATAATGGAACGTGCTAGGAGCATGAGGTTACATGCAGGACTGCCTCTTTCTTTTTGGGCGAGCGGTGAGCACATGTCGTGTACTTGATAAATAGAGGACCCTCAAGTTCCTTGGATGGAGGCATACCTGAGGAGGCATGGTATGGTAAGAAAGTTGATTATTCATTTCTTAGAGTCTTTGGATGTGAGGTGTTTGTTCATATAGACAAGGATGATAGGACCAAGCTAGAGGCTAAATCAGAAAAATGTACTTTCATTGGTTATGGTGGTGATGACTTTGGATTTAAATGTTGGAGTATTAAGGACAAGAAAATCATTCGATCTAGGGATGTGGTCTTTAATGAGAAAGTCATGTATAAGCAACAAGTTGCAGGAAAACAGGAAGAATCCAAGAAAGAATATGCAGTGGTAGAGGATCTTCCGGATGGGAAAGTGACCCATGAATCAGTTCAGGAACCTACTCAACAGGAACCCCAAACTCCTACAGTGAGGAGGTCTTCTAGGGTAAGAAAAGAACCTAAACATTTTTCTCCTTCTCTTTATTATTTATTACTCACTGATAGTGGAGATATAGAGAGCTTTGATGAAGCAATGCAGGTAGATGCTAGGAAGAAGTGGGAGCAAGCCATGGATGAGGAGCATAAGTCTCTCATGGAGAACCAGACTTGGGATTTGGTGAAGCTACCGGAAGGTAAAAGAGCATTGCAAAACAAGTGGGTGTACAGAGTTAAAGACGAAGAAGGAGGAAAGAAAAGATATAAGGCCCGGTTGGTGGTCAAGGGGTTTGCACAGAAACAAGGTATAGATTTTGATGAGATATTTTCTCTTGTAGTAAAAATGACTTCTATTAGAACTATTCTTGGAATAGTGGCAGCAGAAGACTTGCACTTAGAACAGTTAGATGTAAAGACTACATTTCTCCATGGTGATTTGGAGGAGGAACTATATATGCAGCAACCAGAGGGCTATGAGGTCAAAGGTAAAGAGGAGATGGTGTGTAAACTGAAGAAGAGCTTGTATGGCTTGAAACAAGCTCCACGTCAATGGTATAAGAAGTTTGATAGCTTCATGATGGAGCAAGGTTATATTAGATGTCATTCTGACCATTGCGTGTATACAAAGAAATTTGTCTGTATGTTGATGACATGTTGGTTGTAGGTAAAAACATGCAGGAAATAAAATTACTCAAGAAATAGCTAAGTGAATCCTTTGATATGAAGGATTTGGGGGCAGCTAGACAAATCCTTGGTATGAGGATAACTAGGGATAGGAAGGAACAAGTTGACTTTATCTTAGGAAGATTACATTAAAAGGTATTGGATAGGTTTAACATGCAGGATGCTAAACCGGTTGGGACTCCTTTGGCAAGCCATTTTAAGTTATCAAAGGAGCAGTGTCCCAAGACAGAGCAAGAAAGAAACCATATGTCCAAGGTACCTTACTCATCAGCGGTTGGTAGTTTGATGTATGTTATGGTATGCACTAGGCCTAATATTGCCCATGCAGTAGGAGTTGTGAGTAGATTTATGAGTGATCCAAGTAAAGAGCATTGGCAAGCAATAAAGTGGATCCTTCGGTATTTGAGAGGGACCATGGGGATAGTTTTATGCTACAGTGGATCAGACACCACTTTACGTGGTTATGTAGATTTAGACATGGTTAGAGATGTAGATAGCAGGAGGAGCACGATAGGTTATATTTATACTGTAGGTGGGACAGCAGTGAGCTGGATTTCACGACTACAGAAGCTGGTGGCTTTGTCAACCACGGAGGCTGAGTATGTTACTGCCATAGAGGCAAGCAAAGAGATGATTTGGTTACAACAATTGCTTGAGGAGTTGGGGCATAAGCAAGAGGAATGTAAGATGCATAGTGATAGTTAGAGTGCTATACACCTAGCTAAGAACTCTGCTTTCCACTCCAGGACGAAGCATATACAGTTGAGATATCACTTCATCAGGACAGCTTTGGAGGAAGATAAGTTGAAGTTGGAGAAGATTCATACCAGTCAAAATCCTGCAGACATGATGACCAAGGTGGTCACAAGGGATAAACTAAAGCTATGTTCAACTTTGGTTGGCCTTCGCAGATGACAATGAAGGGTTGAGAAGCTTGCTTAGTGGAAATCAGTCTCCAAGTGGGAGATTGTTATGTTTGTGGAGCCTATTTTCATGTTAGAGTGTGGTACACCTTCTATGTGTTACACTCGAGTATTTTTATGGTGGTCCCGCTCACCGGTGAGTGGGTCGGGGGGTTCGGGGCAAAGCCCCCAAAGCAAATTTTCATGGGTGGTTTATTAACCCATGGGTAATGGGTAACCATTATGGGCTGTTTTTGGGCCCATGGTTTTTCGGTACCCATTGTTTTGTAAAACCACCTCTTCGGCTACCCATAGGTTTATGGGACGGTTTTGTTTTTTGCCCATTGTTTGATACCCACGGTTTTGTAAAACTACTTAAGTAGTTGTCTATTTATATGGTCTTATGCATATGATAGATAGACAAGCAAATGTATTGTAGATGTGTTTTGAATTCGGGTGTGAATTCTGTAGAGTTTGTTGAGCATAGCTCCAAATGGATCTGGGTATTGTATTGAGAGAGTGGAGGCTTGTAATAAAATTTGAGCAAGTGATTCTTGGTGGACGTAGCCCAAATTGGGTGAACCACGTTAAATCTTGTCTCTCTCGTGTTGTGTTATTTAGTATGCACTTTTATTTGAGATCTGTAATGTTTTCTACATATTAGTTTCTCTGCTGTTGCGATTCTGTAAGGGATTATTCTGCATATTTTATCTCTTATTTCCTAACAAGAGAGTCACAATATAAATCAATCAAGGAAGGTAGAAGAACAAGGGAAAGTTTCACCAATGTGTACTTTTATTACTTAGGATTCATGCATATAACAACATACCGATGGCATAGTAAAGTGATGATACATGCATAGTTTTGTGTCTACATTTTCCACCCTTTATGTTATTTGAATGAAATACAAGTAGTGTAAAGGAATTAAGAAACATACCTATATAGGGTCCATAGAAGCCATGTTGTTTAGTGCACGTATATCATAGAGACTTATAGTGTGGCGAACCATGGATCAATGTTTTGACCCATGTGGCTTAGGAATAGATATCAACTTTTGTAAGGAGCAACTTGGTTAAATAGTTGTGATGTTAGAGATTTTAGATTATTTCCAAAGGTGATAGAAGAGGTAGGTAGTGATCAATTCCCAACCTGATTTGTTAATAAATGAAGGATTTATGTGTCTTGTCATCGAGAAAGGGTTTTGGGGAGAGAGGTCTATTTTTTCCTCCTTCCATGATGCTTCCCCAAAAGGTCCAACTACTATAGATAGATAAGGACCGATTTGTTACCATTTTTCTCCGATTGAAATTTGTTTTTCCCGATTGAAGAACCCATATAGGAGTAGTACAGGAAAGGAAATGACGTCTCATTTCCCCACTCCTACAGTAATGGGTGTTCCAATTTTAATAGTATTATATGGCTTCCAAGTTAGGTCATCTAGAAGTGATAGTGATGTAATGTGGCTCCCAAGTTAGGTCATCTAGAAGTGATAATAAGTAGGATTATTGTATTAATTGATTGATTTGAATGATAAGAGTTGATTGAATAGGATGTATTTGGAAGATTACTCATAGAGATATTTTTGTTTTTCCCATAGATTAGGTCATTTAGGGAATAAATTTGAAATATCCAAAAGTATCGATTGTCTTATAGACTAGATGTAACCATATTTGAATGAGATTAGAGAAAATGTGATAGTAACGTATTATGAGTGTCGATTGATTGTGTTGTATCCTAGGAGAGATTATAAAATGATCCCAATTATGTGCCCCCTTTATGGAAAAATGGCGAGGGGTGGATAAACGCAGTATTGATCCGAACACAAGGATGTTTAAGAATTGTATTAGTAACCAAGAGATAATATAGGGTATGTAGTTGTGTTGATAGAGTATGTGTCTATATTGAATAGTGTGTTTGCAAATTAAATATAAAGTGTTTATAATTGCATAGTATGGTTTCGAGACGATACCACGTGATCTCAATGCCACAAATGTGGAAAAAATAGAGTAATGAGGCTCAAGATATGAGCTGATCCGTGTGTTGGTATTAGTTACGAAAAATGGTAGAAAGTAGTGACTATAGTGTAGAATAAAATTGAATTACTATATATAGTAATATGGAAAAGGAGAATAGTAACTTTATTTGATCCACGAGAGAGTGTGATTTGAGAGCTGAGTTCCAAGTATGCCACATGTCGGAGAGGTTATTTTTATGAGATTTGAGAGGGTGACGGTGGTCGTGGCTACACATATGGCGAGAGAGATGGTATGTATGGTAAATTTGGGAAAAAAAAATTCAAATGTGTCGAGTTTTAGCATTTTTAGCCAAATTGGAAATTTTGTAAAATTTGGAATTTTTGACCGAGAAAGAAATAGATAGGTCATTTTTGTTCTTTGGGACACTAGCACCCAGTTCTTGGTGCTTTCTTGACCCGTAATGGGACGCTAGTGCCCACCTCCTAGGTGCTAGTTTACGAGGGCTAGTTTTTGTGTTTTTTGGTGAATTTTAATAATTTTAATGTTGTTATGGTTGATTTTAAAGCATATATGTGTGCTAATACTATGTTTTTTTGCTTGTTTATGCTATGTAGAGAGATCAAGGAGTTCCTTGTGGGGCATAATTTGAGTACATTTCCTGGTTTGTGGTTGACCAATGATGAGTGGGATATATTTGATCGTGTCAGCTTGTGGAACATCGGTAGATTGGGGTAGGTACCTCATAATATTTCTTTATTGACAACATTGTGTGAGAGGTGGTGTGGAGATACTTTTACCTTTTAGTTTCTGACAGGAGAGATGATGGTGACACTAGAGGATGTATATAGAATATTGAGGTTGCCTATTAATACAAAGAGGGTACAGGTGATGAAAGTATTAGATGCTTGTAGCTAGATGAGGGAAGCATGAAAATATTTTATAGGGTCCCGAGTGCATGTCGAGACATATCGTAGTTTAGACGCGATTGTGAGGTCAGGTGTTCCATGCATTACAAAAGTTCATTACGTAGTACTAGCTTCATTAGTGGTTATGGAGGGTGTTTGGGTTGGCATTTTGTATAGGATGCATTGTCACACACTGTATTTTCATTTTGTTTTGTTGTGAAAATAAGTTGTGATGTGTTAAATAATTCATGAAAGTAAGTTGAATAGTTCTATTAAGAGGTTGAGTATGCAAATACACATATGTGCATATCACCTAAAAAGGATATATACATGTTCCTAGGTGCATACCCAACATCGTACCCACACTTGTCACATCACATTCTCTGATTATTTAATGATCACAACTTATTTATTAGTGTACTAAAATGGAGGATTTGAATCCACCTTTCTTCTTGTATGCGATGAATTTTTCGCATCTATTACATTGCTAAACTTGCATTACTTCAGTGTTTTGAAATAATTTTTGTTTTGATGTTTCAATTAACCTTCTTGTGATGGTAATACCGGTCATAGACTTCAAGGCATTAAAATGTCCTTCTTCGACAACAAGGTAAATGTTATTTGTTGATTATCCCGCTTAGCAATGTTTAATAACTTAAGTATTATTGTTGATATGTTGATATGATATTGATGTGAAGATTAATTGGTCTTAAATTTTAATGTTCTATTATTGTTGTAAGGTAATATCTAGGTAAGTTAATGTATGGTTATCTTGAATTATCGTCATAGAGCATAATAGAATTTTTAGTGGTTGGTTGTAATTTTTTCCTTGATGTTTGGCATAATGAAGGTGAATTTGTATTGTTTTACTCTTGATTAGTCATGAACCATGGAAAATTTGTTAAATTTTAATATTTTAATAAATGTTATTAGGCCATATAACGGTGGCATTGGTAATGTTTTGGTTTAAATTCCTGACCATATCATCAACATAAATAAAGGCTATTATTTTATTTTATTTTGGAGGTCTTCGACCATATGCATAAGCATTATGAATGTTTGATTATTAATGAATTTGGTCATAGACCGACACCATGCAAACTTAGGAAATTGGTTATTAAGTTTTATTTGGTTTTAATTAATCTTGGGTGATCGATGTAACACCATTCAAGTTGGAGGGAATTTTGAGTGAGCTTCCCAATGCCACTACTTGGCCGATGCAAAATTAAAAGCATTTAATATTAGTATGCATATTTTGGGAAATTGATAAGATTTGGCATGCAAAATCTAAGTTATTTTATCATTTCCTTATGTTGTTTGAAGCTATCCTTTTGGAGTTGTGCATCAAAGATTCATGAAGATATTTTCAATGGATATTTAGTGGGTCTTTACAACTAAAAATAGACACAATATTTTGGATTCAATAACATTGAATTTGTTTAAAATGGCAACCATTTTTGGGATAATTTACGATCGTTTTCTTGGAGATTTGACAAGGATGTTTGTGGAAAATTTGTAGAAGGAAATCTTGTAGAAGTTTGTTGTCTCAAGCATGAATTCTTCTAACTCAAATCTGTTGTTTTATTTTGAGATGAAGAATATTAATTGGTTTTATTTCCTTGTCTTTTATTCTAGAATCAAATTCGAGTTAATTCAATAAGTTTTGATAAAAACCTAGATGGAAACATAGCTAAACAAGTGGGTATTTCAAATATGAATTCTTCATGTTATATTTGAACTGATTACGAATATTTTGTTATATCCTTAGATTGTTTATTTATTTTGAGATGCATGTAGGAAATGGTGACCTATATGGTCATGATTTATTTGAATATATTATGTTCTAGATAGGTATGACACCAACCAAGATAATAAATGGGTATGAAGATTATATATTATTCTTATTATTTCCTAAACTGGGTTTTAATGGATGTCATATACTTGATTTGAGTATGTTGTCTTTGCATGTGAAAAATTTATAAAAATAACCTCAAATGTGTGGAACTCCTTTAGGACATTATGAATTTGTTCCTTTGTATTCAACATGCTATTATATTTTTGTGGCGTATTATTTGATTGTGTTCAATGTTTAGGGTCAAGCTATTTGCATTTAGTAATCTAGGTCAATACCCTTCTTATCTCCAAGCTCACTCTGCTTGGGGAATACTTATTAAGGCTTATTCGATTTGGGTTATATTTGTAGGTAATTAGGAAACCATTTTTAGATTCGGGTGACTTTAAATTTTTCCTACACTCTTTCTTTAAAAAATTTATTAAGATGGCTTTCGACATACCCATCATTATAGATATGAGTCAAGATTAGAATATATTTTTATACCTAACATATTCTCCTTAAGAACTAGAGAATATGTATTAAATCTCGACACGTTTTTTTGTGAAGTGTAGAGCTTTCTCAAGTTCAAAAAGCATATATTGATTATTCGGTTAGGTCACACGAGCTGATTAGAAAGTATATCATAATATAGTAAGGTGTGTGTGTGTGTGTGTGTGTGTGTGTGTGTGTGTGTGTGTGTGTGTGTGTGTGTGTGTGTGTGTGTGTGTGTGTGTGTGTGTGTGTGTGTGTGTGTGTGTGTGTGTGTGTGTGTGTTGCTGTGTGACTGTTGTTAAAGAATATTCTAGACACATGATTTTTCTCTTATGGTGGTTAACTTTTGTTGGGAATATTCATTTCATGAAGGGAAGGTTCAAACCCTTTAACTATGTAAATGAATACTTGACTTATTTTGTGGGAATGATTGATCTCCTTGTTGCAAAATATTTAATATTAAGTATAATATGTCTTATTGTCTTAAATGGATTGTTTTTAAATTGATCGATAACAAAGATAGTGCATGTTTAAAAACCTGAGACTATTTGTTGATGACCATTCCTTTGTCTAATTCATGCATATTTTATTATTGACTATAAAATATGAGACTTAGTTACAAACCAAGGTTATAGAGATAGAAACTTGATCATTAAATGTTTATTAAGGACATTGTCTTAATAGCATATTTATTTGATAGGATTATATGACTATGGAATTTATTTTATTTAAATGGTTGTTTAGAAATTGAGACTACATTATTAACTTATTTAATTATTATTATGTTAATTTATTAAATGTAATATGAAGGAAAAAAAGGATAGATAACCATTTCATAATGGTTCATGGATTAACCATTTCATAATGGTTCAACATGATTTTGAGTTGATAATGCATATCAGATTCAATGAATTGATATTTTCTCTCACTACAACATGTAGGACATATTAATCATTATGAGGTGTCTGATTTGATTATTACACATGATTTTGTCATAAAATGATTATTTTTATTTATCGATTCAAATTATTGTACTTAATTGAAATGTGAAAGTATTACTTCACGGATTATATAAAAACAATTTTGGCTATATATTATTCTTGATTAACATTGATCATTTTTTTGAAAAAGATGAAAGTATTTCATATGATTTATTAAATATGAAACATGTTTTAATGTCTTATCATACTATACAAAAGTGTATAAAAGTTTTATTACAGTGGTGTATAATTATCATTGATTATTGTTGTTTATGATATTTCATTCGTTATCATGACATCGTTATGAGCGAAAAGTAATGTTTTAAGTAGTCATTAATTGACATGAAAACAATATGACAAAACTAAGGAAGATATTATTATACTTATGAAACAAAATATGTATCATTCATAAATGACAATAAACTTACGATATCATGTACTATCTTATTAAGCATTTAATTATGTTGTTTCATGTGAAACATGATTGATAAGCCTATTGTTAACAACAACTATATGTTGTGATAGCATAATTATAGAATATGATCAATTATGATATGGTGCAAATGGATAAATGATATGATGACACCATGATAAGTCACTACGGTACCTTGTTAGACTTAAAAGTGATTAAGTGTTGATTTTAATACAACAGTGATTAAATATAAGTTAATGATTCGTTATGATAGTCATGACTAATTTTATAGTGTCCTTATGGATAATAAAAAATGTCATTGACATACAAGGTATGTTATGGAATTGATTAAACGTAATCTTGTTCATATTAATGATACACCATATTAAAATAAGTTTTTTTATGAATGGCCAATACTTGACCAATTAAGAATTAAGAGAACTATTCTTATTGAACGTTAAACTTATGTGAATGAAACTATCTATGAAATTTGTGTATCAAAATAACATGATAAGTTATCCTATAGCCTATAATATTCATTGTGATACTGAATAGTATGATGAGATGTACTCATAAGAGGTAGTAACTCAAAGAAGTTACTTTGACCCTCTACCGAGAAAGGAATGTCGTAATTTTGATACTAAATAGATTATTATTAAGATAAACTTATATACTTAACTAAACCGATTAACCAAAACTTAATTTCGTAATCAACAAAAAAATAATCTTGATAACTATAATGAGAAAATGTTGGGGTGAATGAAAGACAAGTTTCGTAGTAGGCTAGTGTGTAGTCTCAAAACTGGCTTGCTAGCGCAATATATACAATAACTATGGCCATAGTAATGAAAATGACTGATTGCATTGTCTTTTCACCATTTCTTATTTTAGTAGTGTTTTGATCGGAGGGAATTTCTTGAATACTTTATTAGCTAGCACTAAGAATATGTGTAGGTTCTCGGGACTGTAAAAGGTTTAACCAAAGGTATACATGGTATACAGGATCAAATATAGTGATTAAGGGAGATCAAGAAAGACATATAGTCCTTGCACTTGCACATGGTTATTGTATGTTGTTAAGATAGATCATGGAATATTAAAAATAATGGATTAATTAGTAGTGAGCCAAGTAGATGTTATTCACTACAACCCAAAAATAATTAAGAGACTTTGTAAATGTTATTATGTTGGATTTTATTGGTTGCATGCTAAAAATCATTGAAGGTATAACAAGTAAATTAAGGGTTTAAATAAATAGATAAAATTCCCTTATTTTGGATTAATCATAACAAGGTTGTAATATGCATGATATTTTTCAGAGGATAGAGGAGAATGGCACAAGATATACATGGGCACAATGTGTGTTGGCCCATTTATATATGGATTTTTACCGATTCACGCAGGAGGACCATGGTGGTGGGATATGATTGAATACCTTGTTACATGTATGGGTTTATGATAATATAATGATATTGAGGCCATTGAGTGGGCCACAGGCTGATTGGGCTCGGCCAAAGATATTTGCAGCGAGATGGTGGGGACCCAAATTAGGAAGATGGCTACAACCACATACAAGTTGATGGTGGAATAGATGGGTCATGGGGAAATTATATGGAGGCCATATAGATATTACGGGAGATGGGTGGAGGATGACATGGAGTTTTGGTGCATCCAAATGTACCGTGTGGCTAGAGAACTAGTTGTCATGAGTGATAGAGCTAGTCTATGGGGAACAGGTATCCCAACAACTTTTTATGGCCTAGGACATGCCCTAGAGCCATATATAGTGTGTAAACCTACTAGATAATCAAGGTAACCAAGGTCGAGGCCGGGCCCCATAGGAGCACATCTAGTGCCCTAGATTCAAATGAGGTAAATGTGGATATAAATCCAATATAGGTGGATGATGCGGGTTACACTTTGAGGCATACAAGAAGTGATGTGTGAAACACCGATGGGTATTGTTGTTTCTAATGGTTGTAGCTACAAATGTGGGCTAAAGAGTTGAGGTGTTAGGGATTAGATTCCCACTCTTGAGGTAGATGATGTGGCAATGGCACAAGCAGAGCATAAGTATTGTACATTATTATTGGTTTATTTTTTAATTTGTTTGGTGGATATGATAATGTGTAGTTGCTAATATGAGGTGTTTGTCATGTGGTTACAGGAAATGCTTACTATAGTTTGGTTGTGGATACCTCCATATACACATTGATGTGGAATGTTCCCCCATATGTGATCATTGGTGGATGGATGTTAGAGTGGGTGGATGTGATTACGAGTGAGCATTCCCTTTTTTTTTTATCATGTGGTGATATCTACGGCCACATGTACAATTTTTTAAGTGAGCATGACAATGCACGTACAAAGGTAGAGCAGGTGAGATAGAAGGTGGGAGGGGGTGGCATAGCCCATGATGTATTTACATGATATGTGGAGCTCCACGGTCATTTTGTAAACTAGGTGGTAGAGAATTTCATATTGTGGAGCCACATGGAGAGGCATAGAGCTTGAGATTGATGATGTAGGGTTAGCGGTGAAGATTTGAGTTTTAAAGCTCCTGCCGTTGTAGATAGTGATAGTGATGAGGAAATTTGATGTACTATATAGGATGTATGAAGGCATGGGGTGTTTACCTAGTGATTTTATTTCATAACCTTGATTCTAGATTAGAGATATATGTATATGAGCACATTGATGGCTTATCTAGTATTGATGTCTATTGTGTACTATATTATGATTGTTTGTTTTATTGGGAATGATTGTATGTTTTGTTGGTTTTGTATTATATTGTTGGTGTTTTTTATTTTATATATAATACTAATTTTTGAACTTTGTGATGGTGAGTGAGTAATTGTATAGTGTTAATTGTTGTTGGGTTGAATAAGAATTACATTCGGATAATGATAAATAGTAGATCATATAGTGGATAGAGATATATGTGTGATGTAATAATTTTATAGGAATGTAGGATGATAATGATGCAATGATAATTATATGATAATGAGATGCATAATGACATAGAGAATCAAATGTGATGAGGATTGAGGGGGAAAATATGATCACCCCCAACGTAAGAGTAAGGTTCATTTAAGTAACAATTCCATCAAAAGTCATGTATGAACCTTGAGAATATGAATGCATCATCAGGTAATGATATGGAGATGAGGATCATATACCATTTGTTAAGAGTCTAGAAATGCTTATTAGGAGAATGTGTAACAACGGGATTGTGTTTTTAGGTACCAAATTGGATGCCAAATGAAACTATGGAGACAATTTGAGGTGTGATGGTGTGAGATGTAGAAGTGGGTTGCTTAGTAGTTCGTTGTGGTGTAAGAACAAAAATGGTAGGCTAATAGGATGTTCAAGAATGCTAGAAAACCATAGGAGGTGGATGAATGATGAACTTAGGAGGGGGACAAATAATGACCTTAGGAGGTGGTGAATGAGATAAGCTAATGTAACAAAAAGGCTCTCTCTGTGGAAAAGGAGAGAGAGAGAGAGAGAGAGAGAGAGAGAGAGAGATCATGAGGGCGAGTGTGGAAGATAATGGCACCCATGTCTTCTAAATGTTGGATTCAATCATCAAGGGAATAATAATCATTGTCATAATGTCCATTAATGTGATGGAAATTACAAACGGGACTCACGATGGTGGTGCAAACTGGTGAGGGGGTGGTGTTGGTTGGCGGGTAAATAGATCAGCTTTTTATCAAGTAAAGTACGTAAGATATCATGTACTCTATTAGTGTGTCATAAATATAATGTTCTATGGGTGGGAGGTGAGGAAGATATAGGGAAATGTTTCCGTGAGGGTGGAGAGGAGGGACACTTATGTGGAGGAGTGGATGGTGACCGTGAAGGTGGTGGAATAGGTGGGAGAGTATGACTCATAGTAAACGGTGGAGGAGTAGAAGAGATAGAAAAAGGTACCATGCTAGGATACAAAAGTAAGTATTTTTCTAATTTAATAACTTTATAACAAAGAGTAGTAAAGGAATCACATGTATCGTATATAATTTTTATTTTATAGGAGGAATTAAGCCGCAACAAAAGATATATTGCATTTCTAGATCAATAGGATGAAAAAGTAAATGGTGCATACAAGAATTAAAGCATAAAATATAATATAGAATTGGTTATGTCTTTCCTTGATGCAAATAAGGTAAGTGTTCATATGTAACTTTAGGCCCATTATTAGAAATGAAGCATCTAAGAAATGCATCCTCCATATCATAATAAGTACTAATATATCCTCTAGATAAATGAGTATACCACTGAAGAGCAACATCCACAAGACTATGGAAGAAATCTTTTAGTAACAACCTATCATTGGAATATGAAGCCATGGATAATCAAAAATCTTTAAGATGTAGGTAAGGATTTCCCGTGCCATTAAAATGTGAGAAAGTAGGCATAGTGAAACCCTTAGGAAAAATGGAATTGTGAATTTTCTTAGGGATGGGATTTCCATGAATGGTATTATTGTCAATAGAAGCATAATAGGCTTTTCTCTCTAAGGTAAGGGTATGGACTTTTCTTTGCAAATCACTAACAACATGCATGAGAGAAAGGATGTCTTGTGGAGGAATGGTTTGGGTAGTGAGAGGGACATTGAGGGTTTTTGTATTTCCATTATGAGTGATTATAGGTACTTGAGAAGGAGAATGGGGTGTGAAATAAGGGGATATATGTGGAGGCTCTAGAGGTGTAGTATATGAGGGGTAAATT